>CAWUFW010004353.1:1200000-1566157 GCA_963921515.1 Calotriton arnoldi
GTCAGTTCTATTTGGGTACATGCTAGTGATTTGTCTTATTTTATTTCCTTTTATTAGTGTTACTAAATGACATATATATAATATAAGATAGATGTGAAAAATAATCGGACACAGTTTTATCTCTACTTCATCTCATTCTCTCATGACCCCACAAATATTGCAGAAGCTAAAATTTGCACCTTTACCACCCCATGCCATTGTAGACCTGCAGTGAGCTATTCAATCAAGATGCAGTAGTACATACAATTATGTAAGTGAGAAATAAGGTGTAGATATCTGGGGTGTTCCAGAGGTGGATTTATTAGTGGGGTGAAGGGTGCCACGACTCCTCAGCTTGTATTTTTAGATCGAAGCCTACTAGACAGCAGAGCTGTCTGGTTGGAAAGACATAATGGGAACATGCTGAAAGCTTACCTAAGAATTGTTATGTAGTAAATGCAGCACTTAAGTAGCACACACATGCTATCAGTACCTCGCTCTGTATTGCCATTTCAGCAAAGGCGGTTATATACCAAAGAGGTAGAGAGGAATGTTTGTCATGGTCAAAGACTTATCTCCAAAGAAAAGCAAATCTCTCTTAGAACAAAAAATCTAATCTGTTCTTTACTTACGCTTCCTAAATGTCTGTATAAGGCTGCATTATTCCAGTCTCCCTGCTTATAGTGCAAGTCTCAACAAAGCAGGGTGTCTTTGTCATAGATTTTTGTACATCACATGCTCCCTTAAATGAGCCTGTTTCCAAGCATTTCTAAGAGACTAAAGAAATACGGAGATTGAGGCCTATGATTCCATTTAATTCCAATTCAATAATCAAGTTACTTCTTTTGCACACTTTACTTGCAAAAGATTACAGTAGTGAGCAGAGAAGGTGTTCTCCAGTGTACGGTAGGGGGATAGAGATACAGCATAACACAGTATTGTCAAATCTGTTTCTCTTCTAGAGAGGAGGGGCATAATTTAGAGGACACTATGGAATGAAACCCTCTGGATAACTCCATAACTACGTCAGTACCATCGACATACTTTGCTCCACTTGCATCCACCTCTCACCTGACCCCATCCTGCTGACATCAGTGTGGCCCTTGGCCACACCACATACCAAACTTTTTGCACTCTTGAAAATAATTTGAGTACCCATGGTGTACAGCATCTCTAAAATCCATTTGCAAAGCCAATAGGTCCCAAAGGCGTGCCCTATTGACTTTGCCAATGCTTGTTAATTCTGGAGTCCTCCTGTGCGCCTCTGGAACTGGGTGGCTGCACTGGTGACGCCTAAAACAAAAATAAAGCGTACACAATTAAAATTAAAGGGCCAGCAATCTATTTTCAAACCTGGATCTGATCTTCATACCAGTCACTTCAAAGTTTAAATGAATTTCTTGCATGTTAATGTAAGTGGGGGACAAGCCATTGTGTTTGTCCTCTTGGTTTGCCAAAGACAGGGTCATGACCAGGTAGTGGGATGGGATGTGACATTCTAGTTAAGGAGAAGGCTATAGTGCGGCAGGTGCAGTGCTTCGGGGCTGGGCTGCTACTACTAGGCAAAGAGATAAAATCAGGAAAAGAGCCCTGACTCAAGCTGCCTTTAATCAGCAGACCGAAAGCTGGACTGCAGTGCATGGAGGCATCAGTCGTGAGTGTTCCGAGATCTGATGACCTTGGGACAGAGGTGCTGAAGGAGGCGAGGTGTGAGGTGGACAACTGTGGCAGTGGGAGTAACCGGGCAGCTATGCTATGTTATGTTACTGTCCATTTATAAAGCGCATATTCACCAGACGGTCTCTTGGCTCTAGGTAACTGATCGGACTTCAACCCCACTTATTGGTAAGCCTGTCTAAAAAGCCATGTCTTCAAGAGCTTCCTAAAAGTAACAATGTAGAAATATGTATGGTGACTCCGGGTCGTTTGCAACCCAGTAAGGGAGAGTAAAGTAGCATGTGCTTCTGTAAAGATTCTCTGAAGATGGCAGTCCTGGAAATAAATCTTTTACTTCGTTTTGCCAGCACTGTGGTGCAGGTATACTGTAGCCTGTGTGGGGGGCATGAGGGGAGGGGGCAGAGGTGAAGCAGCTGAGTTTGGACGAGTGTGGGGGAGTTATTCAGGTGATGAAAACCTGTGAGGGCAGGTGGATAGTGTATGAGGTGGGAGCAGGTTATGGGGATTGCGTGGTGGGACCTATAGTGGAAGCGCAGGGTCTGGCTGCAGCTGGGTAGCGACTGAGGTGGGGACAGGAGTGTGAGGGACAAGCAAGTAGTGATGGATGCTATATGTTGGCATAGGTGGGCAGTGATGGGTGGGGGCAGGCGGCTCCTGACTGGGAGGAGGCAGTTGTATGTGGTAAGGCTTGTAAGGGCAGGTGGGGGCTGGAAGCAGGTGGGTGGGAGCACTTGGTGGTAGATGGGGTAGGCTAGTCACAAAGGAGGGTTCAGGATTGCGAAGGCAGGTTTGAATAAGGTGTGGACAGTGGTACACCGTTGGAAGACAGTGCCTGGAATATTGGCAGGGGTGTTCAGTGCCTTGGGGATGTGTGTGGGGCTGGTTGATAGTGACAGGTGGGAACTGGAGGGTGGTGACTGGCTGGGGAAGATGGGAACTATCTAAGCTGGTGGCAGGTGTGAAAGTGGCAGATGGGTAGTGAATGACATGGGACTGGGGGGCTCTGATAATGGCTAGGGACAGACAAGCAGTGGGCAAGGTTCAGCAGTGATGTGCAGCTAGTTAATGAAGGAGGTGTAGGCAGAGGTGTAGGGCGAACAGGTTGTGTCTGGAGGGGTGGGCAAGAGCATAGCAGTCAGACTGATAGTTAGGGAAGGGGTGGATTTGTGTGTTGGGGCAGGTGGGTAGTGATGGAGGTGGCAGCGGGTAGTTGGTTACAGAGGTAGGGATGGTGGGAGGTGAAGACGGTTCTCGGGGAGAGCATGACCTTCAGCAAATACGTGAATCCAGCATCGCGCACCGGACAGTGGCAGTTCTATACTTTTTTTCTGGAAGGGGGAACACCCTTCCATCCTCCTCAATCAATCAATCATATCATTTGTAAAGCGCACTACTCACCCGTGAGGGTCTCAAGGCGCTTGGGTGGGGAATGCTGCTACTGCTCGAAAAGCCAGGTCTTTTTTTTTTTTTTTTTTTTTTTAATTTAACTTTTTATTGACAAACATCGGCATATCAGCATTAAAATTAATACAGTATAGAAATACGCATGACAAGTAAGGCAATTCAATAGCAAGTTACATACAGTGGAGGCATTCAAGGGGGGAAGTAGATCATCAAGCGCAACAGTTTGTGGGGGAATGCAAATATCGCCACGGTAAGCGTTCCACTGTGACCAGATGCGGGTCCATTTTCGGGGGCAGCCTCGGGCTGTAAACACTGTCTTTTCTCTAAACATGCACCAGTCCATGTTGTTTTCCCATGTAGCCAGAGTAGGAGGTGCTGCCGCCCCCCAGGCCTGGGCTATATTTCTTTTCGCCAGCATGAAGCCCAACGTTGCCCATTGTATTTGGTGTGCGTTAAGATCGGTCGGCTCCCATATGTTTAGTAGGCATCTACATGCCTCTGGACTAAGAGGGACAGTCAGTACCGTGCTCATCGTTGCGTGTACCCCTGTCCAGTACCTTTGGATTAGAGTGCATTCCCACATGATATGCATGAACGTACCCGTGAGGCCACATTTCCTGCGACAGTCCCCTGTTTCGGCTCTCCCCATCATCACCAGCCGAGGGCCGGTCATATATACTCTGTGCAGGATTTTAAGTTGGACAAGCCGTAGTCGGGCCGAGATGGCCACCACCCGGGGCGAGGAGACCGCTTCTTGCCAGTCCTCATCGTCCAATTCCATCCCATCAGCTACCCATTTCCCCTTCAGAGCTAGTAGAGGATCATCCATGTGGTGTATTAATTTATTGTAAATTAACGAGATGGTCTTGTCGGGGACAGGGCCGTCTAATATTCTGTCCTCTAAAGGGGATGAGTCGGGGAGGGAAGTGCCTCTAGGTATGAGAGAGTGTAGCGCGTGGCTAATCTGATTATATCGAAAGAGCTCGGCATCTGCTAGGTTGTACTGAGTCTGCAGGGCAACAAAGGGTTTTACTCCACCCTGTTTCCACAGATCTTTGACTTGTGATATGCCGATCAGGTCCCACTTATCAAATCCCTTCGAGGACCATAGGTTGCCAAGTTTTGCGGTGTCCCATAAGGGGGTAGCCAATGTTAATTTACCCTCCCATCCCAGGGATTTATTTGCAGTGTGCCATACCTTAACAGTGTGTCCAGTGGGCCCTGTGAGCTTGGATCTGTTTGATTTCGCGTAGAGGGATCGGTTATAGTTCCCTCCCGGGAGGAGCCACTTGTCCATCCTATAGCCCGGATTGGCAAGGTCTCCGTATGTACCGTGGTTAATGGCTGCCAAATGTGCTGCCCAGTAATATTTTTTAATGTTAGGCAGACTGATGCCACCATCGTACCACTGTAACGTGAGCGTATTCAGTGCTATACGGGGAGGCCCGTTCCACAGCAGGTCCCTCTGGAGGCATTCTATTTCTTTAAAGTATTTCGAGGGGACTGGGTCAAGTGTGTTCTGCAAAACGTAGAGAAAGCGGGGTAGGGACATCATTTTAAAAAGAGCCGCTTTGCCCAGTAGGGAGAGGGAAGGGATTTCCAACTGGCAATGTCTCGCCGTAAGCGAAGCAATGGCGGGAGAAGATTATTTTCATAGCGGAGTACAGGATCTCGGGAGAGAAATATACCCAGATATTTGAACCCAGTGGTGCTAATGTGGATGGGGCAGTTTCGGGGCAGAGCAGGCGGGCCCCCCTGAAGGACATATAGGTGGGATTTAGACCAGTTAATCCTGAAGCCGGAGTAGTTACCAAACACTGCTAAAATATCCAGAACTGCTATTAAAGACTTTTTGGGCTCCGTTAAATATAGTAGTATATCGTCCGCATAGAGCGATATGCGGTCCTCCCAATCAGGTGACCACCGCATGCCTCGAATAACTGGGTTTTGGCGGATCCATGCAGCCAGTGGCTCCAGCGCCAATGCAAAAGAAGGGGAGAGAGTGGACACCCCTGACGGGTGCCTCGGCTCAGGACGAAGGAATCCGACTTCTTGTTGTTCACCACGACTTGCGCCATTGGTTCCGAATACAAAGGCGGATCCATTGCATGAATTCCTGGCCGAACCCTAACTTTCGGAGGACCGCAATAAGGTAAGGCCATTCTATAGTGTCGAATGCCATGGTGGCATCTAGTGACACGAGGACAGCCGGCTCAAGAATCGTGTCTGCTCTGCCCAAGACACCGTGGACACGGCGTAGGTTCAATGCTGTGTTCCTATGCGGAATGAAGCCGGACTGGTCCGGGTGTATCAATTCCGAAATTACGTTAATGAGACGGGTGGCGAGGACTTTAGCTAGGATCTTAGGTTCGGCATTGAGGAGGAAATCGGCCTGTAGGAAGCACAGTCCGTTTTTGGCTTACCTTCCTTGTGTATGGTTACTATGGTGGCTATACGTTGGTCAGTTGGGAGCATTCCTGATTCCCTACTTTCCTCAAACATGCTCTTGAGATGAATGGACAACTTGTCAGGGCTGAGTTTGTATAGTTCAATTGGGATGCCGTTCGGGCCAAGGGCCTTCCCTGATTGTAGCGATCTGATTGCGTGGGCTATTTCATCTGCTGTTAGGGGGCTATCTAGAAGACTCCGGTCTTCTAAGGAGAGAGTGGGAAGTTTAACGTCACGAAGCAGTTCGGAGGATTCGTCCTCAGTGTAAGATGCCACTGCGGTGTATATTAAGTTAAAGTGCCTGGCAAAGCAGTCTGCTATTTCTTGGGGGTCTGTTACTTCAATATTATTGGCATCATGGAGGACTGGGACCAACCTCTTTGCCCATTCGCGTTTGTCAAGCCAGGCTAATAGTTTCCCAGCTTTATCCCCAAGCTCATAGATCCTACCAAGTGTCTCTCTTCCTAGCATTTTTGCGCGTTCAGTCAGTAGTGCCTTGTATTCGTCTTGTTTGAGTCGCAATAAATGGGTTAAGTCAGGTGTGATTGTCGTCTCCATCTCTCTCTCCAAGTGATAGATCTCGTCCTCTATTTCTGCAATTTCTCTATGTCTTTCTTTCTTTTGTCCTGATATCAGGGACAGGGCCTCCCCCTAATCACTGTCTTAAATGCCTCCCATAGTGTCCGGGAGGAGGTCACTGTATCCAGATTTTCGGCAAAGTATGTATCCATTGTCTTGGTGAGTTCTTGGCGGATTTTAGGGTTGCGAAGATGCCAGGGGTTAATAGGGACGACCCTACCCACCCGGGCTTGATCGAGGAGTACATGGACCCAGACTGGTGAGTGATCAGAAATGCCCCTTGCCAGGTGTCTAATTTCGTGGATGAGCGAGATTTGGGGGCGGGGATCAGGATATAGTCTAATCTGGATAAGCTGCCATGGGCCCCGAGTGAAAGGTGTGTTGCATTTTGTCAGGGTTATAAGTGCGCCAACCATCTACTAGACCCATGGTTTCAAGAAAATCTGGCAGCCATCTATGCGAGGGCCCCAGTTCCCGCGGTGGGTGGCGATCCAGCGCCCCTGACCCTACGGAGTTAAAGTCCCCTCCCAGCAATAACACCCCTTCAGGTAGTGAGAGGAGAGCGGTACGCAGGTCCTGAAATGTGGTAGTTTGGAGGCCAGGGGGACATAGATGGAGACCAATGTAATAGTGCGTCCTTCCCAGGACCCCGTAATACCCACGTATCGGCCCCTGTCGTCCGTCCATATGCGATCTATAGTGAGCGGGAAGGTGCTTTTACCATTATACCCACGCCTCTGGAGCTTGTGGTGAACCCTGCATGTGCCACTAACTTATATCCAGATCTACACAGTGCTTTACATGAACTACCTATCAGGTGTGTCTCCTGGAGCAAGACGACGTCAGGGGCTTGCTTCCTGATATATTGGAGAACTATACTGCGTTTAACCTTGTCCCCCAGCCCGTTAACATTCCAGCTCAGGATTCTCGCACTTTTATCCCACTGGGTGTGCGTCATATTTGTAAACGTCGTCTAGTGCCTTGGTCATGCAGATTATAAGATTTGCCGAAATCACAACTTTAACACACATCATGTGTCGATACATACAAACAAAAATAAAACAACCCGCCCCTCCCAAATCCCGTTTCCAACAACCCCCCTCCCTGCTTCCCTGCTCTCTGGACTTAAAACTGCCCATCACAAACTGACAGAGTGCCTGTCGCCCAATACCCTAAAACTGAAAAGCAACTAAAGGTAGTAAAGAGGAGGAAGGTCGGCGTTCCCTACCACCGTCCCCAAACCCAAACTTCACAGAGAGATTGTTCCCATAAGGTCTTGAAGTGTAGCTCTAAGTAGCTACTGTTCAACGTGAGCTTTTGTCCGACTGTGGGGTCCCCGGGCCCCCATACCCGGCCACGAGCATGTAGACCGCCTGTGCGTCAGCCAATTGTCACTCCCGCGATTCCTGGTCTTCGTCGCGACTACGTCTCGGGGAACCACCGGCTGCACGATCGTCCAGCCAATCCGACGCCATCTCAGGATTATCAAAGAACCATACTTTTCCCCTGTCCTCGATACGGAGACGAGCCGGAAACATCATGGCGTATTTAAGTCCTTTGTCTCTAAGTTTCTTCTTGACGGCTAGGAAGGTTCTGCGCTGTCTTTGTACCATTTGTGTGAAATCGGGAAAGAAAGAGAGGGTGGCATTTTCATAGCGCAGCGGGGGTGCCGCTCGGGCGCATTGCAGGATAGCGTCTCTGTCTCTAAAGTTGAGGACCCGTGCAATGAGAGGGCGCGGAGGCGCCCCTGGCTTTGGTCGCCCACCTGGGACCCTGTGCGCACGCTCTATGGTGAAAAAGTTCCCCAGTCCCTTGGGTTTAAGGTGGTTCAGGATAAGGTCCTCGACAAACAAGTCAGGAGCTGGCCCCTCTGATTTTTCGGGCACCCCTAAAATGCGGACGTTGTTGCGTCTCGATCTGCCTTCACAGTCGTCAAGCTTCCGTTCGGTCGTTTCACAGAAAGACTTAAGATCACGTACCTCGCGCTGGAGCTGTGACACATCTTCCGTCAGACCGGTCGTTTTAATATCCAGGGACTTGACTTTTTCATTTATTTTTGTTAGGTCAGCCCGGATGAGGTTTACCTCAATGGAGATGGTGTCCATTTTATGTTCCAGGGATGATTTAACCCCCTCTATGGCGGCCATAACATCTTGCAGGGTCAGTTCCGAGGTGGGGCTCGCAGAGACCTCCCCCACCTTATGGGCATGAAGCGATTCCACCGGCGAGCCTCTGGGCAGGGTATAGCGGTCCAGTTTGTTCGACTGGACCTGCCTCGATCCTCTGGACACCTTGGCCTGGTTCCTGTCCGAGTCCGCCTTACTCGCCATTTGTCTCCCGAATCCCAGGACACGGAGGCGGCGTCTGACAAGGTCCGAGCAGTCGATGGGCCAGCAACTACGAAAAGGCCGCCACGTGTGGAATAGACCGGCTCGGGCGCCCGGTCAGGGACGGGGAGCACAGGCGGCCCGTAACTCCCGCGGCGTCTCAGCCGCTCCGGACACACGGTCAGATCAACTCTCCCAATCTCAATCTGAGCGATGCCACCAGTCACTCGCAGGCCAATGTGAGGACGCAGGTGAGGAGGCAGTTCAGTGCCGGCCCCGGTCTCATCCCCTCCACAGATGGCTCCAAGACGAGAGGGGGGGGAGAGACGCGATGCTGGTCGATCCCACTCTACCGGCAGATCTTCAGGGTTCTGGCTCCATCGAGTCCCACCGCCAGTTCCAGCACCTCACCCACTCCGCCGCCCCCACACTCGGACCAGGGGGGCGGGGGGGGATCTCACCGCCGCTCTAGTCGCAGTCCGCGCTCCGTCCCAGAAAGCGGGATCCCGCAGAGCCAGGCAGATGCGCTCCGATCGGCGACCTCCGGTCCGGGCAGCGCTCCAGCCGTCGTCCTCCCACCGCAGTCCCCGGTCTGGGATCAGCCAGTAGGCCCAGACGGCCGGAGCCCGTTTTTTCCCACGCCTGGTAGCGTCCAAGAGCCGGGACAGCCGCAAACGGCACCGCTCACTCACTGCTTGCCGTTGCAGTGCTTACGGGGCAGGATAAGGCAGGATGATGGGTTTCGAGGAACGGTATCGGCGGAGCCGAGAGCTCAGGCAGCCATCTTGGTCCGGCGCTTGGCTCCTCCTCCGAAAAGCCACGTCTTGAGGAGTTTTCTGAAGGTCAGCAGGTCTTGGGTCGTCCGTAGGTGGATGGGGAGGGTGTTCCAGGTCTTGGCGGCGAGGTGGGAGAACGATCTGCCACCAGAGGTCGCTCTTCGGAAGCGGGGGACAGTGGCGAGGGCGAGGTCGGCGGAGCGGAGCTGTCGGGTGGGGGTGTAGAAGCTGAGTCGTCTGTTGAGGTACGTTGGTCCGGTGTTGTGGAGTGCCTTGTGTGCGTGGGTGAGGAGTTTGAAGGTTATCCTCTTGTTGACCGGGAGCCAGTGCAGGTCTCTCAGGTGGGGTGTGATGTGGCTGCGGCGAGGGATGTCGAGGATCAGGCGTGCAGAGGCGTTCTGGATGCGTTGGAGCCGTCTCAGGAGTTTGGCCGAGGCTCCTGCATAGAGGGCGTTTCCGTAGTCCAACCTGCTGCTGACGAGGGCCTGGGTGACCGTTCTTCTCGTTTCAGTGGGGATCCACTTGTAGATCCTGCGGAGCATGCGGAGGGTGTTGAAGCAGGCGGAGGAGACGGCGTTGACCTGTTTAGTCATGGAGAGGGGGAAGTCGAGGATGACCCCTAGGTTGCGTGCGTGGTCGGTGGGTGTTGGGGCGGTTCCCAGTGCGGTCGGCCACCAGGAGTCGTCCCAGGCCGAAGGGGTGGATCCGAGGATGAGGACCTCCGTCTTGTCCGAGTTCAGCTTCAGTCGGCTGTTCCTCATCCATTCAGCGACGGCCTTCATTCCTTCGTGGAGGTTGGTTTTGGTGGTCCTTGGTGAGGGAGAGGATCAGCTGGGTGTCATCGGCGTAGGAGATGATGTTGAGGTCGTGCCGATAGGCGACGTGGGCGAGCGGTGCCATGTAGATGTTAAACAGAGTTGGGCTGAGGGAAGAGCCCTGGGGTACGCCGCAGATGATCTCTGTGGCTTCGGAGCGGAAGGGGGGAAGGCGGACGCTCTGTGTTCTGCCGGAGAGGAAGGAGGTGGTCCAGTCCAGGGCCTTCTCTTGGATCCCGGCGTTGTGGAGGCGTGTTCGTAGTGTGTGGTGGCAGACCGTGTCGAAGGCGGCTGACAGGTCCAGGAGGATGAGGGCCGCCGTTTCTCCGTTGTCCAGCAGGGACTTGATGTCATCGGTGGCGGCGATGAGGGCAGGCTCGGTGCTGTGGTTGTTGTGGAACCTGGACTGGGAAGGGTCCAGGATGTTGTTCTCCTCGAGGTAGCGGGTCAGTTGTTTGTTGACGGTCTTCTCGATGACCTTTGCCGGGAGCAGGGAGATGGGCCGGAAGTTCTTGAGGTCCTTGGGGTCCGCCTTGGGTTTCTTGAGTAAGGCGTTGATCTCGGCGTGCTTCCAGCTCTCCGGGAAGGTTGCTGTCTCGAAGGAGGTGTTGATGACTTTCCGGAGATGGGGTGCGATGGCTGTGCTGGCTTTGTTGAAGATGTGGTGTGGACATGGGTCTGACGGAGATCCGGAGTGGATGGGGTTCATGATCTTGATGGTGTCGTCGTCGTTTATGTTGGTCCAGGAGAGCAGGAGGTTGGTGCGGATGGTGGTCGTGGGGGCGGATGTCTCAGTGGTTGTCGGGGCGGTCGTGGCGTTGAGGCTGTCGTGGATGTCTGCGATCTTGCGGTGGAAGAAGGTGGCCAGCGAGTCGCACAGGTCTTGCGAGGGTGGGACGTCGTTGGTGTTGGAGCTGGGGTTGGAGAGTTCCTTCACAATGTTGAAGCGCTCTTTGCTGTTGTGCGCGTTGTTGTCTAGGCGGTCTTTGAAGGAGGCCCTTTTGGCGGATCTGATGAGGTGATGGTGTCTGCGGGTGGCGTTCTTGTGGGCTGCGTGGCTGTCCGGTGTTCGTTCACGGAGCCAGATCTTCTCTAGCTTTCGGCAGGTTTGCTTGGAGGCCCGAAGGTCTTCAGTGAACCAGCTGGCTTTCTTGTTGGTGTGACTGTTGGAGGGTTTCTTGATCGGGGCGAGGGAGTTGGCGCAGTCGTTGATCCACTGTCTGAGGTTGCGGGCGGCGGGGTCGGTGGGGTCGGCGGGTGGGCTCTGGGCTAGGGTGGTGGTTAGTTGGTCTTCGGTGACTTTGCTCCAGCAGCGGCGGGTCATCTGTTGGGTGCGGTGGTGCGTGGTGGGTTTCTTGAAGGTGAAGTGGATGCAGCGATGGTCAGTCCAGTGGAGTTCGGTGGTGTGGTTGAAGGAGACGTGGGGGCTTGCGGAGAAGATGGGGTCAAGCGTGTGACCGGCGGAGTGGGTGGGTGTTGTGACGAGTTGTCTGAGTCCGAGGTTGGCTAGGTTGTCGATCAGGGTGGTGGAGTTGGTGTCGTTGATGTTCTCGAGGTGGAAGTTCAGGTCCCCGAGGAGGATGTAGTCCGTGGAGGCGAGGGCGTGTGTGCTGACGAAGTCGGCGATGGAGTCGCTGAACTGTGGTCGGGGGCCGGGGGGTCTGTAGACGAGGGTTCCTCTGAGGGTGGTGTTGGGATCGGTGTGGATCTGGAAGTGCAGGTGTTCGGCGGTGCTGAGGGTGTCGTCGGTGTTGGTCGAGACTCTGAGAGTGTTCCTGTGGACGATGGCGATTCCTCCTCCTGCTCCGTTGGTGCGGTCCCTGCGGGTGATCTTGTAGCTTTCCGGGACGGCTATGGCTATGTCGGGTGCCGAGGCGGGGTTCAGCCAGGTCTCCGTCAGGAAGGCGACATCTGGGGAGGTTGAGTCGAGTAGGTCCCAGAGTTCAACGGCGTGTTTGCGGGCGGAGCGGGTGTTGAGAAGGATGCATCTGAGGTGGTTGGGTTCTTTCCTGGTCGGCGGCATGGTGGGGCGGATGCTTGTGAAGCTGCAGTTCCGGCAGGTGAAAGCTCCGTGGGTGCGCTTCGGGGCGGCCAGGAAGCAGGTGTGTGATTGTCCGGTGTTGAGTGCGTGGAGGGATCTGGCATCGTAGCGGTGTCGGGCGTCGTGGCGTTCGCGGGGTCCAGGGGTCCTGGCGCTGGGCGCGGTCCAGGCGCGGATGGGCGCAGACGGGCTTGACTTAGGCGCGCCTTCGGCGCGCCAGCGGCACGCCCGCTGCGCGCGGCCTCCATATGAGGGGATATGGGAGGCGGGAGCGGGGCGGCGAATGGGAATGCAGGGGGGCGGGGCCGCAGGGACGCAGCGGCGGGAAAAACGGGCGGGGGCCGCTGGAGAACTGGGCACAGGAAGGAAAATCAAGTTTAGGCACAGGGGAATAAAAACAAGTCTGGGCAAGAAAGCAAGTTAGGCACAGGGGGAAAGTACAGGATTAGGCAAAAACAATGCAGGCAGAGCCGTGCAGCAGCGTGGGGAGCGACCTGCCTGCGAGCAGGGTCAGAGGTCGCTCCTTTCACCGCTGCGCGGCCTCCATATGAGGGGATGTGGGAGGGAGGGGCAGCTGGGAGGTGGGAGCGGGGCGGCGAATGGGAATGCAGGGGGGCGGGGCGGAAGGGACGCAGCGCCGGGAAAAAATGGGCGGGCCGCAGGAGAACTGGGCACAGGAAGGAAAAACAAGTTTAGGCAAGAAAACAAGTACAGGCACAGGAGGATAAAAACAAGTCTGGGCAAGAAAGCAAGTTAGGCACAGGGGGAAAGTACAGGATTAGGCAAAAACAATGCAGGCAGAGCCGTGCAGCAGCGTGGGGAGCGACCTGCCTGCGAGCAGGGTCCTCCCAACACAACTTTACCAATTCTATCTTGCCCAGTTTGTGCAGTTCGTACTGGATATTTACGCCACACCCGCATTCGACTTGTCCATTAACCGCTGTACACAGCAGTCATTTTTTTCACCCCTGTTTTAAGTACAACAGCCATGAGTGACCAAGGTGCCTGGCCCTCTCTGGGGCAAAAACATGTTTGTACCTTTAGAGTGTTTTGTTTGTGGTGGAAATACAGCTTTTGTAACACCTAACTCCACTGACTCGAGTAATCTTTTCTTCTGTTCAGTTTAATATGTGTCCTATTTTCTGCCTTAGACTCTCACCACGCTAAAATGTCTTTCCTTCAGCATGGGGTATGTGGCAGTGTGTTAACATTACATTGCAATGTATCTCTTAGCCAAGGCACAAGACAGTGACCCGAGAATAAACCTTCCTTTGTTAAGTGTTTGACCCTCTGTAGCTCTGCTGTTATTTCCTCCCAGAAGGATTGAACATTGGGCAGTCCCATAACATGTGAAAAAAGGTGAGCCTGTGGGTGAATATACACAAAACAAGGCTATGATATTTCTGGTTTCATTCTCTTTATAATACATGGGTTTAGATATGTGAAATGCAACATTTTGTAGTGGATTACCTTAAAATATACATCAACAAAGGCTTCTTCAGACAGGTAAGCATCATGCCATTCCCTATCGATTAGTTCAATTGCCAAACCAGCTTCCAATCTACCCCAGGCTTTTGATATTGGTGGGGCCTGTCTGCAGTGAGGACTCAGTAATTCATATAGGATTGTCTTTGGTGTGTTAAATTCTATGAGGGCATCTGGTGCTCCATCCTACGTGTCCATTCCTTCTTTTGCTACTATGAAATTCTACAAGAACTGGCCCGACAATCCCCAAAGTCTACCGTACTTCTTCAACGACATGTTGTACCTCCCTTTCCATTTGTTCTATGTGTTCCAACTCCACTGGGAGTACGATGTTGCATGGAATGTTGCGATGCCACTCAGAGTGTTGGCCTAAGGCTGAGCAGGGAATTCCCATGCTCTCTTGTTGGGGTGTCCTGTAGTTCTATAGCTGTAAACTGATTATACTGAACTGATGATTCCTGAACCTATCGTGATGTGTAAATATAGACGCTACCTGTTTGTACTACAGAGACCAGGCCGGTTCCTGTGCAGAGGGTACTTTGCAACATGTTTCTAATTTACCTTTCTTCCTTTTCAAAGTCCGTTTCAGTGGGCAGTTTCTCTTGGTTCTTAAACGTTTTGCTTATTTTATCAACTGTTTATGGTTTGGAGGAAGTGCTCTATACTAATTTAAAATATTGTCTGCAACTGGGTATTTTCAATACATGCATGTATGTAATGAAACACCCTAAAAAACATCTAGCTACAAATACCAAAATGGATTCTTTGCTCATGGGTTAGCTGAGAATGATGTAGAAATATTTATTAATCAGATCGTTGGCTAATCCAGGATTAATCCCCAGTGTCTTCCAGCATTGTAAGCAGATTGTCAAAATACAAGTCCAAGTGTTTGATTGTGAAATACATTCTGATTAGAGATACAAAACACTGTTTTCTGTCACCAAACCACATATAAATTGGCATGAAAGGGAAAATACATTACACCAATGGCAGTACTGTATTTTTGCACAAGAAGTAGTGATTCAATGTGAATTAAACTATACTATTTCACAAATCATATTCTCGTGACCTGGCAAGTTAAGAGACGAGAAAACACACACACTCTTCCACACTCTCTCACACTCACACTCTCTCCAGCCCTCTTGTATTTGAATTACTAGTGTATACTTTGACTTCTTCAAGTGTTAGATGTATTTACTGGGATTCCAATTCAAAATCGCTCAGTCAGTGCAGGGTCTCCTTCATGTCTTCTACATACACTAAAAGCGTGATCACATGCTCTTAAGAGTAAAATGCACAAAAGTGAAAATCTACTGTATAATGCCGCATTGTGAAGACCTCTGATCTGCAAGGAAGGTTGTTACTACCTTTGCTTGACTAAATATTTAAATTGACTAAACTTTGCTCCCTCTAGATAGTTTAATGTCGATTTCACAGTTGAAACATTAAATGCTCTGTCCCTGTGTGAAACTGCATTCCATTCCTTGTCGTTAAGTTGTTGGTTCACATTATCTTTCTTGGTTTTCTCTGTCTAAAGTTCACCACTGCATTCCCTTGTCTTCCTTTATAAGAGGGCTTAATTACTATTCATAAATCGTTTTTAAATGCTCTTGACTTCTACTCTCTTTTACTCATGAAAAGGCAAATTAAATGTGTGTCTTTCTTGTAGCAATATCCGCTTAATGCATTAAACAGATAGATTAAACACTATGCTGCAATAACTGAGGGGGGCAAAAATACTGACGTTGGCTTCAGCCTAAACTTGTTGCTCAGAGAAGGTATACATAGATTAGTCTACAACCACCAGATTTAATTTGAAGTTCATGTGAAAAGAGAAATCTTATCAAAATCAAAAATAGTGATATCCTACATCCTAATGCCCCTGTACCGTACGTACATTAGAGTGAGTTTAAGAAGCAAAGGCTATTTTGATACTAGTCTGCCTTATTCTACTTTTTTAATACAAAAGAAATCCCCTCACTCAAGTTCTCATATCTCACTGTTTATAAGTTGCTTGTTCAGTAGGTTGCACACTCATTATTTAACTTTTTTGATGGCCCATGGTGGGGATTTTCCTTGGCAAGCGTATCTTCATACTCCACGAGCACTCAGGCCCTCATTATGATTAGCCCGCATGAGTGGTCCGCTCTAGGTAACTACATTGCGGTTTTTCCAGGCCTTAATTATCGGGTCCTCAACCTCCAGACCCAATAATTCCTCGCCCGGAGACACCAGACATGCAACCACCAGTGGAGCTACAGGGCCTGCAGACAGCTGCAGTGCCAGGCCCCTGTCTTTCTGCATATTATAGCATGGGGTGAGACAAAGAAGCTTCCCTCCTGCTGCTTCTTGGTACCAGTCTGCGCACCCAGGCGCAAGAGAAAAAGCCCCCAGAACATTTACCACATTTAAGAAAGTGATAAATGTTTGTGTATTTGGGGCCGATTGTTTCCCTGGAATGAGCGGGGGGATTAAATGGAATTAGACCAGTCGTTATAGGGTCGCCGTGTAATTCAAACACAAAAAAGGGGATGCGAGGAATGCTTGCAATTTGTCTACTACCCAGTGCTCGGGGTAGTATTCCGACCCATTGTTTTTTTTCCCACCATGCCACCTAAGTTTGGACTTAGTCATACGCAAATTAGTCTTGACCGTGCTCCAATAGAACTAGTCCACACAGAAATGCCATGTCAGGTCCTCCCTGAACTGGTACACAAATAATCCAAGACCAGTTTTGCCCTGATTGGGCCTTGTCATTCGGGTGTAGCTTGGTTCCAGTGGCACAGTGAGCACAATTTCCTGTTTTAGCTTGATTATTTGCGTTCTGTCTCTCTAATGATCTAATTTTGAACGTCTGGGGATCTCAAGCCTACCAGTTAGAACTATGTTTTATACTTCTGAATGTTGCTTGTTCTTCATACAATTTCTAATGTTATGGGGCTAATGGTGATAGGTCTGTTCAGGACCGTTGACACTGTGGCCGTAAACTGCGCTCTGTACATACAAAAAAGTACTGTTTGATGAGATGATGGGGACTGGGTGGGAGGTTGGCATATTGAAACACATATTTGTTTTATTGTGTCATTTGTATGCCAAAGGTGATCTTCTACATTAACAATTCTTTTCTGTGCAGGTTTTAAAAAATCCCATGGAGATAGCAGACTTGTACAGGGAAACCATACAGTTCCCATCCCTAAGTAATGCATGTATCGGGCCTGAAGTAATAACCCAGTATGGGGGAAAATACTGCAATATCTACACAGGTATGTATGTAGCTGCTCACCATGCTGCCATTCATCGCTTTGCTGACAATAACAGTTGGGTTCAAGATTGTTAATGCTCCTAACAGTGTGTGCATGTCTAGTACAAAATTAACATTGTGCTATTTATATGAATTATCCTGGCTTTGTAGTGAAAAAGGTGCAATTCCGTTTGAATTCATTTTGTATACTGGATTAGTTATAAGTAAAAAGCAACATAGAAAGTAGTTGTCAAAGTTTTCTAACAATAGGCCCGTCTGTTTTGACTTGAAAAATTTGGCTCACTGTTAATGTACTATTTGACTTATATTGATTGGGACCCTAAAACTGCACTTTATGTTCAAACTCCAGTCTGAATTTTTGCAGAAATGCACAGCAAAAACAGGCAGACGGATGTATACCAAACTTGGATCAAAAGATAGTGGTTGTCCAACTTGGTTTCTATGATTGTTTGACCTTTATGTATTCAGCATATTTGTATTTAATGCAACATTTTATAGATTTTTTTTTTTAATCTCAGATGTATCAATAAGGAACAAGGCCACAGACGCAAAAGAACTTCATAAATAAACAGCATCATCTCCACATCTTATGTAGCCTAGTGGTCAGATAGTAAAAGCTCATTGGACCATCATTAATCACCCCCACGCTTCCCTCCCCAGTTTTCAAGGTGCCATAGATCCTTCATAGGTTCGAATTTCGTCATCCATAGACCGGAGCGAGTCTCTGCATTGTTCGATGAGAATTCCTCTGTATTTACACCACTCTGCCATATTTTGTAATGTTTCTGTGGATACCCTCTGGCCGCTTAAATGGGAATTCCGTGCTCATACAACAGTCTAATCCCGTTTTCCATTCTTCCAAGGACTGAGTGTCTGCACTTTTCTATGCTTTAGCAATGTCCCTCCTGGCCACAACCAGTCCCAATCACATCAAAGCTGCCTGATATCTATTACTGTCAATGTCTTGTGACGTGGAGGAGAGTGAATTTGGGGTCCCTGGGTAATCTCCATCCCAGCACTCACCCAAGCACGTAAGCACCTTCTCCTAGAAGGGAAGTAGTCATTCACATACCCAGACAGTATGTAGAAGGTCACCCTCCCGAGCCCCACATGTTTAAAAACTGGGCAAAGTTATGGCCACCATTCCCCACAATCTTTCCAGCGTATAGTAGTTTGTGTATTTCAGTTGGATGAGTCTGAACTGTGAGGCAATTGCTGCTTCTCAGGGGAGACTTGAGCCTCTCTCCAATCATCATCCATTGGGAGTCCTCTGTCCCCGCCCACGCCGTTTGTAATTGGTCAAATGTGTCTTTTGAATTAATCACTAATGAGCAGTACATGTGCGATACCTTATGAACAGTCAGCTTGTCAAGTAGTAATTTAGCCTCTATTGGGCTACGGTCTGGTAATTCTTCCAAATCTGCTATGAAGAGCATAAGGGCATGCCGGAGCTGTAAATATTTGAAAAACTGACTACGGTGTACATTATACTCTTCCTGTAAGTCTGCAGAGGATTTTAGCACCAGGTCAGCCATAACGTTTCCCCGATTAGAGTTACATATGGTATCCCAGGACGTCTGATCCCTGTAAATCAGACACTTGTCTCAATATGGTCCCAAACCACAGGGGACTCTCTTTAGTCAAGTGTCCCGACCACTCTAGAGCTCTGAGAGTGTCCCTTCATACCTGAAGTGCCTCTGTGGCTAGGGGAAGAGACCTTGGGGGAGCTCCTCCGTAGGCAAATGTAAAAGAGACGTTTCTTTCATTACTCATCTCTCCAATGCAAAAGCAGGGTCTCCTTTGTTGTCAAACCACCATTCATTGATGATTTTTGGGTGAGAGACCCTGTAGTAAGAAACAGTGTGTGTAGCAGTGATGCCACCTTCTTATGTAGATTTATAGCATTTAGATAGGGCAATTCTCTGGGATTGGTGGTTCCATAGGAATTTCAGCAGAAGTGAATCTACTCTCCTGAAAAAGGAATGTGCCGGGAGAAGGGATAGTTCTGTAGTTGGCATAGAAGGTGCAGTAGGACAACCATCTTATAGATGGAGTGTCTCATAACAGACAAGGAGAGTGCTGACCAGAACCCAAGGTCACAGGTCAGATGATCCAACTGAGGCTGGATCTTCTATTTCCTGATACATAAGTGCCGAGATATTTAAATTTAAAACCTGTAGGTCAGTGGCTCGTTCTAAAACAGAGAGAAGCAAATTATGGGATAAACCGAGCACTTGGCCTTGTTGATGGTGCGCTTTGAGTATTTACCAAAGATCTGGAGTATCTTGAGAACCCAGAGTCCAGATTCCCGCGGGTCATATAAGAATATAAGGACTTTGTCGGTATATGATGGTATTTTGTCTGAAATACCCAGTGTCCATTCCAGCCCCTGACCAGTGCATCTATCCTCAGCCACTCTTCAAGGGGTTCAATCACAGTGGCAAATAGCAGGGGCAACAATGGGCACCCTTGCCATGTCCCACTTTGTACTGGTAAAATATCAGAGAGGGAACCTAACACTCTCACCCAGGCCATCACGTTGGCGTATAGTAGTCAGACCCAGCTGATAAACCTGGACCCAAAATTCAGTGCGACACATCATCCTCGCCACATCTAGGAGCGTCTGTCGGAGGACTGCCTCCCTAACGGTGGAGGACAAATAAGACTATGCAAACTCTCTCTCTAGTTCTAAGATATGAGTCAAGATTGGCCACTTCCAGTTGCTGCTTTCTGCCTGTTATACGGCTAATGGTATCCCCTCGCACAGTGGCCTTAAGTACCTACCAGAGGGCCTCTGAGGAGGCAACCAAGCCTTTGATAATGTTCAATAGCTTTCAAGATGTATGTCTTAGTCTCTGTCTCTTTCAGCCACCAGGCACTCAAGCACTAACCCAGTTGAGGCTCTCCTGGGCCCAGTTGCAGCAGCAGTTCCATTGGTGAGTGATCAGACAGACCCTTGGCAAGGATGTGCACCCTCACCACCCTGTGAGTCTCAGAGCATGGCAAAAGAAAATAATCCAGTTGAGAGAACACGTTATGCACCCCAGAATAGAAAATATAGCATCGGTCCCGGGGGTGTATGGCCCTCCATGTATCTGACAGACCCAGTACTTCCAGGAATCAGGCCAGGGGTGACGGTTCGCGGGGCTGTCATCCCACCTCACTGGATTGATCTAGTCTCCAATTCACCTCCCCTTTGAGGTCCCCTCCTATTATCCAGGACCACTCTGGGAATTTGTGAGTGCCCGATCACTTTAAGAAAATACATTGACACAAATTAGCATACAGGAGCCCTGGTACTGTCACGTACCGGCCCCAGTTGTTATGCCAAACCAGTGTGTCCTTCAGGGACGATGGCTGCGAATCAGTATGGGCACCCCCAATCCCCTCGATAAGCCTGCATGAAAGACCTGTGAGTAACGCATAGGAGCCAGAAAAGGACACCTAGTGGCCCACCATGTGTGTGTCTTGAAGGAGGAGTATGTCTGCAGAGAAGCGCTTCGCTGCTCTTCCTATTGCACCTCTTTTAACCGGATCTGAGAGACCATTGGCATTCCATGTCATGTGCTGAGTGTGGCCCTGGTGCCGTGCACAGTCGTGGTCAGCCATGTGGAGGAATGTGTACAGTAGCAGAAGGCATGAGGAGAATGTGTGTGGTAGTCGGTTATGGGCTGTAATCCTGTGTGGCCATGTTTGATGAAAGTCTAAGCATAATGAATAAGAAAAGCAAGCCTCCCGTCCTCCACCCTATACTTTGACAACTTGAAGTACCTGTTGTGGAATAAACTAGGAACGATTACCAACTGGGGAAACAAACCCCAACCGTGTTCCAAATTACCAACACCCTTCCAACAGTCTCCATAACTCAACCATGAAACTCAAAAGGAGCGGCCCCGGTCTTGTCCGGCAATTGCGGTCCAGCGATCGGTCCACTGCAGTGCAGTCAGCCAGCCGGGATCCCCCTGTGGCTCAGGAAGAAACAGATTAATGGCAGAGTGGTGGAGGAGCTCATCAGAGAGCTGCCGCCATGTCTGGTGTCACACCCTCATCTAATTAGCATGTTAACCCAGTCAGCATTCTTTAGGGGAATACAAAAACAAATAATTAGGTGGGGGGGGGTCACTGGTTGTGTTCATGGACCAATGTTTGAACAGACCATCAAATCTTAATATTGGCAGATTGCATCAAGGGATGTGGGCAAGAAGGCACGTTCATACACATGCTCTGGGAATGTCAAGCAATCCAGGAATACTGGGCGAAGGTGACAAGGTGTATGACAGAAGCGATGGGAGTTACGACTGATTGCAATATAAAGCTGTGTCTTTTAAATATCTGGGGCCGCACTGACTTAAATACCAAGGAGAAAATATGGGTGTCATTGGGGATGATGATTGCTAAGCGGAATATTGCACGGCTGTGGGGGGCTCAGGAAAAGCCGTGCTTGAGTCTTTGGGAGAATGATATGGACCACTGTATGTTTACCGAAAAAACAGTATATGTATCAAGAGGCTGCCCCAACAAGTGGACACAGATATGGCACCTACAGGGGAGAGATCTGCGAACCGCCGCTGACTAGACATGGGCATGACTCAGAGTCACATGCTCCCAGTGCGACATGAGGTGCAATGTATTACTCTTGTTAGTGAAACGCGTACATAGTGGGATTACTGTTGATTGATGTACTTCCAACAGGCTTGCCTGTACATTGCTTTTACCTGTGATACCTTGTTCTTAATAAAAAGAAACGTAAAAAAAAAAAAAATCTTAATATTGGCACTGCTTTTTTTCCTCCAGTCAGCCATTTTAAGGTTCTGTATGTTGTCACGCATATGTGTAATGTGCAGCTGCCACAAATATGGTTTCATAGTTTACAAGCTGATTGTAGTCATAAAAGGTAGAATTGAATGTTTGATTGCAGAGGGTGTAATCCAAGTTTGTCTTTTGTGGGCAGAAGTGGATATGTGGTGTGTCTCGGACCTTGGTTTACCGAAAAGATATCCCTCCTGGAACCGACAAAGTCCTCGAGTAACAGAGAGAGAGAGAAGAAACGGGGGGAGAAACAACCAATGATGACGGAGGAGGTGTTCTAAAGTTAAGAAGAGCACCTGAAAGAGTCTACACCTTACTAATTTAGTAATGTCCCTTAGTTGAAGGGTGAGAAGGGAGGAAGACCCTTTTGTTATTATAGCCCTCACTCACTCTTATAGTAACATGCTTCATCATCGGGCTCACCCTGACTCCTAGAGGTCCTGTTGTTCAGTTAGGGTCATAGGTCCATGGTATCCTCCTACCCTACCATAGTCAATTTTAATCTTCCCTCCCAATCCATTAATAAAGGATACTTTAGGAGAGGAATTTTATCTTAACGTTATGCCCCCATACCTTATATCTTCATAAGTGCTCCCTGAAACACGGTCGAGCCCACCCTGACCTCTAGGAGCCGGGGTGAGCCCGATGATGAAGCATGTCACTATTAGTTCAACTAAGGGACTTTACTAAATTAGTAAGGTGTAGAATCTTTCAGGTGTTCTCCTTCACTTTAGAACACTCCCTCCATCATCATTGGTTGTTTCTCCCCGTTTCTTCTCTCTCTCTGTTACACAGTGACTTTGTCGGTTCCAGGAGGGATATCTTTTCGGTAAACCAGTTATTCATAGGGCGGATATATCCCTTCCCACCTCCTTAGTGAGGCCCTCTCCACCCTAGTCGAGGCCCCACCAAGGCCCCGAATCTCGTGACACAGGGAGTCTCGGACCTTGTCATTGTTGGTATGCATGCTTATGTTTATAGCATATAGAGAGGGAAAAGTCATGCTTCATGCATCATTTATTGAACTTATTTTTGATGACTCATTGAATGGTCTGTGTTCTACTCTGTCGCTTCTGTCAAAGGTCATAAAGAGTGTTTATCTTCGGCAACGTTTACAGGGCTACTTGTTTGTTTGTGGCTATGCTCATTCATAATACATAAAAACAAAAATGTCTATTACACTGCCTTTTACATTAGCCAACGACATCAGTGAAATTGTAAAGAATTGTTATTTTCCACATGTTTGCTTAAAGTGGAAATAGTCTTGCTCCTATATATATTTCAGGGACATTTTCTCCTTGAAAATGGGGTTGAATAAATCCACCTGCTATTATCCTGCGTAAGAATGTCTTCTGAGTAAGTGTAACTGCAGCAGTCTGTCTCCTCCATGTACACCTACTTGCAGGTAGTAGCGCTTCACTTTTACATCTGTCTTTAAGGAAGTAGGTTTATCAGTGACATTTGATAGTGATGAAATGTGTGGCAACTAGCGAGGACGTATATGATGCCATTTGTGATGTCTTCTGTGACCTCACACGTGAAGTCAGGAGCAGCACATTTGAGTAGTTTTAATTGCATAAACTGACCACAACTATCACATTTCAGTAGATTTTCAAATGTAGATGATAACTCTGGTGACCCAATTATAGAATTTTCTTTGAGGGTTTTTTATACATTGCTAAGATATTGATCGTAGAGGTGAATCCTAATTAGCAATGAATGGGGTATTAATGCCTTTTCTGTCTCACTCTTGTTTCAGAGTGGGCACAGCAGGATCTGGAACGGAATGAAAAAGTGAAATTATGTCGACAGTATGTAGTATTCCACGACAACAAATCCATTGTCTACTCAAGCCCATCCGTGAATGCTACAGAAATAAAAGGAGAGTAAGTGAGAATCAAAACACTGTGCACCCTTACACCAATATATGTTCCCATCCGAGCAGGACTCATGTCCAGCATTGTCATTGTGGGTGTGACTTCTATTTATCGTGCTCCATCAACCATAGTCTGTTGGACTGTATGTAAGTATTATAGATGGTACTTACTTAACACGTCTTGAAGATGAGACCGATTGTTAAAAATCGGTTATATTACTGCTCCACATTAGTTGTACTCCTATCAACTGGATGAAAACGTTTTTGGCTTTGCTGGTATGTTAACCAGCACCAGTTCCTCCATTTGGGAAGAGGAGCGTCGCCCCCCCTTGCAAACGCAACAGAGGTGAAAAATAAAATGGTAATAAAATGAATTTATTACCACTGTATTTGTCACTGTTGCTCTCAGCCTGAGCCAAGAGTCAGGGCAGGGTAGTGCCATTGCTGCTGATTTTCAGCACGGGAAGAGTAGTGAACACTCCTGTTTAAAGTGAGCATGTCACTTTGTCGGGCTGTCTTGCGACGGCCAGCCTGACATGCACCCTTTAAACCTTTACAACCGAAGCTTTCTTAGACATCTGGTCCCCTGTGCCTAAAGGAGCATCGAGCCTGCCCACTCCAACCAATCCTGCCGCTTCTGTCATGCTGCTTAACATTATCAGCACCATGGGAGCAGCGTCTGGAGTGGTAGAAGGGAGTTGGCTGAGGCTTCGACTGCTGGGACTGCCGAAGAGGAGAAAACCGAGAACACGTGGGTAAGTAAACATTTTTTGTATTATTATTTTTTTGATCCAATGACAGGCACTGTGAGAAACTCGCACTGCCTTCAGCCTCAACTTCAGTTATGGTCCATTATAAATAAAACCCTGTTAACGAGCCATGATTGAGAGCTTTGGCATCGAGCCTAAAGGAATTTATCACAGTGCCTGTCACTGGTTTAAACATTCACTTTGGCGCCCCTCCACTTCTAAATATCACCGCCCACTACTGATGTTAACCTGAGGCTTTTAGGTTGCACACACATCTCAACATAGACTAAAAGTCTGAGCTAATTTAGCTCACAGCCACCAAAACCCTAGACTCGCCCAAAAGAATGCTTCAAAACAAGCAAACCCATCCTTCATGATTTTCATATCCAGCTAGAGCATCAGAACCTTTGCTCTATTCACTGTGTTTTCTTCAGTTCTACAAACTCCTTATGTTTTTCTGAGACCGATGCCTTTCTCATGTGATCTGTCAGACCATGTACTCTCTCCACCATGATTTGTGCAACCTTAGGAGGAATATTTGCAGTAAAAAGGTAGTGAAAGATAGAGAAAGGGGAAAGAAGAGTGAAGGTAGGGGAGAGGTCAGTAACTTTTTTTTTTTGATAATCAACTTTATTGATTTGAAAAACAAGCAACGTGACCGCACATACAGTACAGATGGAAGCACACCATATCCAATAAGAGCAGCACATACCACAGCCACATTACTACTGGTCAGGTGAGCATACAAGGCTGAAGAGTAATGTACGTGTACATCTGAATACAGGTGGGGGAGGTTTAAGACAGTAGATTTAGCCATTTGCCCCAGACCTTAATGAATTTCCTCGGGCATCCGCGGGCCTCGAATAAGGGTTCCTCTTGAGCAGCGCACCAATCGACTCTTGGCGTCATTTTCTTATGCTAGGGGGGGGTGACCTGTGCCCAGGCCGCCGCAATGTCTCTCTCTTGGCCACAGCGACAGCCGTCCCAAGAAATTGTTTATCTGCTCGAGAGCCATCCAGACCATCTAACACTCCAAGGATGAGGCGCAAGGGATCGTGGGGAACCTGAGGTCAGTAATTTTTAATTTTGAAATCCTGTATACAATATCTAGTGATTAACAGCAAATTACTTTATCCCTGGTCTCTGTCCCTCGGTTGTAAATTAGCGGCTCAAAGAAATGGCAGTCAGTAGTGTGTATCACTTAATTGTTTTCTTTCTTAACATTCTTTTTTCTTATCTAAGACTTTCTATATTAATCACTAACATTTCTTTAAAATATAGGTTGCTAAGCAGGGAATCCCCCACGGGTGCTCTGAAGGCAGTCATCCGGGATACCAAAAACAGCAAAGGAGAGGAGCAGCAGTTTCTGGAAGTGAGTATTTTATTTCTTAGTATGACTGCAGGGAACTCCTCTTGGTGGGAGATAATGAGCCTATGAGGTTAACTACCTCATCACAACTAGGTACAGTGTACAAACGTGAGGGCCAGACTGACTTGAGTAAAACGTCCACTAATATGCCATGCCCAAATGCTCTGTCTCGATGTAGAAGCCCTGTTTGTAAGATTGAGGGTTCAAGCTCTAATATCTGGTCCTTTTCAAATGTTGGTGTATATATATAGCCAGGCTGAAAAAGGGTCTAGAAAAGGTCCACAAACAAAAGAAATTAGAAGGAGAACCCTTTTAGATGTACCTTGTATCCTTGCAAGTATTGTATGGATTAGGGACAATGAAGCTGATTCAGTATTTGGCAGGGAAGTTCACTGCAACATCTGTAATTAGTTAAATCCAAATAGTATTTGGAGGCAGGTAAGACAGTAATGATGATTTTTACATATGTTCACTCTTGACGGGATTCTTCAGTTTTTATTGCCTTCACAAATTTACTTCACATGTTCCAAAAGTCGCCAATAATATGATAGAATGTACATTCACAGAGAGCAGCAGAATTTATTCTTCCCATGGACAAGCCACCTTTCCCTGTCCGTTTAGAAGTGATCAGGGATTGGACGTTTGTCAATTCAAGTTGTACAGTTAGTATGTCTCAGTAGAGTAATATTGTGTTTTTATGTGGTCCTTGATACCAATGTCTTCAGCAGCTCTACAAATGCTATAAATACCAGGTACTGCAATTATCTGATTTAATGTTACTCAAGAAGATGCACACGATCCATAATGTCAGACTTCTAACCTGAAGCTCAATAGAAGATTGTACAGTTACTTCTCCTTTTACTGTAGTCACTCTGAGTTCACTTACAGTTGGCAAGATCCAACAGATATAAAATGTGCTTAGCGGATTTTGACAGAGCCTATGTACCCTCACAGGCTCTATACCTTCACAAGTTCTGGCAGTATATTCAAGCCTGCCTAACTTGCCAACAATTTTGCAAATGCCAAGAACATCCTTTGTGATTACACAGGTGAGGTAGAAGAGCATTTTCACCCCCCTCAGTGTTACACCAATCCAACGATGTTAATGACTTAATGCTGCTTTTAATCCCACACTGTACCTTGAGGCATTTTTACTTAACCAGGTCATAGATAATAAACCTGATCGCTAAGAAATGAAGGCTGATGCTCCTGGTTGTAGTTTCAAATATACATATAAACCTCCAGACATTCCCCCTTTATATGTTCATGCCAATAATTAATTTTTAATCCATTTCTTATTAAAGCAAGAAGTGAAAAGCCTTTGTTGAAGAGTATTATTGAGAAATATCTTTTTCGATAATTCAGCTTGCTTACTCGGGGTACTTATTAGCTGACAAATTGCCAGAAAAGAAAAATAGGCCTAATTTGGTCTTTGACCGCCTCGAGTTCATGTACAGAAAGAAAATATGAAGATGGTTACCCCCGTAGTCAATAACAGACTGGTTTAGCTACATTGACACAACATGGCTATGTTAGACCTAAAGGTAGCCTATTTTGAAATTCCAGTTGGGCATATTCACACACAGATGTTACTGAGTACATTACCAGTTCAAAGTGCTCCCTTTCCAGTTAAGGTCCTGTCCCAGAGTGTTTAGAAGTGGAGTAGTGATGGTGAAACCCAACCAAAGTCATCAAGACTTACTCATGTATATGTAACTAGATGTTTGGCTAACTAAAGTGGACAGAAAGCATCAGAACCTTCTTTAAGAGGACTCTGCATTGACTTGGATGATATCCTTACTACTTGACCTGACGTCCTCTAGCATATATCTCATTTTAAACTTCAACTTTACATGGTTCAAATCTTTTTTATTGAAATAAATGCCAAGCATTGTATACTAGCAAAAGAGGAGTGCAACCAATTGGGCCACGCAGGGCTCCAGTGCAAACAAATGGCATATGAGATCACAAAATAAAATGATCCATAGCAATGAGAACAGAAATACAGCCCCCCACCCTAACCCAGAAGTAGGAAGAAAGGGAATAGGATAGCGCTCTCCCCACCGCCCCCCCAGCCCATCTATAAGTAAGTGGCAAACCAGCCTGAGCGGCTAACCCGTGGGAGTATTCGACGGTGCCAATCGCAGAAGATGCAGGTAACTCGGGCATGTCAACTCTCTAAAGTCTTGTGCCAGGAGAGCCAGGAAAGGTTGCCACAATTTGTTAAAGCCCGAGCCTTTGCCAGCCATGGTGAGCGAAATCTTTTCCATGCCTAAGATATGCCATAGGCGGTGAAACCACCCATTGAGTGTTGGAATACGTGTAGATTTCCAATGTGTGAGAATGTTTTGTGTGGCAGTGCCCAGCGCAAGCGCTATTTGTTTCCCCCTCGTGGATTTCAGAGGATAGGTGAGTGGGTTAGGAACCCCCAAAAGCACGTACTCCGGAAGCCGAGGAAGCTCTGTGTCTAAATACTTGTCGATGTCATCGAGGACTTGAGTCCAGTAGGGTGTCAAATGTTCACATTCCCATAGTAAATGTACAAGTGTACCCACCTTCCCACACCCTCGCCAGCAATCCGGACTATATGCGCTGTCGAAGTGGTTAAACTTCAACTTTATAGACGTAATACCCTTAATAAGTGTCTTTGGGCTCAGTGTAAGCAGTTCTCACACCAGTAGCCAGGTAGTGCAATTATGGCATTAATTTGGTGTGCAAGTGTAAAGAGTCTTTCCATGGGTTATGATTTGGACATTCCCTCTTACCAGGAACGCGTGGTGAGAGATTAGTTGGGAAACGCATGCAAGACTGGAAAACTCTTGGCCTTTGGTATCCCAGAGAATATCTTGTCATAATGAAGTTTGGAAGTGAGAGCAATTTGAATAGCATTCTAGTCTTCTCATTCTGGTGACTGGGATGGGATGGGCTGCTGTAGTTGAAGGGTAGGGTCTTCAAACAAGAAACTGGAGCAACTCAGATAGGAGGTACTTTATTTATGTCATGTTATGCCTTAGGTTACAGGAACAACAGGTAGGTGCTGTCCGGGTTCCATCCTCCCTCCAACTCAGTTTGTCTCCTGGTTTCCACTTCACACCAACATTCTATTAAGTCATTCACTGCTAGCATTCCTGACACAGACTCAGGCGTACAGGAAATGAGGACATGCAGGATACTACATAAGGTTTCATTACCCCAGGAGTTTTGTAACCAGAGGTAACTGACCAGAAAGAAATCCATTTCACCTAAGAAATAATAAGGAAGATATTTATAAGGGAGACGGAGGAAACAAGCATGTTATGGCCTATTTTAAAATGTGTGAAGCTTATGCTTTTTCAGTCTTCTCAGAAATGTAATGTTGAGGGATAGTTTGTTACCTGTTCAATAGGAGAGTATGAACAACCTGTTGTTGAGCACCACAAACGTTTGTGGCTGCACATTGACATTCTAACACATGGCAGTTGCAACAAAATAAACTCTCTAGAAAATATTAAATTTGTCTTGGAATCAACAATAACCATTGTTTCCTCCCTCTGACTCTCACGTGACAAAATAAAAGTAGGACAGAATTTTTGTGGAGGGACAGTTGCTGGAATAATTACTATCCCCAACTTCGTTCCATCATGAAAACTTGATCTGAGTGTTCATAAATCACAACTTGCAGAAGGTGGCTCCATGTGTGTGGCTCTGAAACACTAATGGTCATTTTTTCTCAATAGAACAGTTCTTTAATTAATATACTGTTTTTAATTCTGACTCTGTATCCCTTCTGCCTACTTTCTAGTAGTGCATATTAAGGGAAACATTTTAAAATAAGACTGTTGGTAGACAGTAGTACCGGTAATGGATTATTTTGCAAGCCTTCTAATTCAAATTGGCTCTAAGAAAACAACAGTACATGGGATTCATAAATCAAGAGTACATTACTAATTTGATTAACTCCTGCAGAGGTCTGGCTTTAGACATTGGTACGATTCAGAATTTATTTCTTGTATGCATTTCACATCTAGAGGAACCTTATAACTTTCATTTTGTTTTCAGCTCTCATCCATCACTGACATCATTGTTAGGCCTTCCAGTTGGTCCATTAGGCTCCAGTTGTTGGCTTTCCGGCCTGGTCCTTGGTTTAGAACATTCTCACCCAACTTTTTTTAGGCTTTTGAGACATCTATTCAGGTTTTGTCACCAGCATAACATTTTCTTCTCTCTTTCCAGGTCTGGAGTAAAAACAGAAAAGTAAAAAGCATCAATCTGTTTGCACTTGAGAAGCACGGGAAGGTGTACGAGGATGGTATGTCTTTGGTGCTTTTCATAATTTCTTCCATGAAGATCCCTAATGTAAACAAAAACAATTGCAGTGTTTACTTGCCTTTGCACATATATTTTATGATAGTGGTTTTCAAATGGGAGCCCAGGTTGGTGGCCTGAATTGATCTCATGTGTGCGGACTCCAGGCTTCAAAAGGAGAACTTCTTATGCTCCCATGATACATAGACACACATCATGGTTAAAACAGTTCCGTGTTTTATTGAAGGAAATCTCTTAGCAAATGAATGTCCCATGCATGACATAATCTTGTCCCCTGTCCAACTGACAGTATCTGGTATCCCAGTTTTTGGAGTTTGGCAAAGCTTCACGCTAATCTAGCATGTGTGCGAAGGCCTAGGTCTGCCTCTGACCAACAGCCTGGTCCTGGATAAGTCCTGGGTTTGAAGGGGTGCACCAGGTGACCCCGCCCCACCTCAGTGGTGCAGAGGGCTACTATCCCTGTAATGGGTTTATGCGTCTATGCTGTGGTGACCGCATACAGAGTTTTGTAGTGATCATAGAGTGATGAATCTTTTTATCTGTATCGTGTGAGTAGAAGCCTATTAGCACATCTTTTGCTAGCGATGAACCCAGATTCTACTGCTGAGATCCTGAGTGCAGGGATGTGTGTGATAAGCAAGTTAAACACTGTGTGATGGTATTAGTTAACCAGAGTGGCACATACCTGCGGGTTCCCTTTTGGGAGCACTTGGCCTTTACCTGTGCACAAGATGGAGGTGAGGTTACTTTCCCACAGAGTGGAAGTGTATTGCTGACGTTTCTGAGACTGAAGGGAGGGAACCTAGACACTGAAGTGACTGTTAGCAGCATCACTCAAGACAAAGGCTGAGCCTGGGAGACAGCCAGAGAAGGACACATGAAAAGAAAATCGACCCAAACAGGTTCTGAAAGTCCACACTGAGAATACACACCCCCTGACTAAGATTGGGAGCTGCTGACCTACTTGTTGTTCCAAGTTCTCTATGGCCATGGAGGGGGTGCTCCACCGAGTACAGAAGATTACTGCGCAACCACAGATTGTGTCTGCTTGACAGCTAGCTTCCCAGAACTTCTAGCAAATCACCTGGAGTCTGATTTAGAGAGAGGATTGTTTTCCTTGCACTGCAGTGCCTGGAGAATCCTGCTGAATGAAGATGTAGGGGGTTAGTTGTGCTGGAGTAGTTGACGGTTGGTCTGGAATAGGGTCTTTGGCCCTGGTGCTGTGGTCCATTAACCAAAGACTTAAGAAGAGCGTGGCTGGAATGCTTCTGACTCTGTCAGAGCCTGCGCAGAGGATCTGTGGTACTGTTGGAGTGTACACAAGCAAATCCTGTCCTCCTTGCCTTCACAGCCAAGGCAGTAGCCATTCTGTCTGATCAGGTTGCCCTTTAGAAGGAATTGATGTTGACCTGCGGCATGGTTTGTGTGCCGAAGGAGACTAATGTTGGTGTGAACATGGCACTTGTCAAGTTGCACCTGAGCCGTCCACCTCGCTGAAGAACAACACTGTGAGCCATGGCTTCTGCCTGAGACTGCCCTGATGGACTTAACATATGGCTTGCGCAAGCACTTGCAAATTGTGTTGTGTGGAGTACACTGCAGAACAGAAGAAACGTTTGCTTTGTGGCACTTTGTCCCCATGTGCCGAAGCACTGATTGGCTGTATATGGCCGAAGAAGCCGACGCAGTGCCTGCCCGCGGCTGGAGAAATCGCTGCAAGCCACATCGAGTACACTGATCTACGGAGTCCGAGATCCTCGCATCGATTCCGACGCAGGTCATGCTGTGCGGCTGCAAGAACCAACGCATCATGGGAATGCAGCTGGAGAAACCAATGCAGCGCTGTTGCCGCCGCCACATCGAGATCCGCCGCATCCCCGATCCTCACGCATCGCACCGGGGCGCCAACCCTACATCAGCGCTGGGGCCGCAGTAAGAAACCGATGCATCACCTCCCCGCACAGTAAAGAAACCAACGCATCACCTCCCCTTCAGTAAGGAACCGACGCATCACCTCCCCTGCGTGGCAGTAAGGAACCAACGCATCACCTCCCCTGGAGTAAGGAACCGACGCATCACCTTCCCTACGTGTAAGGAACCGACGCATCACCTTCCCTGCAGCTGTTTTGTTTATGATTTTGACGCATCCAAGGTACTTTGCGTTGAAAGTGTTGCATCTATAGTTTGCTATGGACAGAACTGTCTACCTTTCAAAAGTCATATTTTTATTACTGTATTGTGGATTTTTGTCATTTTGGTCTTGTTTGGTTTAGATCAAGATTACTTATTTCTCTAAACTGGTGTAGTGTTTTCACTGTATTAGTGTATGTGTGCACAAATGCTTTCCACACTGCCTCTGAGATAAGCCTGTCTGCTCGTGCCAAGCTACCTAGGGGGTGAGCAGGGGTTATTTTAGAAGTGTATCCCCCCTTACCCTGACTAGGAAGATGGGTCCCTACTTGGACAATGGTGCAAGCCATTGCCAACTGGAGACCCCCATTTCTAACAGCTGGAATAAGATGTTAAAGTTGGGGGGGCTCCAAACAACCCTCAAAGTCCCTCCCCCATTTCTAATCAAGGATCTCACTGTAGATTTTAAAAAACGAGTTCTTTAAAGTTATTTAGCATCTTTCTCGGATAGCATTAGGTGGATACAAGTATCCATCTAAATTGTACTTCGGGCAGCCAAAGGAATTTTGTGAGAGCCCCTGCCTTGCAATGCATAGTAATAACTGCCTGATTGCTCTGATAGAATGTGGAGCGGTGTGAGTTGATAACCATACCTTCATTCTGGCTAATGGCTTCTTAATGATGGACAACGGAGAAACCGCGGCCCTCTTCCTCCTGGACCTCTCGGCCGCCTTCGACACTGTCTGCCACCACACCCTCCGCACACGCCTCCACAACGCAGGGATCCGCGACAAGGCACTGGACTGGACCACCTCCTTCCTCACCGGCAGAACCCAGAGTGTCCGCCTCCCCCCATTCCGCTCTAAAGACACCAAGATCATCTGCGGCGTACCCCAAGGATCGTCCCTCAGCCCGACACTCTTCAACATCTACATGGCACCGCTCGCCAACATCGCCCGATCGCACAACCTCAACATCGTCTCATACGCCGACGACACCCAGCTGACCCTCTCCCTCACCAAGGCCCCCACCACTGCCAAATCCAACCACCATGAAGGAATGAAGGCCATCGCCGAATGGATGACGAACAGCCGCCTGAAACTGAACTGGACAAAACGGAGGTCCCATCAACCCCCTTCCGCCTGGGACGACTCATGGTGGCCGGCCGCACTGGGAGCTGCACCGACGCCCACTAACCATGCACGCAACCTGGGAGTCATCCTGGACTCCGCATTGTCAATGACCCAGCAAGTGAACGCCGTCTCCTCCTCCGCAAGATCTACAGATGGATCCCCACCGGTACCAGAAGGACAGTCACCCAGGCCCTCGTCAGCAGCAGACTGGACTACGGCAACGCTCTCTACGCAGGAACCTCAGCCAAACTCCAGAAACGACTACAACGCATACAGAACGCCTCTGCACGCCTCATCCTCGACATCCCTCGCCACAGCCACATCACAGCCCACCTGAAAGACCTACACTGGCTCCCCCTCAACAAGAGGATCACCTTCAAGCTCCTCACCCACGCTCACAAAGCTCTCCACAACACCGGACCAGCGTACCTCAACGAACGACTCACCTTCTACACCCCGAACCGCCAGCTTCGCTCCGCTGACCTCGCCACCGTCTCCCGCATCCGTCGAGCGACCGCTGGCGGAAGATCGTTCTCCCACCTCGCCGCCAAAACCTGGAACACCCTCCCCATCCGCCTACGACAGACCCAGGACCTGCTGGCCTTCAGGAGACTCCTCAAGACCTGGCTGTTCGAGCAGTAGCCGCCCCCCCGCACCCCTCCCCCCCAGCGCCTTGAGACCCTCACGGGTAAGTAGTGCGCTCTACAAATGTATTGATTGATTGATTAATACGTGAAAGTGAGTGAAAGGTGTAAAGGAGACAATTTATGAGAAGGCATCCTCAATGCAGCACTGGAATCTTATCACAAGACTCCAACGAAGATGACAGGTCAGTTTTGTTGCTAAAATCATCTGTCTCTGGTTAACCCAAACCCGACAGAAGCACTTTAAGAAAAGCTAGGGACAAGCATGCCTTTGGTATTTAAGGCTTCTTAGGATTGTTTCAGAGGGAAGCACTTACCTGATATGGCAGATAAACTGCAACTAAGGACTTTGAGTTGTCGCTTTTAAAGGACGTACCCACTAACAAGGCCAATGTGCATAGTGTGCTGAACGCCCCTATAGATCATATTTTGTATATCTGCTGAACAATTCAGGCTGCATTTGGTCTTTGTTGTAGGAGATCAAGAGGTCAGTCTGATGCGAAGTAGTGAGATGGTTTTTAGAGTTGATACTCGTGTAGTTGTACTGAAGAAGGGTAGAGTAGTGACCATCTGGAATTAGAATGCTGCATGCAAAATGTTGCACTTCTGGACTTCTTTCAATGTATTTCATTATATATTCACCTCCGTTACGATTATAAAATTCCATTGTATAATGGCTCTCGTTTTAGAAAAAATTATGAAGCAAGATGGATAGATGAGGGCTACAAATGTAAGAAATTCAAAAGCTGCCCTGTGGCTTGATGTAAAGCAGCTAAGGAAAGTCTGATTACTATTACAGATTTTGAGATGGGAGAAATTATTATACTAAATTAGCAATCCCACTACAGTGAAAAGATTTAAACATAAGAACAAGTGATTGGTTATAAAAACATTGGCAGAAATGTATAATATGTTTTGCTGAAGGAGATGATGGATCGGTCTGGATGCTATTCTCCAAGGAACATGACAGGTTCATTTTTGTAGGATTTTAATTTCTCAGTTTTGGACAGTTATATGAAGTGCAAGAAAAGGGTGTGAGGTTGTTGCAGTGTGGTAGTGTCAAACATTCTGCAATGGTTATTCTTCCTCTGATACGTAGATACACACTCTGCTCCGACTCAGTGTATACTATTATTTTTTTCTTTAGGAAGGTCGAGTACCTTCCTTAACATATGGTTCAATGAGTAAGCCTTTTTCATCTAAGGAAGAGAGAGAACTGATCCCTCATTCAACAGATTGAACTTAATCCACCAGAAAAAAATGTCCAGGATGCTGCTGATGTATGTAGAATCATGAGTGGATCAATCGGGTATTTCCTGAAATATACAGGAAGTTTTCACTCTGGTATATCTGATGTATCAAGGTTTTTCTTGAGCTTTGCGGTTCAGAAATGAATCAACAATGAGAGTGAACAGCAATTTTGCTGCCTTCTGTAATAATGTGCAGTTTTTGATAGTTGACAGACCAGTACTCCAGCAAAAGTTTGAAGCAATGGCTTTGAAATCAGGATTGCTAGGCATATTAAGGCTTCTTCTTCTTCAAATATAGTAGGTGAGGAGAAGTCTTCTGTGTGCCAACCCTGTTGAGATATGATATATATTTTTATTTTAAAACTTTGTATTATTAATTTTTTGTTGAGCAAGTCTGTTGCCATGGTCACAAATAACCACAAAGCTCAATTGCACAATTGCAATACAACCATCAATAACCAAAAACGATACATCAAATGTCTAATAACTCCGTGTGCACTTCATCTTTGGTTCCAGCGAGCCGCAAGGATTCGGTCCTCCCCTCCTCCCAGTTTCATCCCTTTTTCCTCTCCCAGCTAATGCTTTACAGTTTGTATCATTAGTCCTCCACCATGTAAACATCTGAAGCCCAAGAGCATGTATCGTAGGTCCCCGTTCCCTACCACTCCCTCGCTATCTGCACCACACAGAACCCTCAAGGTTGAGCCATCCCCCCTCAATCCCCCTCGTCCTCCGACTCCTGCCTCTGTGTGTCAGAACTTTCAGTACCCTGTGAGTGTGACCCCCTACTCACTAGCCCCCTCTGTGTCAGTCTGCCTGGCATCTAAAAATGTGGGCCAAATTTCTAAGACATCCAGTAGTTTATCATCCCGTCTATTGAGTTTCATGTGCTCCTCCTCCGCTAGTGCCCACTATGTGACGACTTTACCCCACAGCGAGGTAGGAGGGACCCTAGTGCTCAGCCACCCTATGGCCACACTCCTCTCGGCCAACACTAAGGCCACCTGTAGGAACTTCCAGTGCATCTTACTCCCTCTTGGTCGTTTAACAATGCCCAGCAAACACACCCGTGGTGTCATCTCAACCACTATTGCCGTCACCCCTTGCAGCTGCGTTACCACAGACAACCAGTATGCGTGCACTCTGGGACAGGTCTATGCCTTATGTAAGGAGGGCGCACGCCCTCCTTCACATCTCGGGCAGTCCGCACTCCTGTCTTTATACGTCCGACTAAGTTTATCGGATGTGAGATATGTGCGATGAACATAATTAAAGTGCGTCAGCTTAAATCTAGAATTGCATGAAACCTGTTTCACTAATTGGCAAGACACACGCAACTGCTCCACTTCTTGTCAGTCAACGGCTCTTCCAGCACCTCTCCCATGCCGGGTGCGCTGGGGGCTCAGCCCTGACTCTGTCCATCCGAAGTTCCCCATAGAGGTGCGTCACCAGATATCTCGCTGTCCTAGCCATCATCATCAGGTACAAGATTTCCGTCTGGTTGAGCATACTCAGAAAATCCGTCCAGATTTCCCTTGCAGTGCTCGCTAATTTAGCATACTGCAAAAATTGTCCACCCCCCACTGTAACTGCCACCCGTGCCTCCACATAAGTGAGGAACTTCTCTCCTGGGTTGAGGTCCCCAATGTCTTACATCCCATCCTCCCTCCAACACACTACTGACATGTCTTCGCTAATATGGCTAAAGGGCCGCAACATCTAAATGACGAGGTCTCTAGCAAAGGGCGGCCTCTTCAAGACTCTGGTTACCACTCTCTCCCCCACCTCTGCGAACTGTCGAATCAGGTAGGGCACATCACTCAGCACCCATGATCCTTGCATAAGCAGTGCCAATAATGAATGTGGGCCATAGGTGCCTCACAATAGCCTTTTCTCCCAATTGTTTCGCCTGCTGCCCAGTGTGTCACATGCTGTAGTTTAGAGGCATAATAATAAAGTTCCAGATCCGCTCGGGAGGCCCATGCCTCCCTTCAGGAGTCCCGCTTGAGGAGTGGTAACGCCACCCTGCTCATCTTCCCAGCCCATACTAGGGAAGTCATGAATCTGTCAAGAGTTATAAAAAGGCTGCATGGCAGGGTATACAGTGCATTCTGAACGATATAGACACACCTGGGGAGGAACACTATTTTCGCCACTACAATTCTGCCTGCCAGAGACAGCGGCAGCTAGTTCCAAAATCGCACCGATTTTCGCCAGTCCGCTTAACAACGTGTTAATACTGTACTGATGCTGACTGTCCAGTGAGTGTCCCACCATACCTCCAAGGCATAAGAACGTCTTAGTCTCCCATCGCAGACCCATCAGGACCAGATCCCTTTCCAGAGTCTCACTGAGCGCCCCCAATGGGAAAAGCAGCAATTGATGCCTATTAATCCTCAATCATGCCACCGCCCCAAAATCCTCCCAACTGCACCAGCAGCAGTGGCACAGCTTCAGTGGGCTGTTGTAAATAAAATAAGACCTTGTCTCCATATAGGGAGATAAGATGTGTGGAGTTCCCCACCCTGATACCGAAGCCCCCCCCATCTCACTTCAAAGCCTCACTGTCAAAGGCTCCAGCGCCAGAGTAAAAAAGTAGAGGGGACAGTGGGCAGCCCTGACGTTTACCCTATCTCCCCTCCCATTCTCCTGACACTAGTCCACCACTCTGCTCCCTGGCCCTGGGAGTCGTGTACAGTTGCCTCACCCAGCTCCAGTAATGGGGCCCAAAACCCATCTTTTTGTATTTTTTATTTTTATTTATTGCTTGGAATACAGTACAAAAAATGTGATTCCCGCACAGTCATCTCCCACGACCTTGAATAATAAATAACATTCATTGCACACTTAATTCCACATCTCGTCATAGAGCAATATTGATAATTTCAGATAAAATCATAAAAATGACCATACGAACACAGTACACATTTCCCCAATCTCTCCCAGCAGGAGATGAAATCGCAAAGTGTGCAACACAGTAGGGTGGCCATGTAACAGCACTGGGATGTATCCAGTGATCAATAAAGTGACAGTGCATAACTAAACATATTGCCTCTGCATTCAGTGCTGAAGACTGGAAACTAAACGAAAGAAACAACACAATAAAATGCAGAATACAGTACAAATATGAACAGTCAGGTGCCCGTTAGAAGCAATGGGGCAACCGTGTGGGAAAGAACTAGCATATGCCAAATGGCTAACAATATAAAGTGACAGTGCAAAAAACAGCCAAAGTACAACCTCCCTTTTCATCAAACCAGATGTTTAAGCAAAAAGAGAGAGTGCTAATACAGTACTATCATGATCCAGGTAGCGAATTGCTAGCTAAATGCCGGCCGCAGAATAAAGTGACAGTGCAAGAACCAAGCATACCATTAAAAATGCTTCTAAAATGTTAAGCAGAGTCTATGTCAATTCTCCTGAACCTCATCTTCCTCAAAGGATGACCCTCAGATCTTTTTATAGCATTGTATATTGTTCACAAGGGCAAAATACGAGTATTCCGTCACATCCAACCTTAAGTGAAATGTGCTCAAAAAAAATATGTGACCAAAATTTGGAGGTGGCTTTACAAGTCATAAACATATTTCCCCAATCTCCCACTCCCTTACGTCTGGGGCATTTTCTAGCAGATGTGCGGGACAGTTTGTTAAGCCTTTCTGGGGTGTAATAGAGCATCCAAGCATTAAAAAACATCACTCTGTAAAAGTTTGCCCTCTGCAGCAACGAGAATCCATACTCCAAGTACTTATCTCTATCTGTGTATGCCCCTCCATTTTGCCCGAATATTAGAGGCAACTAAAGAACTGTTGGGCCGAAGTTCCCTATACCAAAAACTCAGGTAATCATTCACTTTTTCTGGCCTAAAAAGTGTCCCAGCCAACCCAGACGACCTGTAAACCTCATATAGAAAGAGACTATTAAGAACCGAGACAATCTGTCTATAAGAGAAGCTAAAAGAAACTTTCTGTATGGTTTGCCCGAGCAAATCTGTGCCACCAACTTTACTCTATCCTGATTCAAAAAGTCTCAAATCTTAAAAAATATGAATCTTTGCCCGCTTCTCAATAGCTGATGGCGAAAGACAGGGAGAGAGATGGGAACTGCATGCCAAGGGGGTTTCAGCCAGGGTCACTGGTATTTTAAATTCACGAACAATTGTCGCTTCAAAACAGTAATGTTCGACAAGGTCTTATACCTCACTTCCTTCAGTATTTTGGGTTCAGTAATGGCTCACAACAAACTGGCTATACTACAGCGGCCAGCATATATGAAATTTAAAAAGTTATCAAACTGAGACCACTGTATAGAAAAGCGGCGTAACTGTACGGCAATAGGCGCAGAGTAATAGGTCCTGAGACGGAAAAGTGCCAAACCGCTCTCCGTCTTAGGCAGCTGGAGTATTTTTAAACTAACCCTGGGAGATTTATTACCCCACATGAATGTTGAAAAGAGAAATAATATAAGAGGAAGGATTGACATTTTTATTAGTGATATCCACCCGATCAAGGAGATGGGAAGAGACTATAATAAAGTCCAAATGGTGAAGATAGAATGGATTTTGGTTAATAACTGGGCCAAATTTAACCAGTAACTATCCAGGACAGAATCCAAGTAAAATATCCTAAGCGATCTCTTGGGGTGGGAATTATAATTGCCCCAGACATCCAAGGTTGGATCCTCAATAGTCCTGTTCCTGGCTTCCAGGGGCTGAGGGTTAGGTGGAGGGGGGCTGCTCGAGCTGGGGGTGAAGGAGCCAGGGATGGTTGGGGGGTGGAGAGGTGGGCTCGGTGGAGGGGGGAGTCACTGCAGGAGGAAAAATTTGCTTAGATACGGTGGATGAGTATGGTTTGGGATTACTAGCAGGGCCAAGTAGAGAAATTGGTCATCAGTGCGATACAAAACAGAAAGGTATATACAAGGATGATAAGGGAACAGACTTTATTATAGTCTGCCATAATGCGACTGGGTTCAATAATAGATGGAAGAAGGACGCAGTCTTTTTGAGCTTGCAGCAGTATGGTCCTTCTGTCATTCTCACAAGAGATGCACTTTGTCTGGGCGAAGGAAGGCAAAACCCGTCCTTTGGTTATGATGTTTAATGAGAGTAATGGTGCTTGCCTGTCACAATGTTACATGCCTGCAGTATGGATGTGCAGGCTAATCCTGACAGTGATTTACTGTTGACGGGGAAAAAAGTAAATGGCAAATGCCTCCTACTTAACTACTAGGTGGAAGAAGAAAGACCCTTGAAGCATATATCTTAGTTGGAGCATTGACTCCTAAATTCAGGTACTCCTTACCTGTGTGCATCAGTTGTTTAGATCGTATTCTTCCGTCTGTGTTTACTGGGCTTCAACTGTGACAAGCAGTGTTTTGGCAACACTACTGGTGCACTCAAACTCTTACCAAGGACTTCGTCCGGGCACTTGACTCTCCCAGGTTAGTGAGACTGAGCAACAAAGGCTTACTCCCGAATTATCTAGAAAATGTTAAATTGTGAATGGGGGTTTAAACTCTGAATTGTCAATTTTTGTATCTTTGTTCCGTAATAGAGGATTGTACTCCATTCTAACTGTGATGTTATTGCCTATTAATTGATGTATGGTGTTTTTAGGGTTCCTGTCAAGAAATTAAAATAAACTTGAAATTGAGGAGAAGCTGGTTGGAAAAGTGTAGGTTCTTGCTGGTAGATGAGTTAAGGTTTTGTTGCCAAGCAGTGACACCCGAGATGAATGAATGAAAGAAAGTAAAAAAGATGCTTATTATGAGAAACCAAACAAACTGTAATTGATTTTGTACAGAGGCTGTGGGTGCTTTGGTGTTCAGATATTTTATTTTCTTCTTTTTCTTCCGATACCAGAACAGTTTGGTTGTTTGGCTTGGTCGTATTCGGAGACACACCTGCTTTATGTGGCGGAGAAGAAGCGCAGAAAAACAGAATCATTCTTTCAAACTAAGCCTTCTGAGCTTAACACTGCAGCTGCTGATGAGGATGATGTGCCAAAGTCTGAGAAGCAGGACAATCCCATCAAGGTTGTATGATATGGGAAACCTTCAACGTAACAAAGCTGCAGAGAAGTGCAGGGACGCGTGCACCAGTACCTGTAGAGGTGGTGCCAGTTGTTGTAGCTTCTCGGCCTAAAGTGCAGGTTCATTGCATACTGCGGAGAGAGCCATAGGAGCGTCTCATCATGAAGGCCAAGCGTTAGCAAATGAGAAACTTACTAGTAATGTCTTGCACAGTAAGCAGAGAACAGAACTGGACCAGTGTGCCATGATGGTCTCAAAGCAGTACTCAAGAACTCGTAACTTATGACATTGTCTTAGCATGGTATCCCTCCCCATAGTGTGAGTGCAATAAAAGTGAGGCTATTCTAAGAGGGTGTTCTGCAATAGCATGTGTCATGCATTGTGTTGGGTGTGCCAGGCTGTTCTTGCATTAATCAGGTGAAAATGGTAGGACATGAAATTGTGCCAGGAGGATCTCCCAGCAGCAGTAAGATGAAAGCGGAAATGCATTGCTGGTAGACCCTTGGCTCAAGGGGCTCGATCATTGCCACGGTGGTAGTATTGAAAGGGTGTGACAGGATAGTCTCTGGGCTTTGAGTGGCTAGTGGCTAAAATAACTAATTATGTCAAGAGAACCATTGCGCAGTCTGCAAGAATAGACCCTAAGTTATGTATAAGGATGACTAACTATACTTTGCTGTAAGGAATTAATATTTGAGTGCCCTGTTTGTGTCAAGATACACCTTAGGAGAGAGAGATGTGAAACAGAAGCAGGTGTTGTACTTGATTTCCGCTACATGTGTGAGTAATCCAGTGGTACTGAGTGGCTTTGCCCTCCACCGCCACATTCCCTGTGACCAGCATCGGTAAGAATTCTGGAGTTCTTGTACTCCACTGGACAGTATCAGTCCAATAAACACAAAGTAGAGAAGCAAAAACATAACGATTCACATGTGTGTGTTCATTGAACTGCACAGTGGTGAACATGTTGCAGACGAAGTAAAGGGTAAACTAATATTTTACGTTTTTGCTTCTTGTCTTGTAGGGTGACCAGTTTGTGCTCCATGAAGACTGGGGAGAGGGACTGGTCGGTAAGAGTGTCCCTGTGCTATGTGTTCTGGATATTGAAAGCAGCAACATCTCTGTGTTGGAAGGAATTCCTGACCACATCTCACCTGGACAGGTAAGAAGACATTGCCTCACACTATGAGACGTTATTGATAATTTAAAGTGCCCTTGCCACGAGATGCACATTTTGCATGTTATCTAGATTAGAATGGAGCCTTTGTATTGTGATTTGTTTGATTTTTTTCATTCCACCTTTGAACTGATCAATTCAGTAGTGTATTTTTGTATATTGTTTTAATATGGAAATGGATTCCAACTACCATCAGATTTTTACTGTAGTTATCAATAAATTACTTAGCCACATTTTTGTTATAGATCACGGCGGCTGCCATCATTTAATGGTGCTAAAGTAAAACAAAAACCATTGAAATGTGGCTGTGCATGCTTGAGCATGCACTCATGTGCATGCATGGTGGCCACCTTTCAGTGGTTTTTATTCTACTTTATTTCAAAAAATCATTCGAGGATGGCCTTCCATACATGCACAGATGCAAGGATGGCCTTCTTTGAGTACTTTATGTTAAGTTTTATAAATAGAGGCATTGAAAGTTAGCTGCCATATGTGCACACGTATTGGCAGCGATCTTTGAATTAAACTTCATTGTAACTTGTAAAAAGACAATTTCAGTGATAACGACAAAAGATGCATCTGTTGCTTGACTTCCAGCCATGAGGCAAGTTATCAATCTCCTCCCAAAAATGACACCCAGATTGGCAGCATTCTTGAAGTAGTTTAGGACAAAGAAAGTAGACCAGGCAATATAAGTGAACTCCAAAATGATTGAATGCTGTTATTCTGGACCTTTCTTTGACTCCTTTAGAAGGCAGGTCTAAACAGGTCATCACTATTCTACTGACTAAAATTATAGACTCTGAAAGCACTCGCATATGCAATCTTTCTTTCTGTCTTTCTCTCTGTTTATCCATTATATCTCTCTCTGCAAGAATTTGACCTTTATATTAGTTTTGTTGGCGTATAGGAAGTCATTCTTAGGAGGGCAATGGCAGCAAAATGCAATTACCCTGCGAGGATCTAAGGTCAAGCACTTTCAAGACATCTTATGTGAATCTGTTTCTTATTATTATTGGTTACTGGCAGTAGATTGTGTGGATATCGGTGTTTACCATTGGTTTTCCAGGTCCATTAATGCTATCGCACCCCAACTGGACAAACCGTTTTCTCCTTTACAGCATCTTACTCGTTGGTAGTGAAATCAAATCATCACTGCAGACACAATTGCAAAACCGATGGGAATTCCTATTTAAACTTGTTTCCAAACATAATAATACCCTGATAGCGGTTTCCAAATGACAAGGCCACCAAAGATTCTCAACCTTCAGATCAACATCCTGGATGGAAATACTCTAATTGAGGTGCCTCATGTCTGACTGTTTTTTCATCAAGTGAGCAGCAGGCAAAGAAGATGCAACATGCAAAGAAGTCAGTGACAAAAACCAAAAGTGGTGGATAAAGTTGAAGATGCATAGGATTTTAAATATTAATTAGGATATATCCTTTACTACCTTAGTGTGCTACTTACAAGTCCTCAGTGGTTTTTCTTTGAATATAAAGTAATGAGAAGAGGATAGATTGAAATATCCTGAGCACCAACTTCCTGTTTATTTTTTCTTCCAAGGACCCTTTATTATGGTTTTAAAATTACTCCTGGTTAGTTCACAGCATTTAGTCGTACGTTTCTGTAAAGATGAGCTGAAGTCTTGAGTTCTTTTCAATAACTTTATTCCTATTTCCTGGCACGGCACTCGCTGCAGGTGCCTGCGCCTCCAAGCGGCTCTTCTCAACCTGGCCTCAGCATTCGCCCAGGCAATCAATACAAACATTCCATTCCACGTTCTACCTACGTACCAACATTCCAGAGCCCAGGATAAGATGGATCACCACACATCTTCCCCTTTTTGATTATACAACAAAGAATAAAAAAATACATTAGATTGTACAACTAGAATAGTAATACATAAAAAAGGAATCTTGATTTTGATATATTCTAAAAATAATAATATATATATATATCGCTAGGATAATACATTGGAAAGAATTCAGATAGAATTAATCTATTCACACACATAGTTTTGCAGCGTGAATCTTTTCTGGATTCACATGCTATGCATTATTCCGCCATCTAGTGGTTGGGTTCGAATTTGTAGTATTTCTTCTCTTTTTTTTTTGCTGTTGGTGGGCGTCGACATACCACCATTTGGTGTCCCTCTGTGACGTCGACGTGCTTCCTCCGGAAGCTCCCACCTTTGGTCGCCATCTTCAGATTCTTTTTGTCCGCCGTTGGGTCTGGATCGTTACGGAAAGAGCTCCTGAAGATTGGAGAGAAGAATCGACGAAAATAACGAAAAGAGTCTACAGAACAGGAGAAGAAGTTCTTCGACGTACTGGTCTTCGAGTCTAGGAGCCGAGGCATCGCGAAGAAGAAAATACAAAACTTCGACATCATACGAAGAATGCGCATGCAGGGGGCTCCCTGTGCGCGGTAATGGACAAGACACCATCCAAGTTCTGCGACAATTGTCACCACAAGTACGCACAGAAGGATCAGCATCCGGTCTGCAACCTTTGCCTGCCGCTGGACCACCGAAGTGACGACTGCAACGCATGCTTGGCTTTCACCCCAAAAACTTTGAGGGTAAGAGAGAGACAGAGAAGAGCAAATTACAACATGCAGGGTCAAGGCCCACCACCATCGCTTCGAGACCTGGGCCTCTCCAGCGAAGAGGAGGACCACGTCGCCGAAGGGCCTGAAGGCGAAGAGGACGCGGACTTCCCAGTTGTAGAGGTCGAAAAGAAAACACCGAAGGAGGTAAGGGAACCATCGACCTCGAAAAAGATAGGCGACCCACGAAAGAGTGATTCTTAAGTCCTCGAAAGGAGCCTCGGTGTCGAAGCATTCGACGACCGCAAGCGCGTCCAAGGACAAGCAGTCCGTCGGTTCCTTAGACAAGGACTCCGAGAAGGCAAAAGCCATAGAAAAAGCAAAGTCGTCGAAAGACAGTCGAAAAGAAGCTTCAACAGCTGCGTCGTCCAGCTCGAAAAGAAAGGCGGAAAATCTTGACGCCGAAACACACGCATCTGAGATGGAAAAGAAAAAGAAGAGGCTCGAAGCCAAAATGGCGAGTATCTTGCAACGCACGAAAGATTTCGACGAGAAAATGAAGGAATTCAGAATTCCGGCGAAAAGTTCGACTGTCGAAAAAGAGGTCGAGGAATTACAGCTGCCAACAACTCCAGAACCGGTCGAAGAAGAATACTTCTTCGAAGCCGAAGGGGATGAAGAGGACCAAACCTATGAGGGTTCGGCGACCTCGGAGCCTCAAGACCTACAGTGGCAAGATCTCGACGCCGAATCACCAGAAGAAGTGGTGGATACATATCCATCGAGGCCTTCACCACCAGATGACATTGGGATGTACAACCAAGTCATAAAGAAAGCAGATGATACTTATGGAGTGCAATTGGAGGAGGAAAAGCCCCAATCATGTTTTCTACTAGAAACCTTGCTGCCTACCCAGACAAGGAGTCAATTCTTTCCCATGCTGCCAAGTGTACTGGACCAGGGTAAGGAAGCCTTTAAAGAACCTGCCACATGCAAAGCAGTCACACCAAGAGGGGAGAAGAAGTACAAGCATTCCTTTAAGGATCCTATGTACATCAAGGGGTCGGTACCAGCTGACTCCATCATTACTTCCACAGCTCGGAAGAGAGCTAATGTCCCCACCAATGTTGCTCCACCACCAGACAAGGAGAGCAAAAGAATGGATCTCATGGGAAGAAAGATGGAAAGAAGTGCAGCAATACAGTGGCGCATCGCAAATTCCAATGCATTGATCAACAGGCATGCATATCAACATTGGGAGGAGGTAGGAGAGCTACTAAAACACCTGCCAGACCAGTTCCAAAGAAGGGCGAACCACTTAGTGGAAGAGGGAAAAAACATGGCGAACACATGTTTAAAATCAGCCCTAAACGCTGCAGAAACATCTAGCGGACAGATGATGATCGGGGTCACTGAAAGAAGACACGCCTGACTGCGAATATCGGGTTTCAATCCAGAGGTACAGAACAACATCCTAAACTCCCCGTTCAATGGTGAACAGCTATTCGGAAGTGTCATGGACGAAAAATTAAACCAATTAAAAAAGGACAACGAAACAGCAAGGTCTATGGGGGCACTACAATTCAGAGGAATGCGTAGAGGTACACCCTCACTGAGACCAACAGGCAGGGGAAACCACCAACCTGCGACATCGCACCAAACCTTTCAACAGGGTTATCAAGGAGTAAGCCAGGGACAACAACATGGTCAACAACAACAAAATTGGCACTACCAGCATGGAAGGCAATCCTTTCGAGGGCGCCCTCGAGGGAGAGGACAACCGCAAAGAGGGGGAACACAAACCACCTCTAAGTGACTTCAATCCAAAAGTTGCGCACCCTCAAGGAACAACGCAGAGGGTGCTACAAGATACAAGCACAAAACAAGATCATGGTCCTATAAGCAAAAAATTCCTCCAACAAGTTACACCAGTAGGAGGCAGGTTAACATACTTCCTCCAAGAGTGGAAGGAAATCACCTCAGACAAATGGATATTTAACATAATACAGTACGGTTACTGCATAGAGCTTGCAAAACAACCTCCAAACAAAGGACCAATCAACAAAGTGCATTCAGCAAAGGAACTATCACAATTGCTCGAAGAAGCACAAGAACTTCTAAACAAGGAGGCAATAGAGAAAGTACCACACAAGGAAAGGAACAAGGGCATTTACTCCACGTACTTCCTCATTCCAAAAGTAGACGGAACTTTATGCCCAATACTAGACCTAAGGTTCCTCAACAAATTCATAAAGACTCAAAAATTCAAGATGACAACTTTACAAGAGGTAATACCTCAGATTCAAACAGGAGACTACATGGCAACTATAGACCTAAAGGATGCATACTTGCGCATTCCCATGAATAGAAGACACAAAGGTCTATTCAGATTTGTGATCAACAGAACACACTACCAATTCAGGGTGCTAGCATTCGGACTGAAATCCGCACCAAGAGTCTTCACAAAATGCCTATCTGCTGTGGCTGCCCACCTAAGAAGGCAAGGAATTCATGTTTACCCATACCTGGATGACTGGTTAGTAAGAGCAAGCTCCTACAATCTCTGCAAACAACATATACAGCAAGTCATACAGAAACTGGTTCAACTCGGTTTCTCAATACACTGGGACAAATCGTCAACAGAACCAGAGCAAGTAAAGGTGTTCTTAGGGGCAGAAATCAACACAATACTAGGGAAGGTATTCCCAAGCAGGAAAAGAACATTAGCACTACTGAAGGAGACACATCTATACCACAAGGGGCAAGCTCTGACAGTGAGGACTGTGGGGAAACTGCTAGGAATGATGGCTTCATGCATTCATCTAGTCCCAAACATTCGACTACACATAAGACCATTCCAGGAATGGCTTCAAGAAAAATCGTCACAAGCAACAGGGAGTTGGGAGGATCTAGTGGTTGTCACACAGGCATTTCATCAAGAGATGGCATGGTGGAACAGGAAAAACATAGCACAGGGGAGACTTTTCACACAACCAACTCCAACAGTGACCATCACGACAGATGCTTCCCAGGTAGGATGGGGAGCGCACATGAACAACCTCAAAGTAAGGGGATTGTGGACACAACAGGATGCAGTAAAACACAGCAATTTCCTGGAGTTAAAAACAGTGTTCCTAGCCTTAAAAGCCTTTCAGAAAGAACTCTACGGGAAGAAGGTGTTAATACAAACAGACAACACAACCACCATGTTTTACATAAACAAACAAGAAGGGACACAGTCTTTAACACTCTCAACCCTAGTCCAACAACTATGGAGATGGGCGATCTCAAGGAGAATAGACATACTAGCAATACATCTGCCAGGAAAGGACAATGTGTAAGCAGACAGACTGAGCAGACAAACTTCAGCATCCCACAAGTGGGAATTGAATCAATCAGAGATACAAAAGATATTCAACAAATGGGGAACCCCGCAAATCGACCTATTTGCAACTTCCCACAATGCGAAATGCCAACACTTCGCATCCAGGCAACCGTGCAAACAGTCCCTAGGGAATGCGCTATGAATAGACTGGTCAGGGATATTTGCTTACGCTTTTCCCCCCAATTCCACTACTACACAGGGTGATCAACAAATGCAAGCTCAGCCACATGACATTAATACTCATAGCACCTCAGTGGGCCAGACAGACTTGGTACTCACAGATAATGGAGATAACTCCAGGATCAATGCACAGGTTTCCAAAGAGAAAGGACCTCTTAACAATGCAAAACGGAAAGGTACTACACCCAGAACCAGAGAGCCTAAGCCTGGCGGCATGGCTCCTGAGGACTTAGAATTCACGCACCTCAAACTTCCAGAGAGCACAATGGCAGTACTCCGAAGGCCAGGAAACCTACAACAAGAAAGTGTTACACAGCAAAATGGAAAAGATTCTCTCAATGGTGCCTTAGGAAACAACTTTTAAAAAAGATCACAAAGGAATCAACAGTTCTGAAATACTTAACGTATTTACTACAGAATAAACAAAGCTACACATCTATAAGAGTACACTTAGCAGCAATTGTAGCGTACACAAGTGGCAAAACAGGGAAAAGTTTTTTCACATCCCACGTGGTCAAAAGATGTCTAGAAGGAGCGAAGAGAATAGCACCTCCAAAGAGAATGCCAGCACCTGCATGGAACCTCAATGTAGTGCTCGCTCAGGTGATTAAAGCACCATTCGAACCACTCCACAAAGCAACGCTACAAATGCTCACATTAAAGACTGCATTTTTAGTTGCAATTACATCACTACGGAGAGTAAGTGAATTACAAGCGCTAACGCTGCAAGAGCCATACTTCCAAATACATAATGACAGAATCGTCATGAGAACAGATCCACACTTTATGCCAAAGGTGGTATCAAGGTTCCACATAAACCAAACAATACAAATACCAAGCTTCTTTCAAAAGCCAAAATCAAAAGCAGAAAGGGCATTGCACACTCTTGACGCCAGAAGGGCAGTCATCTATTACATGGAAAGAACCAAAGAATACAGAAAGACAAAACAATTCTTTGTATCATTTGCCAACAGTTTTCTTGAACGACCAGTGACCAAGAATACAATTGCAAGATGAATTGCACAAGCTACACAGTTATGCCACAAACAGGCAGGTCAAACATTGCAAGGAGCCCCACGGGCTCACTCAACAAGGAAAAAAGGAGCAACAGTCGCTTTTCTAGCAAATACTCCTATTCAAGACATTTGCTAAGCAGCAACATGGTCTTCAGTGCACACGTTTACAAAGCATTACTGCGTGGACATTCAAATGAATAAAGAAGCACAAGTAGGACAAAAGGTCTTACAACATATATTCACTAACCAGCGCTCATCTTCCATCCTACCACCACAAGACTAGCAAACCGCTACAAAGACTATGCACAGCATGTGAATCCAGAAAAGATTCACGCTGCAAAACGTATAGTTTCTTACCTGTCGGTGTAGTTTTGCAGCTTGAAGAATTTTCTGGATTCACTAGCGAACCCACCCTCCTCCGCCAGAAGGATGAGACAGGAGGAAATATATAAAGAAAATGAACAATAAAGACAAAAAAAAAGAAATCCGAAGATGGCGACCAAAGGTGGGAGCTTCCGGAGGAAGCACGTCGACGTCACAGAGGGACACCAAATGGTGGTATGTCGACGCCCACCAACAGCATAAAAAAAAAGAGAAGAAATACTACAATTCCGGACCCAACCACTAGATAGCGGAATAATGCACAGCATGTGAATCCAGAAAATTCTTCAAGCTGCAAAACTACACCGACAGGTAAACTATACGTTTTCCAATCTGGAGGGTTTCTTTACTGCTCTTCCAAACCTTCCAGTTTTACTTTCTGTTCCTGCTGTGCCTACCTAAGGAACAATACTTTCTCCTGAATTGTCTGCACTCTCCACCTCACCATTCGTGGTGGCTTCCCATGTCACATTAGTCTCCTCATCCTCCGTCCACCAATCAGACTCTCCCCTCCTTTTCATTAGCATGTGCAATAGTTTTATCGCACACAGACAAGGCACTAAAATGTTGCACCTTACCGTTGCTTAACAACTAAGCATTGCAAAACAATTTGATTACCTTATGTGGCCTTGAAAACCTGTTCTGCCCACTTCTTAACCCTCACCATATCTCCTACATGTAACTTAACAGATTTGCAGCCATGTTTGCTATCGTAATGTTCCTTCTATACTTGTTTGGCTCTGTCAATGCGTCCTTTCACCTCCTCAGGTTCCCAATTCCCTCTCCTAGCACTCGGCATCCACCTAATGTTATCCGGGAAAGCAGTTCTCCCTTTTATTAGTTCAAAGAGACTATGTCCAGTTAAAGCACAAGGTGCTAATCTGAACACCCATATAGTCCAAAACAATTCCACTTCCCATTCCAGACCATTACACTTTGCTAACTGTATCGCCCCCTTTATCACTCGGTTAAAACGTTCAACAGCCCCGTTTCCAACCGGGTGATAAAGTGAAGTGGTACAATGCTTTACTCCATTCCGTTTCAAGAATTTCTCAAATGTGTCAGCTACAAATTGTGTTCCATTGTCCGTGATTACTGACTTAGGCAGCCCTTCCCTTTGAAAAATTCCATCCCAAAAGTTTACTACTGTCCTTACATCAACATGCTGTACCACCTCCAGTTACGGCCACTTGGAAAATGGTCCACAGCAACTACTAGGTACTTCTACACAGGTCCATCCCAAATTGGACCCATAATATCCACTCTCAATTTTTCCATGGCATCCCTGGAGCATGAACAGGACATAAAGGCGGTCTTAATGTAATTTTACTTTTATCAGCATTGTCACATAGCATACACTCCCGGAGTTTCCTTTCAATAGTTAGCCCCATACTGGGCCACCAAAACAATTCCTTCAAACGATTTTTTGTTTTGGTAATTCCTATATGCCCCTCATGACACAAATCCATAATTCTGTTTCTTAGCTTTTCCGGTGATACAATCCTGCCATTCCTTAAAATCTTATCGTCTTCCACCGACAACTCTTGCCTCTACTCCCAAAACACCTTCAACTCTGAGGGAACAGAATTCTTAGTAGGCCACCCTTCTGTAATACTAGCCTTAGCCTCTGCCAAAACCAGATCCTCTTCGTACTCTTGACTCCATTGTTCTGGTGGAATTACACTCGCTCACTCACTGAAACACGCCACACTGAATGGTTCAATATTCTCATCTTGTACTTCTGTTCAAGGAAGAGGCAATCTCCTTAAAAAATGTGCCACCTTAATACGCACTCCAGGCATTACTGGACACTGTACTTAAAATCGAGGAGCTTGAATGATAATCTTGCCCACTAGGCGAAGCTTTATACAACCCTTTAGTAGCCAACACCTTGTTGAGAGTCTTATGGTCACTCCTAAGCAACACATGACTACCCCAAATAAACGGGCCGTAGTGCTCTAAGAGACACACACACACACACCACACCACACCACACTACACCACCCCCCCTTCGGTAGGTGTGAGTGAGCATGATCCAAAAGCCACCACACATTCTTCTCCAGCCTCATTCGTCTGGGTGAGCACTGCACCAATTCCTTTTCCACTCTCATCCGTCGTAATAATGGAATTCAACGCGGGGTCAAATCCCTGCAAGGGCATTGCCATACACATTTCCTTCTGAAAGTTCCTCTTGATATTTGTTTGACCATTCAAACTTCCACTTGTTTTTTGAAGGTTGCCTTATATTTTAAGTTTTGCTTCAGAAATTTTTAATAAACTTCAACAAGGCCTAGAAAAGCTCTCACTGCATCCTTACTAGCCGGCACAGGAGATTTTTCTCATGCTTCGATTAATATCTTTTTTTAGGTTGGATACCTTCCACTGACACTTCATGACCTAAATGTCACACTCTGCTAAGCGAACGTACATTTTTTTAAACTCTGCTGTGAGCCCTTTATCTCTCCACACATCCATTACTTTCGTAACAGTAACATCATGGTCTTCTTTGGTTTTTCCCATCACAAGTATGTCGTCTTGAAAAAATATGATATTTCTTTCATCTTTAAATAGTTTGAACATAACACTTTGAAACATTGCGGCAGCAGATGCCAACTCAAATGGCACCCTCCTGAATCTAAAACACCCTAAAGGTGTTACAAAAGTGGTAAGGCTTCTACTCTTCTTGTGTAAAGGAACCTGGTGGTAAGCATCCATGAGATCTATCGTAGTGAACCACCTCACACCCTTAGTAACCTAAAGCATCTCCCTTATCTTAGGTAATGGAAACTGGTCCACAATTATACTCTTGTTTAGGTCCCTTAAGTCCACACATAACCTGAGCTTCCTGTTGGCCTTCCTGTCAATTACCAAAGGTGACACCCACTCCGCTGCATCCAGTTTCTCTATCACACCTTCAGTACACAATTTATCTAATTCGTTCTTGACCTCCTCCCTCAAGGCTAAAGGAATACTCCTTACTTTGTGCACCTGTGGTACAGCATCTCTTTTAAACACAATCCTATGCTGGAATCCCTTCATCTCCCTGATCTCCCCAACCTAGAACAGATGGTCCTGCCACAGCCACTAACAGCCTACACCTATCCCATCTGTCTTTAAATGTGAAGTCCAATTCTCTCACACCCAACATTTTAATGGCCTTTCCTGTAAATGTCTTGGGGCAAACCTCTGTGGACTCCAGTGCATCCCCTAAGACAGGAACAAACTTTTCTCTCCAAACCTTCTCGTTAACGATTGTATAGGGTAAACCTGAATCTGCTATAACAATGATCAGTACCCCTCCCATAACAATATCACACTTGGGTTTTTTTCTTCGCTGCTCCCCCCCACCTTGGGAACTCCCTCATCGACATTCAATACACACAAATTAACATCGCGATTTGTCGACTCTTCGGAGTCCGTTGAAGAATCCTGTGTGAGAAGATTCACTCCCTTGGCATTCCCTTTCTGGTTTCTGCACACTTTCTGGAACCAACCACATCCTGAAAATTTTTGATACCTCGCAGGACATTTCTTATCATTCGATAGATGCCCTTTGTCGCCACACCTAAAACATCTACCACTGAATGTAAAATGATCAAACTGTTCAAAAGTTTTTCCTTCTTGCATACCCTTCCTTTTCTTTTCCAATCTAACAGTACTCTTGAACTTATCTTTCGTCTGCAATTTTGCTACAACTCCTTTCTCCATTTCTTCACATACTCTATCTTCTTTCTGTGGAACAACTTCCCTGGCACACCTTCCAGTCAGTTCTGCTTTCTTCACAACATTTATCACCTCCTGCAGGGACGACTCCCCCATTGTCCACAATTTGTCTTGAATGTTGGAATTTGCACAACACATAACAATTTGATCCCTTATCAGCTTGTCGTGTAAACTATCAAATCTACATGTTAATGCTAGGTTTTTTAGAGCAGCCACAAAATCTTCCACTGACTGTTCCTTCTCTTCTCTCCTACAAAAAAATGTATATCGATCTACTGATACACATACCGTCGGGTTGAAGTACATATCTAAATCTTCTAGAACATGTTTGTACACATTTCCTTGACCTCCTGGTCTGACCTTCTTCTGTATGCGGTTGTAAATTTTCAACCCTCCTGCACCTAAGCAATGTAATGGAATATTTTTCATATTTTCGGGTGGAAATATAGTTCTCAAAATACTCATTCCACTTTTTTTTTTTTTTTTTACACTTTATTTTTCATTTTTCACAGATTAATACCGTACATGCTTACCAGACAAATGTTGTTTTTCCGTGTTACACATCTTATTTTACATTCTGCATTTCTCAAAAATTTATAAGTTGTTTGTCCCTTTTCACAATGCGTGTGTCCAGATCTTACATATGTCTAAATTGTGGTTATCTGCTGCCCCATTGAGTTACCCCACACTAGCTTCAATCCCTTCAAGTGTTACAGTCCTATGTCGGGTTCGACCGGTGAGCCCAGTGCTGTTTGTGACTCAAGTAGGTGTGTATGAAGCGGTTGCCATATGTCAGGTGGTCTACAAGTGGGTGGGTGTAATTGTGTGTAAAGATCACTATTAGTGTTGCAGTATGTTAGGTTAGTAATTCATGCCTTTAGGTTCGGTGAGTATCTGCTACCCCAGTGTATAGGTAATTCCCTTTTGGCAAGCAGTATGGTAAGTGCTGCATAGCGGCGCACAGACCCCAGTAGTGCCTGCAGTGGGTCGGGTACAAGCACAGCGTGAATCATGCGGGAAAGCTCAACAAAGATGTACCTCCAGTACTTTGCTGGCATTGTACAGGTCCACCACATGTGAGCAAAGTCTGCTGAGGGGGTGAGGCATTTGGGGCACGTGTGCGGGCGAGAGGGGTCCATTGGATTAATTTTAATAGGGGTGACGTATGCATGCCATAGAAATTTGAAGTGCAATAGCTTATGTCGGTGGTTTAAGGAAATCTTGCGTGTTTGTGTACAGCAGTATTGCCATTGGAAATCTGAAAGTGCGTGCCCTAAGTCCCGCTCCCACGCCGATCTCGTGCCTGTGTCTCTTGTGGGGAGCAGTGCAATGCACGGTTTGTATAATCTGGACACTAGGTGTTCGCCACTCTAATCTTTAATAAGTAATGTCAAAGGAGTGAATTCCTGCGTTTCGAGGGGATAGCTTGGGATTTGGGCTCTAAGTGCACTCTGTAACCGTCGCAACCCAAAGTGGTCCATCAGCGGGGCGTCTCAGAATCGAGCATCCTTTGTCCGTGTAAAGACATGTCCCGCAGGAAATAGGTCACCGATAGTGTCTAAGGAATATTTGGACAATGAGCGCTTTACAAGTGTCTCTTGCGTGATGGGTAACCATGTATTGGCCGCCAGGGGGAGAGCGGGTGAGTAAAGTAGGTGCATCCCTGTTGTTCTAACCAGTTTCTTCCAGGCCCAGCTGGTTGTGGAGACCGTTTGAATGTCTTGGGATAGGGTGTGTAAGGTCTGCCTCTGGTTTGGTATATGGTATCCTTACGTCTGGGTGGTACCAATGCCTGGCAACGCTCCACTGAGCCACCAGATAATATACGTGCAAGTTCGGAACCCCGAATCCACCGCGTTCGTATGGCAGCGTCGGTGTGTCCCAACTAATCCTGGGTTGTTTACCTCCCCAAACAAGTCATAACAATGATGTGCGGAGTGTTGTGAAAAAGGAGGCAGTCAGTGGGATTGGGCTATTGTGAAATAGATAGAGGAATCTGGGGAGAACCACCATTTTAAGTATTGCTATTCTACCTGCCATCGATAACAGAAATTGCAGTATCTGATCTGGGTCCCTGTGTATGTGTAATCCCAAATATTTTACTGAGTCCTCGCACCTTACAAGTGGGTATTCAGTGTCTACTTCCCCAGTGCATGGGGTCAAAGGGAACATTTCGGACTTGCCCCAGTTTACATGTAGTCCAGACAGGGCGCCATATCTGGTTACTTCCCTGAGTACCGGGTCTAGATTGTCACTGGGCTGCTGCACCAAAAGAATAATATTGTCTGCGTACAGCGTAATAAGGAGCGGGCCCAGTTTTAATTGGAGTCCTCTGTGGAGGTGTCGCTCTTGCAGGTGGCGTACTAAGGGATCTAGTGCTACGACAAACGATAAAGGGGAGAGAGGGCAGCCCTGCCTGGTCCCTCCTGTATGATAAAATGCTGGTGTTAGTGTTCCGTTTAAGCAGATATATGCTGTGAGTTTAGTGTATAATAGGTTGATAATGGAGATGAAGCCTGATTGAATTCCCATTCTGCCTAGCTTGGCCTGTAAAAACTGCCATTCTAGGGAATCAAATGCTTTTTCGGCGTCTAGCGCTGCTGCAGCCGGTATAGTGGGCGAAATTCTGTGGATAACTGCAAACAGCGTATGCAGATTCATGGCTCTGGATTTGTGTGGGACAAACCCAGATTGAGCAGGTGATCTAATCTGATCCAGTAAGCGGGAAAGTCTAGTAGCTAACATTTTGGCCAGTATTTTATTATCGAAGTTCAATAGGGAAAGTGGTCGGTACGATCCGCATTGTAGTGGATCCTACCCTGGTTTAGGTAGCAATATTATTAGGGCTTCATGGAGAGTTTGCGGGAGTTCGCCCTTCTCCACTGCTTCCTGATAAATTTCTAAGAGATATGGTTCAAGTAGGTGTTTGTATGCCTTATAAAGCTGCCCGAAAATCCATCAAGGCCAGGTGCCTTCAAGCCGTCCATGCGTCTATTGCCTGGGTGACCTCCTCTTCCGAGAAAGGCTCACTGAGAAAATGCCTGTGTGCTGCACTGAGCCGGACTATGGCTACTTCATCTAAATATCTATTGCAGTCACCAGTCACCAGTCCCCAGTTGTGCGAGCTGTATACAGATCAGTGTAGTATGAGAGCACTGTGTCTTGTATACTTAGTGTATCTGACACGTGCGTGCCATCGGCCGTTGGATGGCCATTGGAAGCTTGTAGCATTCATGCAAGTGTATGCCCTGGTCTTTCGCCCTCTCCGTATCTCCTCGCTACCGCATATTTCCCCATGTAACGTGTTTCCCAGTCTGCCGCTTCGTGATATTCTGTCAACAATGCTGCCCTGATATTCTGTCAACAATGCCTCCCGTTGTTGCGTATAGATCGACTGGGGGTTTGCTGTTTGATCTAGCTCTAATAGTTGATTTTTCAACTGACACAGTGTGCGTGTTTAGATATGCAAATCCCTCTTATATAGGCCTTGAAGGCCTCCCACAGTGTAGCCCAGATGTTTCCTGTTCCCTTATTTATCTCGAAATCGCAGTTCGGACTTAAACACCTCGTCCCCAAGGGCCATTTCGGGAATTCTCCATTGTCTCTCCACTCCTCCTGCCCTAGAGATACGTAGTCTCACCAGTACCGGTGAGTGGTCCGACAAGGTGCATTGTAACTGCTGCATGGAGTCAATTCATTGAGTTAGATTGGGTGCTAGGAGCCATTAGTCTAGGAGAGTCCACGTGTTGTGAAATGCCGAGTATTGTGTATATGCTGCTTGTGTGGGGTGTAGGTGGCGCCAAGCGTCCTCTTAAATAGTATTCATCCCTAAGGTCCGTTAACATGCGTCTGGATCTAGGCTTGGTGTCTGGTATGTTTGCCGTGCTGTCTCGTTTAGGGTCTAGCAATATATTCAGGTCGCCCCCCCCATGCATACCTGTGCTGCCTCCATGCGGTCATTTTGGGTTAAGAGGTCTAGGTAAAAATGTGGTTCATCAGTGTTTGGCGCTTATACATTAACTAATAATATGGGGTGTCCTAACCAGTAACCCTTCACCAGCAGGTAACGCCCCTTCGTGTCAACCCTTATTGCCGACGGGCAAAACGGGACACGTTTGTGTATCAATATGGAAACTCCCCTAACGTATGTGCTATAGTTCGCAAAATAGCGATAGGGTCCCCAGCCTGTGGCAAATGTAGGCGGCGCATTAGGTGGTAAATACGTTTCATCTATAAAGGCTATATCTACTTGGTGACGTTGTAGGTAATGAATTACCGGTTTGCCTTTGCTTTTATTATTTAGCCCCCGTATGTTCCAGGACGCTAACGTGACATTTGAGAGAGGGCTAATTCTGTCTTTAAAACTCATCGTCGCAGTAAGAGGTTGAATTGTAAGTATGCATACATTGCAGTATGGTATGAGTATCATTTCAAAGTAGAAGTGTCTGTGGTTTAAACTGAACATTCCCTACCATGCCCTCCCCCCCTCCCTTCCCCATACCCATCACTAAGGGGAAAGCCCATTTCCCAAACTCTTCTTAGCATCAAACTTGATAACATTTCAAACTTTGTAACTAGGTGGTGTAAATACACTTGGGAGGTGTCGAGGCCGCTCCGGCTCCCCTATACTGCATCGTATGTTACAGTCTAATCTCCTGTGCTGCATTGTTGTTTTAAAGTTCGGTGCGCCATGCAGAGGTGCTGTTTCGTGCTGGGCCAATAACGTCTTCTACTGTCCTTGTGGTGGGCCAGGTAGAACTCCGCTAGAAGAAAACAGATCTGCGCTGGCCCCTGAGTTTGAGCCGGTAAGGGGGGGTGGGGTGGGGGGGGGGTGATTTCACAGGAGAGTCCGAGTTGCGTGTAATTTTGGTCTTTGATGGAGTTTGACAGAAATCTTGTACAGCTGTTGGTGTGTCAAAAATCCTTGACCTGCCGTCCATGTCCACTCTCATGCGTGCAGGGTACAGCATCCCATATTTCAGTCCCAGGTTCCGGAGGGTGGCTTTCACTCAAGTATACTTCTGGCGGGCATCCTGGACCATCGTTGTAAAGTCCGGGTAGAGGGACACTGATGAGCCCTGCCAGCTGAGAGGTCCCTTCTTCCTCACCAGGCGCATAACCGTGTCTCTGTCCCGAAAGTTGTGGAGTCAGGCGATTATCAAGCGGGGCGGGCCTCCCGGGTTTGGGCGGGGGCCTAGGGTACGGTGGGCTCTTTCCACCAAGAATGCAGGAGATAAGGACTCGCGGCCAAACAGTTCAGTAAGCATTTGTTCCACGAACCCATCTAGGTGTCCTGTGTTGGTGGTCTCTGGTATGCCTAGTATACAAATGTTGTTGCGCCTACTTCTGGCTTCTAGGTCTTCATTCTTCATGGCCTCTGTCTTAAGGAGCTTCTCCACACGTTCCAGTCTTTTGGTCGTCGGAGCTGGACCATCTTCCAAATCTGAGATCCTGCCTTCATGGCGGTCTAGGCGCATACCCATTACATCCTGGCGTTTATCAATCAATCAATCACAGAATTTGTAGAGCGCACTACTTACCCGCGAGGGTCTCAAGGCGCTGGGGAGAAAAAAGGGGGGGGGGGGGTGCTGCTACTGGTCGAACAACCAGGTCTTGAGTAGCCTCCTGAAGGTCAGCAGGTCTTGGGTCTGTCGTAGGCTTAGTGGAAGGGTGTTCCAGGTCTTGGCGGCGAGGTGGGAGAAGGATCTGCCGCCGGTGGTAGTTCTTCGAATGCGAGGGACGGTGGCGAGGGAGAGGTCGGCGGAGCGGAGCTGGCGGTTGGGGACGTAGAAGAGGAGTCGTCTGTTGAGGTAGGCTGGGCCAGTCTTGTGGAGTGCCTTGTGTGCGTGGATGAGGAGTTTGAAGGAGATTCTCCTGTCGACGGGGAGCCAGTGCAGGTTCCTCAGGTGGGGGTGATGTGGCTGTGGCGTGGTACATCGAGGATCAGGCGTGCGGAGGCGTTTTGTATGCGTTGCAGTCGCTTGATGAGCTTGGCCGGGGCTCCCGCGTAGAGGGCGTTCCCATAGTCAAGTCTGCTACTGACGAGGGCCTGGGTGACTGTTCTTCTTGTATCTGTCGGGATCCACCTGTAGATCTTGCGAAGCATGCGGAGGGTGTTGAAGCAGGAGAAGGAGACTGCGTTGACTTGCTTGGCCATGGAGAGCGTTGAGTCGAGGATGACTCCCAGGTTGCGTGCGTGGTCGGTGGGTGTCGGGGCTGCTCCTAGTGCCGTTGGCCACCAGGAGTCGTCCCAGGCTGAGGGGTTGGAGCCGAGGATGAGGACCTCTGTCTTGTCCGTGTTCAGTTTTAGTCGGCTGATCTTCATCCAATCGGCGACGGCCTTCATTCCTTCATGGAGGTTGGATTTGGCGGCGAGGGGTCCTTGGTGAGGAGAGGATCAGTTGAGTGTCGTCGGCGTAGGAGATTATGTTGAGGTCGTGCTGTCTGGCGATGCGTGCGAGCGGGGCCATGTAGATGTTGAACAGTGTTGGGCTGAGGGATGATCCCTGGGGTACGCCGCAGATGATCTCGGAGGCTTCGGATCGGAATGGTGGGAGGCGGACTCTCTGGGTTCTGCCGGCGAGGAAGGAGGTGGCCCATTCCAGGGCCTTGTCTCGGATCCCTGCGTCGTGGAGGCGTGCGCGTAGAGTGCGGTGGCAGACAGTGTCGAAGGCGGCGGAGAGGTCCAGCAGGATGAGGGCTGCGGTCTCACCGTTGTCCAGCAGGATCCTGATGTCGTCGGTGGCGGCGATGAGGGCAGTCTCAGTGCTGTGGTTGCTGCGGAACCCCGATTGGGATGGGTCCAGGATGCTGTTTTCTTCGAGGTATCGGGTTAGCTGTTTGTTGACGATCTTCTCGATGACCTTGGCTGGGAACGGAAGCAGGGAGATGGGCCGGAAGTTCTTGAGGTCTCTCGGGTCCGCCTTGGGTTTTTTGAGTAGGGCGTTGATCTCTGCGTGTTTCCAGCTCTCTGGGAAGGTCGCGGTCTCGAAGGAGAGATTGATGACGTTGCACAGGTGGGGTGCGATGGAGCTGCTGGCTTTGTTGAAGATGTGGTGCGGGAAAGGGTCTGACGGGGAGCCGGAGTGTATTGTGCTCATGGTCTTGATGGTGTCATCGATGTTCACGCTGGCCCAGGCTGGCAGGGGGTCGTGGTCGATGGTGTGCGGCGGGTCTGGTGCATCGATCTTAGTTGGGGCTGTCTGGGTGTTGAAGCTGTCGTGGATGTCGGCGATCTTGCGGTGGAAGAAGGTGGCGAGGGAATCGCACAGGGCTTGCGACGGCGGGATATCCAGAGCATCAAAGCGGTTATCCAGGGCCTTGAATCCCGCCCTGAGCTCTACCATGAGGGCGTCAGATCCCGGCTGCACAACAGTGTTCGTGTCCGGGACTACACCGCCATATCTGGGCCAGTTGGTTCTTTGGCTCGCCTGGATTTGTCAAAGTTTAGTTTGTGTTGCTTTGGGTCGCTGCGGAACATGACCCACAGGTCCAACTGAGCGCACTGTGTGGCTGGTTATAAGTGTGGAGTGCACCACTGGGGGGGGGGGGGAGGGGGGAGCTTCAGCGCAATGCTTGTGCTGTCCTGTGCTAGTGGTGGCTTTGGGAAGCAGTCCTTGGGGTGCCTTGTTATGTGTGTTCCGGCCCAATTGTTGTGGCTCAAACTTCTTCCTAGCTGGCCAGAGGACTATCTTCGCGCCACCTGGCTCTGCCACTACTTTCTCTCCTGTGCACCCAGTCTGTGTTCAGCTGTAAGAGCAGCAGCCCATGCAGTCTGGTAGGGGGCTCCGTGTGGGATCAACAGGGCCTGGCACTGCTGATCCGGCCCCGTGGGCAGCAGCGGGCCTCGTTTCTGTATTTCGTCCGACCCTCTAATCAGCATAGCCCCGGGCAGGACCGCACCCGATGTGAGTTCCGCCCACCCTCTGCCGGTCCAGCGTGGCCCAGCGGCCAGCCCCAAGGCTCACCCGTAGTAACTGTCACTTCGGGGACTCCGGGGGTGATGCGGGAACGGCCTTACCTCGCTCCGGTGTAGGCAGGGCGGGCACTCTCCAATGTCTCTCGCTGCCGTGTCTGTTCCGTTGACCTCATGCACCGGGCCTCTCCAATCGACACCCTGGGGGCCCAGCCACAGCGCCTCCGGTGTCCCTGACCTACTTACTTCCAGCAACTAGTACGCGCAGCGTGGGCCGGTGCAGTCCCCCCGCAATTTGTCTGGATTTTTCTCTCTGGTGGGCGATGTCTTTCCCTGGGCATAGCTGCGCACCCAGCCATGAGGCCTGTGCCGCCGCCCCGTTTACAGGCAATGATGAGTTGTGTTGCGCCAGTTCCGCAAGATCTTTGGTCTCTGCTGCAACTGTAGTCCCTGCAGCGCTTCCCACTTTATTTTATGTGACGATTATATGCCATGCATGCTTATTGTCAGGGGAAGTTCGGCAGAGCTCCAAGACTACACGGCCATCTTGGTCGGCAGCTTGGCTACGCCCCCCACTCATTCCACTTTAATACGGGTTCTGCTTTACCTGCCAAAAACGCCTGTGGTGGTGATAAATTCCACTTGTTACATGAAGCCATACTAACAAACGAGAAGCTTTATATTGAAAGAATGCCAATATTGTGTAATTTTAATGTACATGACGTATTTTTCCGCTCTTTTATTTCTATGACCGGTGACGGGCAAGTACCCTGGGTTCAATCACCCAGAAACCAGATTCTGCCTTAAGAGTTTCTCCAGAGTATTCACTGTAATACTTTAAAAGCGCGCCTGTCACTGTGTTAAATGTAATCTGACAGGCATAATTAAAGCGTGCCTGTCGCTGGATGTACTCCTCCTAATTGACAGGCTGTTTTTCAAAACAGTGCCCGTCTGTGACTTTGCTGTGCTTAGCGTAGCCTTTCAATATGCTGTTCATTCCCAAAGTATGGCCGCCGGGCGTGGCACACCGTACAATATCACGTGATGACGTGTGTGACACCAGCTAATGCGGATGCTCCGGTATCTTCATCGCAGCTGCAAGCATTCGCACACCACTGTCCTCGCCCTACTCCTCGTGCAGGAACCACCACCACCACCACCACCACCACCACTACTTATACATATGCATTTTTTGCAGGTGTGGGAGGTTTACTTAATAGTGGGAGTGGTTGGTGAAAAGTGCAGTAGGTTTGGTTTTAATTGGTGTCCCTGAATATTCAGACCCTACATTCCCCCTGAAAAGTTATTCCATTTCAAGACACAGCATCTTATGAAGGTTGGGATTGTCCTACTACAGAAGATTAATTTTCTCTAAACCGATAAAGGGAGCTTGAGATCTAGGTATTTTCAACTTCAAAGTTAAAAGGGACACCAAAGTAAATGAACATTTATTATTGCATTTTGGGCCCAGGGTTAGGCAATTGACTCAATCTATGCTTCTAATGAAGACAAATATGCTTTTTTTCTGATTCTAAGTTAATTGAAAGTATTAAAGATGGATCATTCTTTGGAGCTGCTCAATGCAACAAGGGAATTCATAATATAATTACTATTGTCATTTGGCATTCATATAGCACACTCTGGATTATTTGTATGGCATCCACTACATCTCTTGATAGCCTCCAGCTCTAGAACTTGAAAATCATTTGCATCAGAAGTTAATCTGATAAACATCCATAGACACCACAGAATGGGGAGGGGGTACGCCTTTTACTCTTATTTCTATAACAGCTAATCAAGAATGAATTGACATCTGCAGCCTACTCAAATGAAAAGATTTAAATCTCTGACATTTGCTAAATAAAATATAAAACATTGACACAGACTCAAAAATCTCTAATGTATCTTCCCTAACGGAAGGCTGAGTCATCATGGTAGCTAAGCAAAGCCGGCTTGACAGGCAGAAGCCGGCTTCTGCCTTTTGGCAGAAGAATGAAAATGTAATTTCCTATTAGTTCATAATGATCGAACCAGAAGATACTCCATAGCAGATGATTTGGGGAGCAGGCAGATCAGTTATTAATGGTAATATAAAGCCTTTGAGTTCAACCCTGTGGAAGGCAAAGGAAGTCACCCAAACTGACCTTGAGTGCTAAGTGAACGTGAAAATTCGTATTTGAATTGTCTCCAGTAAAATATACCAGTAACTTAATTGAACCCCAAGGATATTGCTGCATTAATCTTTTTATTTTTTATTTTGTTTAAACAATTTTATTAATTTAAGAGAGAGAGTATAAATAATTAAGGTACTACAGCATGTAATACATAAAAACCATCTTGAACAATAAATAATAAAAAGAATAAATATGAGCAATATTATAAATAATGGATAAACCTTAATAGGAACAGATATATAAGAACCTACTCATGTCAATTCATTTGTATTACATTTGGGTAAAAATAATTGATCCCACAAAAGATAAATAAAAGACCTGCAAGAGGAAAGAAAAGAATAGTAAGATAGAGAACAAGAAAGAAAAAGAAGGAAAGAGAAAGAGAGAAAGGGACTCCAGCCTTACTAAATAAAAGGGAAAATCAATCAGCGGTGAAAAATGGATACTGAGCCACGAGACCCTGAGAAGCTAAATGGATATATTTGCCAAGCGATCTCCATACACCAGAAGAGATAGAAGGGGTATATTGTCTCTCCTCCACCGAGGTGTGAGCACCCCGGAGAAACGATACCCATGCCCACCATGTGTGATACGATAAGGAATTAAATGATTTCCATTCTGATAAAATAATCTTCACAGCTATGGATAACAATAGATCCAGGAGTTGTAAATCTAACTCATTAATCTCTAAATTATGCAGCAAGAAAAGTGGAGATTTTGTGACACAAAAATGTTTTTCACGGTTGTTTTGCAGCAGACTGAGTTAATTGCGTTGCGTAAAAAAAGTTTAAGTAAGGCAGAATAAGCTGTTCTTTGTTTAACTGACAAGCATGCAGTCAGTGCTCTAGTTTATCTCAAGACTGGGCACTCTCCCTCAAGGTCACCTCACTCACTCGCTGCCCCTCCTGTGTGCGATATTGGCCCAAGCTGAAAAGCCACACTGCATCAGTGTGCACCAGTAGCCGACAGGACGGAGATGTTCCAGAGGAGAGGTCTCGGAGCTGGGAACTCCCCAGTGGACCAATATCCATTGTGCAGAGCAGGTTCGGTTCTGGCAGGGCAGCTGTTGCACAGCTCTTGGTTCCCCATCTCTCTGCCTTTGGAAGTGGCTTGCAGCACCAGGGTTGTGGGAGGCCTCATGTTGTAGAGTTACACAGTGCATGGATCAGTTCAACATTTAAGCAGCTCTGCGATATTACGTAGCATGACCTCGAATAAAAGCCGAAAGCATGGCCTCTCTTCCTCCTCCTTTGTGTCCTCAGGAAGTGGGCGGCATGGTCTTAGACAGAGGAGCTTTGTGATGTAATCATCACATGATGAGCGTTGTGAGCTTTATGACATCACCACTTGAGTGTAGTGCTAACATAGATTAGCAAAGCAAGGAAAGAAAGGAAAATGACAGCACAAGACGCTCTTTATTGGCTTTTTCTGCAAAAGGGGTAAAAAATGTGGTTATCATGCAACCCTGCAAGTTCCAAGACTGTATAGATATTGGTGGCAAGGGACACTATGTGCCGCACCACTATGTGTGTTATGGGTGTAAAAAGAAATAAGTAGGTTTAATCTCCATATATGCCCACCTCTAAAGGACAGCCACCATCATTGGCACTTCATATAACAACATATGTACAAAAATTAGAGCGGCACATAACAAAAGATATTCTATCAATGTTCACGTTTTAAATATTTCAGTACACAACATAATCACAATGCGAGAGGCCTTCGTTCTTTTTGTATTCTTTACTTCTTTTATTAATTTCTTGCCAAAAAACATGAACATTTCTGTACAGCCAATGTGTTTTGCCCACACTTCGGGCTTCTTCAGGGCGGGGTTAAGGCTGGCTAGTCCCCACAAAAGGTACTTTCTTCTGCTGTGCAGTGTTCCGCATAAGAGTAAGTTAAAATCTTAACTAATTGTGTACGTCGTTAGCCAAAAGCTCCACTGTTCCGGGCAGCAAGCAGAACTCTTAGCGTCCGCCATGGTCGTACACGGCCTTAGATGCGAGGCATAACACCTGCTTTTTTGAGCTGGACTATTGAGTGGAGCATTTGGCTAACGACGTACACAATTAGTTAAGATTTCAACTTACTCTTATGCGGAACACTGCACGGCAGAAGAACGTACCTTTTGTGGGGCTAGCCAGCCCTACTACGCCCTGAAGAAGCCCGAAGTGTGGGCAAAACACATTGGCCGTACAGAAATGAATAAAAGACGTAAAGAATACAAAAAGAACGAAGGCCTCTCGCATCTGCTAAAGACTGTGTCACATAAAAACAAATATTGCTCGTCGATAAAAGCTGCACATATAAAAATGCAGGTCTAGCTTGTCTACAGTGCATAGGAAGTAGAAGAGGCCTAATAAATCTATGTTGAAGAGAATTGAATCTCGGGCAAATAAGTATAATGTTCAAAGTATTACATACAGAGAGGTTGTCGCACACACATGCTGAGAGATCAGAACTTTTGTACCAGGCCCTGTTTGTAAACATCAGCTGATGAAAAATACCCAGCCGGAAATGGGTCAGTATGCGTCAATGGTAATTAGACATCCCCAATTGTAAATTTGGTTCAGTACTGGGCACTGACTTGATCATGACATACTGGTGGACTGATTGCTTGGTTAGTGCTGAGGCCTCTTGCTCTGCTGCTGCTCTGAGCAAGAAGTCCTCCTTCAGCCACACCAGATCTTTTTTGACAATGCAGTCAGGCTTCAGAAAGAGCTCCGGTCTGTCAAGGTCCTTAAGATTAGTCTTTACGTAATGCAGCAATGGGATGTACAACATATTGTCCAGACTCATACAGTCCCTGATAATGTGCCTGTTTAACAGTAGCTCTTCCTTCACCCATATTGAGAATCAGAGTAAGAGTGGGCATAACCATACAAAATCCAAAAGATAGCCCATGCCCATCTTCGCATGAGCATTTAATGAGGAAGTACCTTGTGCAACGCTTAAGAGACCTCTCTTAAAGACATTTTCCACCACCTGGAGTGAATCAATTGTGGCATATCCCCAGATTTGCATTTGCATATGTCGAGAAAAATCTTTATTGGCTTTGCCCCAACTGAGATGAAAAATCCTGAAGGCTATCAATAGCTCTCTTAAAATTGACTGTGTTCCTCTTCATCAAGAAATGCCAACTAAGGCCTGAATCTAATGGAATTATTAGAAAAATTATCCACTTTACATAAGCTGTGGCTGCTGGCTGAAAAACCAAAAGGGCTAGTGGGTTGTATGACATTACCACGTGTGGTTTTACCACGCACGTCTGTACAACGCATATTTAACCACGCATACCATTACCATGCTTGTACATCCATTAACATTTACAGTTCACTTACCACACAAAAAACCAGCACGCACAGTTTCACGACGCATGCCATTTCTTTTTCTATGCTGTAAAGAATGTAAAGTAAACCTATCTGTATGCTGCATTCAATGCTCCAATCGTCCGTCCTGCTTCAAAGGGCTCTATATTCTTTAAGGAGACGTTCAAGGCCCTATGTCCTGGAATTTTTATTGACAGTGAAAAAAGACTATTGAAGTGACATTGAGAAGAGTCCAGAAATAGCTGCACCTGGAGTTTATTGAAACCGCAAGGGGGAATTAAATATTTTCCCGCAGGCACTCCTATATGGACAAAACAAGCACATGACCTGAGCCGTAAAACACAGGAACCCTAGCCCACACCAACCCTAAGCCTTAAAAACTTGCCACACAGAGAAACACTGCCACCTACTTGTCAATTGCGAGGTAAAGGCTTGTGCTGTTATGACTTGTGTGGTAACAGTCTATCCGAAGTAAAAAACGTGTGGTAAATGTAGTCTGAAGTTAAAACTTCGGAGTAAAGGCTATTTCCCGGTCTAGTGGACTTGGAGCCGACAACCATAATGTGTGACTTTTTAAAGTTGGTTGACACGTCCATGCTGTCCATAAAATAAATAAAACAATCTAAATAGCACTGGAGACTCTTTGCCATGCATGCAATTAAAACCGTGTCATCCGCATATAAAAGACCAGGGTGCAATTTGCCACCCACCTTTGGGACATCGCACCCTGGCTCACATAAAACCTGTTCCAAACGATTAATATACAGAATAAAAAGAAAAGGAGCCGGGCTGCAGCCTTGGGTGCAAGCCTCTATTTCATTTAAAGTGCTGCGTGCATTCTGTTGAGGGTCCGTGCCTTACAGATGTTAATAGGCCAGGGTGGAGATCCCTCAGAAGCACAAGAAGAGCCGGGTCGACCCCCATGGAGCCCAGTTCGTCCCAGAGCTTAGATTTATTCACCCTGGTAAAGGCCGAGCTGAGATCCATGAAGGCAGAGACCCACGCATAGCAGCATGAAGGTGTTGGGTTAGAATAGGTTCCCACACACCAATGCTCACCACATGCTCACCAATTTCCAGTGCCTAACCCCACATATACATTTTACCAAAGCTATGTCACATGTTAGCTCATAGTTATTATCCATATTTTGCTGTCTCCCTTCACATTTGGGTGTATTATCACTTCACACCTAATGTCCTTGCCCCACTAAATACAGCAATGAAAGGAACCGTTGACAGCACAGTTATCTACACACCTACCCCCATCTCAAAACCTGTAGACCTTTTATTCATTCTGATCTTCAAAGTCTTTATGCTCATTACATCTGAGCAAAAGCAGCTTTTGTGACATCTCGGGGGCATGGGCCCATTCCTAACTTTTCAGTGCAACAATTTAAGCGTCTTGATGCTTTTTGGATGCAAAGCTCATTAGATGTGTTCTCCAGAAAAGATGTTGCCTTTGTTGAGGATGTACCACCCAAATTATTTGCTTGAATTCTGCCTGGATAAATGCCTCATCTTTCTCCAAGTGCTATTGGACTGTACAGTCACATTCTGCATTAGTTAGGAGGGAGAGCCATCAAGACAAACGAGAAAGAAAAATTTGCCTTTATGGTGATTGTAGTATGTCCTTCCTTCACTACACCCCTTGCAGATCTCCCAGGTCATGTGCCATGCTTCGGTTGTGCGTTTTTGTCGAAACAAGAAAGAACTGGATGGGAGCGATTGGGGATGCACTGGCAAGCTGGAGCCTGGCGCTTGTACAAACCCACATGTTAAATACTTATATAGTACTAATATAGTATGAGAACAGTTGTTAAACTGATGGCTTTCTTTTGAGAATGCTTTCCCCAGCCCTTCTTGCAGGCTGGAGTTATTCCTAAGCAGGTGCAAATGAGCGAGGACAAGAAGGAAGCCCACCAGAATTATTATATAGGTAAATAACTGAATTCTCAGAAGTTGGTCCCCAAAAAATTAAGTTGGTTTATTATAAAAGAATAGTGTGTTGATTCATGCACTGCAGAAAGCACGTGATCAGCCGGAAAATACTCCACACAAAGAAACAGCTGAAATATTTGTTTTAAGTTTTAGATTTATTTGCAATGCATTCAGTTTTTAACCTCAGTGAGTCAAATGTAAGTGCATTTTCAAGAATGTTTCTGTTAATCCTCTGCTTTAGCTTATTTTAACCCTGTAACCTGTTGCTTGAAAGTCCTTATTTCCAATATTCTGCCGTGTTCTATACATTGGAAAATGATATATCCATGAAATGAAATTGAGCTACTTAAAGGCTTTAAATTTAAGCTATGCGATTTATGGGGGCGGGGGGGGGGGTGGGGTGGTGGTGTGGACGCTGAAGATGATAGACAGAAAAGTGGCTAGTGAGATATGATTCAGAAGTTTAATTTCAAGATTTTTTGCCATGAAAAGTTGGTGAGTACATGAAGCATTCGCAAGTACTAATAAAGCAGAGTTTAAGTTTGAGTCCAATTATGGTCTGTGCTGTTATGAGGAAGTGGACAGATTAAGGGAAGGGTAGTCTTAATCAGTTGACTATCTGTAAATTTCAGTTCTTATTTTCCTTTGTATTGTAGGCTTTCTGGTCACCTGGTGACACTGGAGTGGTGTTTGCAGGCTGGTGGCATGAGCCTTTCCACCTCGGTCTCCGGTACTGCACCAACAGAAGGTAAGGTTACAGGAGAAATATGTTAACTAACCTTTTATTCAACAGAGTACTCTAAGTATTTATTTATTATATTCATAGTCTAATAGCATGTTTAGCGAAAGTGCTGTAGACAGGAAAATGATTACAGAATAGATCAAATGTGATTTAGATTGAGGATCGTTAGCTAACTTGAGAAGATGGGCTTTCATTAATTTTTAAAACCGGGATATTGATGATGTTGGCTTTATGTGGGCTGGAGGTTCATGCCGCAGTTTACGTGTTAAGAGGGCAAATGAAAGATAGCAGATAAAGTTTTTGAGGACTTAAAATCCCTAATAAAAAATATAAAGTAGCAGGGAAAAAGTCTTTAAGAGGGAGTATGTAATAAAGCTAGAGAACATAAATATGGTAAAGCCAGTAGGCTATCGTATTAAAACACAAGGCAAAAACAGTGAATCCTAAGTTGAAGAGCAGAAGTAGCCACTGAAGTTGAGCAAAATGAGGGAGAGATGTGTACAAGATATGGAAAAGAGAGTAAAAGATGAACAAATAAGATTTGATAATTTGGTCACTGTTTATTTAGGAAGAACAGTTTATAGAAAATAATGGTAATTGAGACTTGAAGCGTTTGAAGCAGATGTTTAAAAGAAGAAACAGGAAAAAGTGCTGGTATTTTAAGTATATTGTGTGGGTGGAAATGGGTAAACAGACTTCTATGGGTAACCAGACTTTAGAAAAAGAGGCAACTTAAGGAAAGAATATTGAGCCCCTGTAGACACTTTAAATAATGTAGTTGATTTGTGTTGAGCCAAAGCAAAGAGGGAAGACTTTGCATGGTATGAGTGCCTAGACAGAAAGAGCAACCCTTTTCTTCTGCCCACGAAATGCTAACTCTCCGAAGGAACGGGAAAGCTAAAAATAAGAACCTATACAGAATGGTAGACCACAGATTTCTATCCCAAGATTTCTAGCTCCATACTGTAGGTTGTTTGGTGATATTTATACACAGAATCTCCATTCAGATTTATATTGGGTGCCAGTGGAGAGTCCTTAGCAGGGAGGTAAATATCCATGCACAAAGACCGAGTTAGGCCTCATATTTGCATAGCATGAAGACCAGACAGTAGAAAGGCCTGTGGACAGCTCCCTCTGATAAGTTTACTATGGGACCTCTACAGTGGCCACTGTTAAGAATCCTGCTTGAAGGAATTAGACAGGGCAGGAATATGCCCCTATCATTTACAGCTGATAAAAAGCAGTGAAATATACCACTGCTCATGAGAAAGCAAGTGATAGATGTGCATTTAATCTGGACTCACTGTTCTTAACAACCTTTGTGGGGTGGTCAAGTAGTTAACCCCCCACGGGGTCTACCCTTTGTGTGGCTTTTATGCAGTTGGTACAAATGAAAACTTCCCATTTCTTCAATATAGATCATCGTCGTATATCAAAATCACAATGGTCATTAAATCTCAACTACACATTCACATTCTTAAGAGTTGTCAGTTTCTCATTCTAATTGGATGGAAGTTGTCACTTTAGTATCCTAAAATCCCCTAACCTTTAATTGACTTAAACTCTGAATGATATTCATCATGTATAAAACAATATAGCCTTCAATGTTTGGGTCTGTAACTTTATCCCATTAGGTTGGTTTGTATTTTTATTAATTATTGAGTGCAGCCCAGAGTCCTCTTCACAGCACACCTGCCACCAGTTAAGAGTCGGTAAACATGACAGCGCAAATGGATAAGGCTCTCGTTTTTGCGGGAAGTCTTAATCACAGGAATTCATTGCATTTAAGTTTATAAACAATTACTGCCCACAACAGGGAGGCACTGTGGCTGTATTACAAAGTAGAGAATGTTAATTATGTAGGCTTCTCTTATGGCATTGTGTCACGGTGGCACCATGTTTCCAGTCCTGGGTCGCCTTCTTTCAACAGTATTGTTAATAGATCCATTAGTCCAAATTGTTCAGAGGGTGTGTCTGACATGAAATCGTTCCTTCCCTGTGCCATCTGCATCTGTAACACCATTAGCTTATTTATTCCCCTATTGAGTTGGTCAACAAAGATCTTCAGCGTGGATTAAGACTGAAGACCAAAATGCAACTTTGTGATTTTTTTGACATGCTTTGGGCATCAATAAGCACAAAGTCATTAAAATTGTTGGGTTACAACTACAGTTTTGTTGATAGGTTTTGAAAATCTTCTGCAGAAAATCCGTTTTTCCCCCTGAAAAATCTGCTTATTTCATTTAAAACCGCCCAGCTCAGTATTGCTTCCTTCACCCTCAACCCTTTTTTTATTTTTTATTTTTTTATTCCACCCCAGCCCATTCCTTGATTCTTCCTTTCCCACCGGCTTTTATTCCTCCCTCACTCTTCATGGGCCACAAAACTAAAATATGTTCTGTTTTAAGCTTTTTGGAGGACTTGGCGGCTGCCTAATCGCTCCTCTTTCAGAAACCGCTTTCCCACAGTAAAATTTCATTTTTTTATTATTTACCATCCGAAGTGACACCCTTCATCTTGCATTGGTAAACAAAAATCAATAAATAAATGGTGCCCTCGTCATTTCACAGGTGCACATGTGTGGTGACTCATGACTCGTACATGCTCATGTCATTGCACTTTCTTTTTTTTGGGGCTGATGCTGCATACATCGCCAAAAAGCATTGGCTAAGCTAATACGTCAACGTTAGGCAATTAGCTTTGCTAATGCTTCTCTCCATTATATTCTGCTCGTATTTTGACTCTGCACATAGTAAGATCACTAATATGTCTCAATGCATGTGTTTCTTTTAACAACAAGGAGACTGATTGACTTCTCCTGTTTGTGCCTTTACCTGTTCAGTAAGGGCAATCGGCTGGTACTCCGTTAAATGTGTGTGAATGTGTTTGTGTGGGCTGCAGTGCAAGGCTGCACCTCCCTTAGGAACTCAATTTAGAAAGTCTCATTGTAGGTCATGCTTCAAGTTACTTGTAAGTAGAAGACGCTCAACGTGTTTGTGATTCTCTGCAATGTAGCTGAGTAGAGAAGTCAGGCCTTGACCTTAAGTGACCTTACAAAGGCCAATAGCATAGATCTGGGGAGGGAGATGCCTCTAGTGGGTTCTGAAGGAGTTGCCTTTAAGAATATGAATGGCGGGGCAAATCTTCAAAGGCGCCCTGATGCTGAGAGTGGACACAAAGTATGTAGTTTGAGCTGTTTTTCTAAGGTGTCTGGGATCTTATGTCACGAAACCAATTTTGGTGAGACCAGTGTTCTGTTCTAGAAGAGAACAAATGCAACATGCCTTTTCTATCGGTATCGCTTTTAACCAGTTAGAGTTGTAACATTTTGAAAAGCTTCAAGCTGACCGCTCGCTTTTTAACGGTGAGTGACCTGTACTATACAGAGTGGGGTTTCTGGTGGACATTTCCCCCACCTCTGTTAGATCACTATATCTTGTGGTGTTGAAGGTCGAAGCTTCACCATAACCTTCATTGATCACATGTCATGGAGAGTGTCCGCATGCTCCTGTGCAGGAAAGGAACTTATCCCAGACCTGCCAGAAGGCAGCAGTCGGAGCTTTTTGTGGAGCGAATCGCTGCACGAGCCAAGAATGGTGTGTGCTGCTCAAAAGACAGTACTGACTAGGAAGTCGGAACACGTCAGAAAGACAGCCAAACTACAAACTTACTTTGTGCAGAGCTTGGAAGCAGAAGAGAGACTGGTGCAATTCTAGGAGAGGGCTGTTGCTTCCCAACTTCAAAGACTTTACATACTTGTCAAAAGGATCAAGATTGCTAACCTGCTGTTTTGCCTCAGGGGACTAAAAAAATAAAGAAAATAACTCCTCCATTAGAGCATACAAGTTGACCAAAGGTAGTGATGAAACTGACCCACAGGGTTCATCACTGAGCCCCACCCTCTTCAACATTTACATGGCCCCCCTCGCAGCCATCGTCCGACAACACGGCCTCAACATCGTATCCTACGCCGACGACACCCAGCTCATCCTCTCCCTCACCAAAGACCCCACCACTGCCAAACTCAACTTCCAGAAAGGAATGCAAGACGTCGCAGTCTGGATGACCAACAGCTGCCTGAAGCTCAACGCCGAGAAGACAGAAGTCCTCGTCCTTGGTACCACCCCTTCTGCATGGGACAGCACCTGGTGGCCGACCGCCCTCGGAAGCCCACCTACACCCTCAGACCACGCCAAGAACCTCTGCATCGTACTCGACTCATCACTCTCCATGAACCAACAGGTCAACGCCGTCACCTCCAGCTGCTTCAACACCCTCCGCATCCTCCGCAAGACCTTCAAGTGGATCCCCCCTGAGTCAAGGAAGACAGTCACCCACGCACTCATCACCAGCAGACTGGACTATGGAAACGCACTCTACGCCGGCATCAACAAGTCCCTACTCCGCAAACTCCAGACAGTACAGAATACCGCCGCCAGACTCGTCCTCGGCATCCCCCGACACGAACACATCAGCCAACACCTACGAAGTCTCCACTGGCTCCCCGTGGAGAAAAGAGTCACTTTCAAAATCCTCACTCACGCCTACAAATGCCTACACAACAACGGACCCAAATACCTCAACGACAGAATCAACTTCCACGTACCCAAAAGAAACCTCCGATCTTCCAACCTCGCACTGGCCGAAACCCCACGCATCCACAAAGCCAGAGCAGGCGGAAGATCCTTCTCTCACATTGCAGCCAAGACCTGGAACGAGCTACCGGCAGACATCAGACGCGCCCCCTCAATGAACACCTTCAGGAAGACCCTCAAGACCTGGCTCTTCGGCTAAACAGATCTGCTGACCCCCCCCCCCCCCCCTCCTCAGCGCCTTGAGACCCTCACGGGTGAGTAGCGCGCTTACAATTCCCTGATTGATTGATTAATATATGCTGGTGTCATGGAAGAGTACTCACATGAAGGACTTGGGAGCTTAGGATTCCCACAGAAAAGATGAACTTTCACTTTAGAAAGCAGGGACCTTCCATAAAACGAAAACTCTGCCCTGTCTTGAGAATCACTGTAGGACACAAGAAAGTTTGGAATCTGAACTATGCCAGCCTACTCCGTATCAGTGACCCCGCCCTACTGTTCAGGCTTTTCTGAAGGCACAAGCAGCCGGCTGGAACCTGGGAAATCTACTGTTTTCCCGCAAGGATAAGAGCCTTCTAATCTCCACTTGTTTGTAGTGTAGTCTAAATTTTAGAAAATTGGTTAGGGGGCTTTAAAGAGTGGTTTATCGATCCTAATGTTGTTTTGGTGCTGTTTGCTTCTCTAGCACACTAACTCTGGAAAAATCCTACCTTCTTGTACCAAATTGGTACCATAAGGCAGAAGGAGTTATTTCTGAGAAAGTGAGTTTCCTATTTAGGAGCCAGTGTATCAAGCTGCTGAAAGTCTTTTTTTTCTCACCGGAGTAAGTGTCTGGCATATACAATTTAAGTTCTGTTGCCGATATTATTAATGGGGTCATAGGGATGGACAAACACCGGATGTGTAATCAGTATTTACAGCAGTACCATTTTCAAGAAGGGTGCAAGGGTGACATTAAGTTTTGATGACTACAACTGCAGAACTATTGAGTACTGTTTGCCATTTGTAAGGCAATAGCTGGCAGAAAAGCTGTTGGTGATAATTCCTTGCAGGAAAGGGAGTTCTGGGGTGTATCATCATGATGATGATATGCTTTCTGAACACTCTGGATATGCCTCAGTGAAAGCTGAATGGTTCTTTGGGATTGTAGATGAAGATCACCATCTCCAGGTAGAGGTACCTTAATTAACTAAAGAAACAGTTCAGTTTCAGCATAGTTTATAGGTGAGGATTGCAGGAGGGTTCAATCGTGAGAGGATGTGATGTATTGCCTATGAGAAACAACAGACCTTCCATGCTAGCAGTATATTTCTGATGTCCTGAGTGTTCATACTGTCGTTGATAAAATCGTATCATGCATTTGTTTATTTACTTCACAGTACAGCAGAAAGCGGTACTTCATGCGGTTCAAAAGTGGTTTATGGAGGTCATTTTTGTTTCACGTTCCTCTACTAACTGGGATAGACCTATATGCTGGAAAAATTATAAATGTGATACTGTGTAGAAAAGTAGAAAGTCTTGTGAATCCAGGTGGCTTTGCGTGCATTGGGTCCACATTTTTCTGTACCGAGAATACACATAAAATGGCAAAGTTTTTTGTTTTGTTTTTTTAAATTGTTTTTATTGGCATTTAAAAAAAGGAACCATCAATCACTGAACAGCAAAGGAAACACAATCCTCAAATATTGCTCGACTTCTGCAGAATCATAGTCTTACTTAGTTCAATTGTACATATAACCGAAAGCTGGTGTAAACATTACCATTACAGCACAGTGTCATTACATTGGCTATCATAGTTTTTTCCAATGACCAGTCCATACCAATATGTAGGGGGCGGTGTGGCCGTGCCTCTCAGTGATATTAAATCATTTGTAATCTCTAGGCTTATTAAATCTCATCAATATTTACAGTATTCAGCCAGTTTACAAACGGCTCCCAGATATCCCGGGGGCGAGACCTCGGCAGCAATCCCCAATATGTCTCCAGTTGTGTCTTACAATGTGTTACACTGGTAATCCAATCCTTAGTGGTCGGTGGTGAAACCGCCCGCCAATGAAGGGCCACTTGGCGCTTAGCCATGATCAAAAGCATAGCAATTAATTTCTTTCTTTTTGGTGGAACAGAAGTATTGTCGCCCAGCAATACCACCGGTGGCATGCAAGGTAGGTCGTGTCCAGTTATGTCACGTATGTGCTGTAGTGTACGTACCCAGAAATTAGCTATCAGGCGGCACTGCCATGCTACGTGTAAAAAAGTAGCCTGTGTGTCCCCACATCTCCAGCAGCGATCATCAGGGCGCAGTCCCATTCGGTGCAATTGCACCGGGGTCCGATAGAATCGGTGTATGTATTTAAAGTGAATTAATCTCAGCCGGTAGTTAGAGGATAGAAGCCGTAGCTGACCGCAGATCAGGTTCCACTGGGCGTCTGATATGACCACCCCCAACTCCACCACCCAAGCCTCCCTAGCCCCGGGGGCAAGAATCGGGGATTCCCGTTGCTTGGTATTGTATATTCGGGTGATCAGCTTGCGGCCATGAGCAATCGCGAGCACGTTTTCTAATGGTGGTATCGTAGAGGGAGAGTTTGGAAAAGTATCAAATCGGCTTCTGCAAGAGGAGCGCAGCTGATAGTAAAGTAGCATGTCCGCGGCTGAGGGGGGCGCTTGGTCGCACATTTGTTGAAGTGTCAGGAAGGTGTCTGCAGGGAAAAGGTCCTTGCCCATATGTATCTTATGCAATGCCGCTCTCTCCCTGGCCCTGCGGTCCCCCAGTGGAGGTATCTGTGGGTGACTTGCCAATTGCATAGAGGGGGCGTATAACATATCTAGTTTTGCTCTCCTGCGGAGCCCTGTCCATGCCCATCGCAGCGCTTCCACTGTGTTCACTTCATCCCGTGGCCTCTTATATGTGTGAAATATTGCGGTTGTAAGTGGCGCCGGCGCCGCTCGGTCTATTTCAACGGCCACGTGTGGCTGAAAGGGTGTAGGGTGTACCCAGTAGTGTAGGAAGTGCGCCTGTGCGCTGTAGGCATACAGCACAAAGTCGGGTGCGGCGAGACCTCCCTGGGACTGGAGCAGGGTGAGTATCTCCCACGATATTCTGGGTTGGCGCCCCGCCCAGACTAGTTCGATCATCAGGGAGCGTAGTGTTTTGAAAAAGTGAGTTGTTAGAGGAATTGGAATGTTGACAAAGAGGTACAACAACTTTGGTAAAATAATCATCTTAGCTAACGCGATGCGTCCTATCGGGGACAGGGGCAATGTTTTCCAACGGTGGACCCTCTCCGTTATCCAGTCCATTGCTCTGCCATAATTTTCAGACCATAGTTCAGTAAGATCGTTGCTGAATCCCCAGATAGCGAGTTGGCCCTGTTGCCCATGTAATCGGGTATTCAGTTTCGAAGGGTCGAGTGCCGGACTCCAATTTATTCGCACCCCAGAGAGTTCCCCATAGCGAATTAGTTCCCGTGTCATGGGTGCTAGATTATCTTTAGGGTCAGTCATATATAATGTGAGGTCGTCTGCATATAGTGATATTGTCAGGCTTCGCGTCGTGAGCCCAATGCCACGATGTGAATGGTGTTGCCTGATACGCGCGGCCAGTGGCTCGGTAGCGATAGCAAAGAGTAGGGGCGACAAGGGGCAGCCTTGCCTTGTTCCCATAGTGGTAGCGATGGGTTCGGAAACCAGGCCGTTTACCCGTAAGCGCGCCGTAGGCATAGTATAGAGTAACTTTATCTGTCGGATATATATGGGACTGAAACCTATCCTTTGGAGCAGCGGGAAAAGAAAGCCCCACTCCAAGGAGTCGAACGCCTTGGTGGCGTCGAGTAAGGCCGCGATGGCCGGCACATGTGGTGCCAGATAATGCATTAGAGCGAACAGTGTCCGGAGATTATGGGACGTGGATCTGCCCGGTATAAAGCCAGACTGGTCCGGCAATATTATCCGGGTGAGCAGTGGTTGCATGCGGGTGGCTAAAAGCTTGGCGAAGATTTTTGCGTCTATATTTATTAATGAAATTGGGCAATAGGAGTCGCAGTGAGTGGGGTCTTTCTCTGGCTTTAAAATTGTTATGATAAGGGCTTCTCGCATTGAGGCGGGCAAGTGGCCTATCTCCATGGCCTCCTGGTAAACCGCCAGGAGGCGAGGCGCCAGGATATCTGCATATTCCTTATAAAATTTGGCTGTTAGGCCATCTGGCCCTGGGGCCTTGTCTGCTGAGAGGCTCCCTATAGTCCGTTTGATATCCTCTACCGTGAAGGGTAACTCCATGTATTCCCGATGGACGTTGTTAAACCACATTAGGGCTATGGAATCAAAGTAGTCGCGTAATAGCGCCTCTGTTGGGTCGGAGGCGGACGTGTACAGTTGTGCGTAGAAGCTGCGCATAGTAGATAAAATGTCAGGTGGGGAGCGCACTGTTATGCCTTTCGTGGTGAGTAGGTCCGTGATGAAGGGGGAGCCCCTGGGTGTACGCAGGAGATTGGCAAGCGTTTTGCCCGGTCTGTCTCCCTCTCCGTATCTACGCGCTATAGCATGTTTATGCAAGAATTTGACTTCTCAGTCCGCCTCTTCCTAATAGGACGTGAGCATGGTGCCTATATTTGCCAGGAGGGAGGGGGAGGGTGTTGGCAATATTGTGCCTCTAGATTTCGCAGTTCCTTTTCCATTCTATGCAAACTGTTCCGTATATCCCTAAGGACCCCGGACTGACCCGCTATACAGTGCCCACGGATTACCACCTTAAACGCCTCCCAGAGGGCGCCCTCAGTTGACACCGATCCGGTATTATGCGTGAAGTAGTCTTGAATATGTGTACGAAGACTTTCACAAAAAGCTGTATCTAATAAAGCGTTGGGGGAGAGCCTCCACGAAAATGGCTGTCGATAGTGGTGTGGGACCAGCAGAGCCAAGGCCACCGGAGCGTGGTCCGATAACGTTCGCGCGTGATGGGTGGCGTCATGTTCCCATACTTGTAGGTCCTTAGTCAAGAGCCAGAAATCTAGTCGAGACCAGGCTTGGCGGTGATGTGTAATGCAGGTGCCCTCCCGTGTCTCGGGGTGAAACGCTCGCCAGGGGTCAGTCAGGCTGTTGTCTTGTATGATTCTGTGCAGTGTCGCTGTGGCCTGCGGGTGGTGAGTTCTGGACGCCCCCTTCCTGTCCATGTGTGGCGTCAGTATTATATTGAAATCCCCACCCCATATTATTGCTGAGTCTCCCAAAGATTGGATCTTGTGCGAGAGGTGGCGGAAAAATGTAGAATCGTCCGTGTTAGGGCCATAGACATTTACCACAATTATCGGTCTTTGATATAAGGTGCCCTGTAGGAGGAGGAACTGCCCTTCTGGATCTTTTATCAACTGTTGTGTCTGCCAGGGAATCCCCTTGCGGATAAGAATCGCTACCCCTCGGGAGTAACTTGAATAGCCTGCAGTGTGAACCTCGCTCCAACGAGCAGCCCTCAGTCTTGCGCCAGCCGTTTCAAGGAGATGGATCTCCTGTAGGAGACCAATATCTACCCCATGTCTGGACAGATAAGATTGTACAAGGCGAGATTTACGGTGGTCATTTAAACCTCTCACATTCCAAGTGAGGCAGTTGAGTTTAGACAGTTGACTGCCGCAATATATCGAGGTCTACTAGCAAAATGTCTCCAACTGCCCCCCCGCCCTGTCTCAGTCTCCGGTATAGCCAACGTCGCGTGCTATGGATATGCCTGTACTGTGCAGTAGGTATATGTGACTGTCTGCGATTAGGATAGTGCCGTCCGGTGTCAAAGCTGTCCTGTGACCAACTACAACAAACAACATTCTCCCCCCCACCCTCCTCCCACACTAACCCCCCAAACAGGTTGTGTATCCCTTGCTGAACAACACCCCTCGTAGGGGAGCCCAACGAACTTAATGTAACTGGGAATCATCCCCAAGGGGCGCGGGGTTGCCTGCTTCTTCCCTGTCACTGTTGGACAGGGTGGCAGAGCGAATATGGGCGACCCTGGCTCAGAAACGTAGTATCAGTTAGCAGTCTTGGTAGCATAGAGCGTATTGCCCGCCCTGTATGCACAAGATCAGTCATTGTCACTCATCTGGTTATTGGAAGCAGGCGAAGATCCTCTCTCCTGATTGCGCTGTTGTCTGGCAGACTGTTTGGCGTACTTCAAGGCAGCGCTGGCGTCGGTGAAGAATAGGGGTTTCCCCCCGGTCTGGATTCGTAGCTTGGCCGGATACATCATTGCATATTTCGTGCCTGCCTGTTGGAGTAGTTTCTTGGCCGGTATAAATTCCCTTCTTGCCACCTGCACGGCTTGAGTAAAGTCTGGGTAAATTGCTATTTTATTACCTTGATATTCGGTGCCCCCCTTTTCTCTGGCAACTCTCAACACAGTGTCCCGGTCCCTATAGTTGAGTAAACGGGCCAAGATCGGTCTCGGAGGGGCCCCCGGCGGTGGTCTGGGACCCAGAGTGCGATGTGCACGCTCCACCAGGAACATTGGAGTAAGGCCTTCTGCACATAAATCCGTAAGCATTTCTTCTACATAGCGTTCCATGTTTTGGATATTAGTAGATTCCGGTACGCCCGTGATACGGACGTTGTTTCTTCTGGACCTCGCTTCCAAGTCTTCGTTGCGAGCTTTGATCACCTCAAGTACCTTTTCCATACGGAGCATGCTGGTCTGTGCTGATTCCTGCCGATCCTCTGAGTCCGATAGTCGCTGCTCCATCGTGTCCATTCGACTTTCATTCTTATCTATTCTTTGGGACATGTGGTCCATACGTGCCGCCATAGTGTCTAATTTAGTATCGATCGCTCTGAGGCTGCCTCGCACCTCGCGCATCAGTGCTCTGATGTCGTCATCTTGGTCAGAGTCCATTTGAGTCTCAGGGACCACGGTGATTGAGGCGGCGGTGGGGTCTTGGAGACGTGTTGCCCTTTTTTCAAAGGAGATCTTGGCTTGTTTGTTATCAGTCTTCCCCATGGCTGTTGGTGCTTCGCTCGCTGCCGCAAGATAGCTGCACAGTGTATAAGGCGGTCCGGTCTGGCAGCCGCAACCTGAGTTGCCAGTGAGTTCAGAGGAATGTTACAGTGCCTGTGTGCAACTCCCGTTGCTCCTGTTTGTAGCACCTGTGTCCCGTCTACTGTTCTGGCGAGGTACTGACACCTGGGAGCGGCTGCTTTGCCCTGTGCCAGAGGGTGCCCTAGGCCATTATCACTGTGTGGCCCTCTAATGCTCGAGTAGGCTCCACTGTCTATCCACCATTACCAGGGGGTCCCACAGGTCTAGTGCGGCGTATCACCTCCCCACCACCTTGCCTGTGATCCTTTCCGTGGGTCCTGGAAGGAGGTGCAGCGCACTGTCTCAAAATGGCCGTCTGCGGCGTCCGCGTTAGCTTTCTCACACCGCGGTGCCTCTCTCTGCCGCGGTCTCGTTGCTGCCAGAGGACCGCAAATCTCCCTGTAGGCCCAAAGACTGCACCCAGCGAGCGAGACCAAAGTCAAGCTTTTCCACTGCCAATCGTCGCCGCAGGGGAGGACCGCACCGCATCCACAGCGGGCTCGCCGCGTATTCCCTTCTGTCTGCGAGCAGCGCCACCCGGAGTGTTGCCGTAATCGATTACCCCACAAATCGCCACCGCAGAATATACCGGGTGCGAGGGAGATACGGGCGCCGAGTTCAAGTGGCGAACGTAGGTGTCAGACTGGGCCGCCACGTTTCGGGGATCTACTTTACCGGCCCTTTAGATTGTCCACGCCGGTTCTGGGGCCCCCCGCCCGGCGTCCGCTCACCAATCAGGACACTTTCCCTGCTGGTCGGTTGCAAATGTGAAGCGGCGGGGGGGGGGGGATGGGGGAGGCGCCGTGTGGCAGGACTCACCGTCAGCTGTATGCACGCTCCCTGCACCGCTGTTATCGCCAGCCGGGTTCCAGCACTAGCGCGTCGCCATTTTGGGACGCGAAGGTCCACCGCCACACGTCCTTCAACCCCTAATGGTCGTGGCCCCCCCACACGTATCTTGTCCGATCTTCTCCGTGGACGCGTGGGGGGGGGGTCGGATCAGCAGCTAAGTGTGCAGTCCCGGGGGTCCGGCAGCCGCACAGGGCGGGCGACCGCGCTCACAAGCTTCTTCCGTGGTTTCACGGCCCGTTGTAGGCCGCAATGCGTCGTCCCCGGATCTGCGGTCCACGGCCAGATTTCAGTGCCCGGAGCTACACCGTTAACGGCGCGGAGGTAGGCTGCACTGGTACGCTGTTTTTAACTTGATTAAGAGGTCGCCAGGTCTCGGATAATTGTCGGATTTTGAGCTCTGCCGGCAGAGCCGCCTCACTGTGCGGCCATCTTGCTGCTCGGCTTGACCACGCCCCTCTAAAATGGCAAAGTTAAGTGGCTCTAAAGCAGTTTTGATAAGAACACCTCTTGCCTGCCCATGTTAGCTATCAACAACTATAGGGCTGCCTCCATTCCATACTCTCAAATGCATGCATACTGAATGTGAGTGATTTCATAGTGACTAATTTGAATTGGTTTAGAAGATTATTTGAAACCTTTCAGAGTGACACCTTGCCTTACAAATTGTTGATATTTGAGAAATCTTGAGGTACTACCCATGTCTGAGAACTAGATGCGTTAGAACCATTTGAGGATTTTTTTGCTCTAGAGTCTAAACAGTTTAGTAGGTTAAATAGGCCCTCCTGCCAAGTGTTTTGAGAAATGTAGTTCAGACTTGTAGAGTCTTGCATTTCTAAGGAGCTCTCTTCTGAAATTAGGTGTTACTATGAAGTGGAGCTGTGGTTGCCAGCACAGCCGCTACACTTATTTTAGTGCTCCTGGGTGCTGTAGGTAGGGAGTAGGGCATCATTGCATTACATTACATTTAAAGTAGAATTGAGAAATCCTGTCCAACAAGGAGTAGGACGCCAATGATAAGTACAACTGAAGCTTTTTCAAAGGGCATCGCCTAAGCAGTCTGTTGGTGTGGCTTTGATTTTTGCTCAGCACCATGCTGGCAGAAACGGTTAACCTGTTTAGAGACATATGACTTTCATGATAGAGGATTGCAAGGTTTGTGTTTTCAATGCCTACATTAAAGAGCAACTATTGCTTGTGATGCATCCTTCCAATTCTCGTGACCTAAATAGAAACTATTTCTGACTATAGAGCTCTTAAACATTTTAATGAAGCTCTCTGTAGTCTGAGTGCTTAGTCCCTGTGTACCAAGGACTAGCCCTCTAAAATCTCATTCCTTTGGGTAACTAACTTTTAGTTTTCCAGAGAGACAAATGCTCCTATTGTTAGCTTGAGTGGGTCTTCCAAGTAGTCTTCCCATAGTTTAGATGCATTTTATTCAATGAAGAGTTGAACATTGCTTAATGATTGCAACATTAAAGGCCTAAGACTTTAATATTTCTATGTTTTAGACGATGAAAGCTTTTACTACCTGGTAGTGGAACAGTACATTTCTGCTGGTGCATAACCGCATAGCATTGTGGGTTGTCTCAGTTATACTGTGGCATGTGACTGTGGGTTTCGCGGCATACTGGGGTCGGGTTGAGGCATGTGGTATTCTGTGTTATCGTGGATTTACAGCTGGAAGACGGTAGGTGTATGTGCAGGCATGACGCTGGGTGTGGTTCTCGTATAAATTATCTGATGTATGTTTTTTTTATTTGCATTATGTGACTTGGGGTGGTAGGGTGTGTGGTGATGAAGTTATGTTGTGAGCGAGTTGGGGAGACTGCAACAGCAGGTTGTGGGGTATTTGAGAGACTGTCCATTCTGTTTGTGGGTCATGAGTTAATGGTTTGCCCAATGCTTAACGATGAGTGTGGTGCTGCATTTTGTACCAGTACCTGTTAGGCCTGTGATGATGGTAAGTGATCCTGTGTTGTTATGTTAGTTGTATTGTGACTTGATTGAGGTAGGCTGCACAGCAGTAGAACTGTGCATTGCTGTGAGCGTGGCATATTGACTCTTTTTAAACAACTTTATTTACATGTTTCTTACCAGGGGCATAGCAAGAATGACATTTGATAAGTGATGTTACAATTAGGTAAACAGGATCAAATTTACTCAACTGCACACATGAATACATTCCAGTTGCATAGCAGCTAGCTACCAGCGACCAGGTTTTAACACCAATGATACTGGCTCTTATTTCAAAGTAATTAAAGAGAAGATTTAATTTCCTCTTTGGGAAGGGGCTGCAGGCCTGGGTCCACATCAGTTTCTAGTCCATCCTCCAGTCACCATTTGTTTCTTGCCCTCCTTGAATGTTGAGATAGCCATTTCAAAAGCACTTCATTTGATGAAACGCCTTAATTTCCTCAGTTGGGCAAAAGATTCCACAGTTTGATTGCTTCTTCTCTGGTCATCACAGCATGTTGCTTGCCATTCAGCTGAAGGAACAGCCAGGGAGGGTATCCCCATCAATACTGGATCTTCATAAAAAAAAATAGTTACTATCTTGAGGACCTTCCTCCTTGCAAATGTGGTTTCTCAAATGTCCTGGAATACCATGATGAGGCTAATCCTGTTTGTGATAGGTTCAGCTTTCCTGGCAGTGGACTCTCATCTGCACATCTGGGATCTACTTGTTTCTCATTTTTTATGTTCAAAGTAGCCTGTGAGTGCGATATAGTTCTATGTTAGAGTTGTCAGTCCCTCAAAAGTCTATGGAAGAGACCTTTAACATAGTGTTCTAGATCTGTGAATGCTGGATTTCCTCTGGATCCCCTCTAATCAACAAGTTGTTTCTCCTGGACCTGTTCTCCCCATCGTCCAGTAGGTTCAGGAAGTTTTGATGTCACCTTTCAAGTTCTTCCACTCTTATCTCCAGTTCTTTGCTCCTTCTGCTGTTTTAAGTCGGTCAGCCCTTAGTTTATCTTTTTGTATTTAATGGGCTAGTTCTGAAGCAGTTTACACAAGCTCCTGGCATAGGAATTCCATCTATAACCTAAACTTTTTAACCAGAAGTCAGATATCTACCTTTGTGGAGGGGTGTAGAAATTGCACTCATCTGTAGGTCAGGTGTGGGTTCCATTGGGGGAACATCCAAAAGCTCAGTGAGTTGGTTTGAGATTTGGACAAGATGAGCACCTCTTTATTATTGTTTCTGGCTGCTGACCTGCATCTGAAGGGCACTACCAGTCTGGTCTATCTGAACAGTGTGTGTACATCCAGACGCTTCTATCAGAATGAATGTCACAAATGTCATGCAACCTTCCACCAACCTCCAGATGAGCAACTGGTACCAATTATATTTGACCGCTTTGGTGTGTTTTTGTTTTTCTTTAATTGGGTAATAATTGAATGAAAATTGTCTTTTTTGTATCCTTGTTCCTAGGAAACACTTGTATGTCAGTAACATAATTTAATTTCAATTCTGCCTGTTGTGTTGCCTCTCTCTAATCTGCTTCTTTAAGGATGGTACACCTGGTAATGTGATATCTTTAGTCAGTTTAGGTTTTCTGCCAATAGCGCTTCTTATGCTGGAACTTGGGAGCTGCTGGCTACAATACCAGACTTGGTGACTGTGTCTCACATGACACAGGGCTGTTTACACAGTAGTCACATGGCGGGCAGGAAGACTTAGGTCAGAGTCATTTACATGTCATCATCCTACCTGAAGACTAACAGGACTGTGGATTGGGCAGTTGAAAATTAGGCTCACCTGTAAAAGGCCAACTGGGCAGGAGTAGGATCAGTCACATGTCAGTATTCTATCTCAAAGGCCAGAAGACGTTGGAAAGAGTAAGTCTCAACATTACGCCATGCCATTGTAAAAAATGAGTGCGCAATAATTGCAACAACTTTATAACATTACCAGTGCCAGAAAATAAAAAGATCAAACATATTTTACTTTTACTTTAAAAAAGACATCGACTAGAGAACTATTTGATCCTGTAATTTTATTAATTCACTCAAACTATGGATCTAGTAGAAATGTGAATTGGAGAATGTGTTAATGTTTCAAAGCCTACCTGTGGTACAGCCTGCTTTTCAAAGATGGAACTCAGTGTTACTCTCACCGCATCCTTTTAGGGCCCCATCCTAGGAACCAGATGGAAACCCATAAAAATATATTGGGTAACTGAGTGTAATGAGGTGCCTTACTTCAGCTCTCATGGTGGTATATGTGCTTGGGCAGGTAGTCTGTGTTAGACTCACGAGCTACGTTAGTGTCTTTTCTGTAGACATTCATTGAGCAGACCCTCTTAAACATGCCCTTCCTCTGGCAACTCACTAAGACTCCAGTTCGTAGAGCATCCAACCCTTGGGTTACTCATTTGGCCACCCTGGGCTCTCCTCCTACAGTCCCATTGTCTCTTGGGTACAGCGAGGATCACAGGCGAAGTAGCAGGCATTGCACTTTAGCTATTGCGTGCATTGACCCTTTGGAATTAGCAGGGACCTATTTATAAGGTCATTGTTTTTTTACACACAGGGAATGATGGGCCCCTTTGGGGACATGTATTGTAATTGTTGACCACCCTCCCTTTCCATACCTTCTCTGATCTAAAATAATCCCTCTTTTTCAAATGTAGAAGCGCCCAGCCCACATTAGTCCATCATGCTCCCACTGATGGCATGTCCGTTCTCTTTTTGCATTGCTGACTCTTCGCCTATTGCATGAAGACGTGATGGTTCCTGGCCTGCAATTGCACTGAGCTGTTACAATCCTACATTAGACGGAAGAGCATCTTTCAGTGGCTCCCTTTATTCTGCTAAAACATGTGGACAGGCGGCTGCTGAGGGTGTTTATAAGGGCATTACATGAGCCATATGGGTATCTGTGCAAAAGGACATTGGGTTCCTGAGGCAAGTGAGATCACATCAAAATCAATGATGTGCCTATATGAAATTGGAGTTTATGGAGTGCATTTACTACATTACATACATAAATGATCTAAATGTACATGAATAGAGTAAAGAAAATTACACGTATGGATAATAGGAGCTTTGGAAGGAATCTACATGTATTGAAATGCTGGGATGGGCATAGCTGAGTAGTCCATGCCTACCTTGGCAGGAGAACAGTAGCATTTATATTGCTTTAGCATGGCTAGTCCAAAGTGAGTGGTGTGTTGTCCTGGTTGCTAGTTTCTTAAAGATCGGAATGTGCTGCTGCTCTGGTTTTAAACATGTCGATCCAAACAGGTAAAAAGTTGCTCTGATTTATGTGATGATGCACAATTTCGGAAAGAAATAAAACTTTTCTTTGTTCTTGCTTTTTCAGATCAGCTCTGTTTTATGTGGATCTAACTGGAGGAAAATGTGGTAAGTGCATTTTATTCCACTTTACTTTATGACTCAACTTCTCCTCTCAACAGATTTATATTTACATGTGGCTATCCTTCTCTCCAACCCTCATCCTGTACCTTGTCTTTGCAGAACTCCTCTCGGATGATACCAAGGCTGTCTTTTCCCCACGACTGAGCCCTGACCAGTGCCGCATTGTTTACCTCGAGTCTGGTGTGTTTGGACCCCACTTGCAGTGTTTCAAGCTGCTCATGGTGAGAATGGACAGAATTGGAGCCTTTGAAGAGTTTCTCTAACGAAAAGGCTAAAATATGTATGTTTTTCTTTTTTATATTGAGCTCTTCGTAAGCACACAATGCTGGTGGTCTCAAGTTCAGAGGAATGGGGGACCATTTAGATAGTACATAGAAGATTTAAATTGCAAGGGGATTTAACTGCTTGTTTGGCATAGACAGAGGATGCAGGTCAATTTGTTCTGGACATAGAACATAATGTAGACTGGACTATGAGTGTAGTGAAAGAAGATTTGTGTACAAACGTAAAATAGTGGACTTGGTAAGCAGCAACGTATATTCAAGCTGTTTGTCTGGGATCTAGTTTTGTGAACGCATACCCCTTTTTAATTTTGACTTTGTTAGTTTTTCCATTGATCTGTCTCCATTTGCGAATCAGTGTTGTGCATTCCCTTAGTTATGTATTAAATGGTAAGTAACACAATAGACGTGACTCTATTGCATCCATTGTGGGTAAATACGTTAATTACAGGTAACCTAGCAATAATTGGTTACAAAACTAAAAACGTGGGGTTTCCTGTTGAATCATATACATCCCTTGCACAAGTTAAAAGTTAACTTCAATGTGGATTCTTTGATATCAAACGTTGTTATGAAGTTGTTAGCCATCTTAAGACTGTGCTGTGGCTCTTGTTTTCACCTGCCTGGAGAGTGACATCTTCACCTCTACCTTATTATATCCCTTAACTAACAGTCTGATCATAGTATGACAATACCATTAGCAAGCCTATTGTTTGTCATTCTACTTGAAAGCATATACATATATCACAACAAAGAAAAATTGTACATGTACTTTGGTTAAGTCATACAATGAACTTCAGAGCTCTACTCTTGTTAAATGTGCTCCTTTAATGGCACATGTCAAAATATCTTACAAGGCAGATACTTGGGTGGCCACACTGGTGTCACACCTAAAGAATACTCTCTCAGTGAATACCAGTCGCATATGTGGTTCTCCTTATTCCCAATATTAAACCAGGCACCCATCAAATAGAAAAGAGAAGCGTACCCAACCATTATAGGATCCTCATACATGTTGTATCAAAACCCCATCTTGAATAATGTTGTGGTTTTAGGTGTTGGCCTATGATACATCAGAGGATGGAATAACAGAAGACAATGGGACAAAGGCCGACTGCGCTGGAGCATGGGTTAGATACAAAGCCATGGTGGGTCCCTGGCCAAAGAGTTACCTCCGGACTTGGAAATTTCTGGATAAAAGGTGGTCATCAATAAGTTGTTGACAGGGCAAACTGCAAGATGGATCTGAACTGGGGGTTCAACGGCGGGTTGCCTAAGAGCGGGGTCCTGGTGCAGTTGTTGAAGGCGTGAAAGCTTTGAGCAGGGCGAAATCCGGCATCCCTGCTGGATGTCGATCGGATTCTGCTCTTTATTGCTCTTGGTGAAGCCCTCTACTTTCGGACTTGGAAACCTTTCTGGAAGTCCAATCTCCTTCAGCGGAGTGAACCAGCAAGTTGGATCCAACCGGTGATTCAATGTCGACTGCTTTAGCTTGACAGTGGTCCTGGTCTCCCGCCGGTGCTTCAGAGGGAAAAAATTGGGAAAAAATGTGAAAGTCCTAGTTTTTGCAGTTTGGCAGGAGGAGTACACTGTCACCCCAGCCAAGCTTTCCATGACCTCAGGAACAGTACTTTGGGATTCAGGACTCACTCCAACAGAAGCCACCAGCAGGGTCAAGGGCAGGTCCAGTTAAACTGGTCAGCTGGGCTCTTCAGGAAATTGGGCTTCTTGCAGCTATTATGTCACTATAGCTTAACAGTAGGTCAGCCAACTGGCCTTTGAAGTGCACTTCTATGTCCTGGGTACATGTGGGAGCAGGTCCAGCACTTGGGGTTCTCCTCAGAGGTCACAAAAGCAGGCCCCGTCCTTATTCTGACTTCCACAAGTCTGGCAGTGTCCTGAAGAAGGTGTCCAGTGGTGTTGTGTATTTTTAAAGCATGCTGTCACCCACAAGGGTATCCTGGCCCTTAGCATGCTTGTGTCCGTAGCCCTACCTATTGTAGGTTGCTTAATTGAAAAGCCAGGTCTTCAGCTTCTTTCGGAATTCAAGAAGCAAGGAGGAGGCTTTGATGTGGAGAAGGAGGCCATCCCACGCTTTAGGAGCGATTTAAGAGAATGCTCGCCCTCCTGATCTGGTTCTGTGTATGCGTAGGAAGTTGGTGATTGAGAGTCCTGCAGAGCAGAGGTGTCTGGATGGATGGTGAAAGGAGATGTGACTGTTCAGGTAGGTGAGGCCCGAGTTGCGAATTGCCTTGAACGTGTGTGAAAGTTTGAAATTAGCGCGTTTGTGGATTGGAAGCCAGTGTAGTTTGCTGAGGTGTGGTGCAATGTGAGTTCTGTGTGGGAGGTTGAGAATGAGTCTGGCTGCTGAGTTCTGGATGGTTTGTAGTCTTCTAGTGAGTTGCATGCTGATCCTGGCATAGAAGGTGTTCCTATTGTCCAGCTTGCTTACCACTAGGGCATGAGGGACAGTTATTCTTGTGTTGCTTGGGAGCCATTTGAAGATCTTCCTCCGCATCTTCAAGGTGTGGAAACAGGATCCAGTGATGGCGTTGACTTGTGCAGATATGTCCAGTCTGCTTGGTGAGGTGTTCTTGCAAACGATTACTACTTTTGTCTTGAGACAGTTATGCAGGCGGTGAACTTGTTTATGGCGTTAGGGGTCTTGTCCGAGAGTTAGCGTATGAGTTGCGTGTCATCTGTGTAGGAGAGGATGTTTGTGTTGTGGGCGCGAATGACATAGGCCAGAGGGATCATTTATGCCACTTTTATGCCTGGCATTAGCCAATAGATGGGGGTGACAATAGCCCCCTCACTGACAAATAGTGAAAAAGCTTCCAGGGTAACCCTACCCACATGTGCAGCAGTTTCTGTGTGCTCTACTGCAAACAATCTCCAAGTGCCCCTCTATATCTAAATCCAAGATGGCAGAACCTGTCCTCACTTGAGTAAAGCTCTTGTGCCCACCTTAGGGATGTGGCCAGGAAATTAAGCAAAACCTCCACTGTGGGCACTCAAAACCAGTTCTAGGGGCAGCTCCTCTCCCACTGGATTGATGCCTGGCTGGCTACAAGGACAATAGAAGGGGCAAGCCCAAGTATGAGCTCCATCTGCCTGGGACAGAGCAGGCCCCTTTGAAGATAATTAAATTCCTGGGCCTGCCAAAGCGGTGCTCCAGTCAGAGAAAAAGGACACATCCAGCATATTCCCACCTAATCAAAATGCCATTCAGCTCCTGTGTGACATTTGGAAGCTCAGGCAAATTGTATGTCTAGAGGCTTTAGGCAGGCTAAAGGTAACATTTTAAAAGTACCTTTTATAAAATAGCTGTACATATTCGACTTTGCCAATGAATTGAATTTGTAATCAATATTTTAAAAAGTCCAAGAATTTTTTTTTTAGCTGATTCCTAAGTGTAGATAACTTAATTAACTTTAATAAAGTATCCCGTCTCTTTCGTATTGATCAGCGAAACCTGCTACTGTGAAAATAGATTTTTGAGCATCATCACTGTAAGGGCATGTTTACCATTAAACTCTTACATATACTATTTTAAAATGTCTTTCACCGATCCGTATTGGGCATTAAGTCTAACTTAAAGATGATTTATTAATATTTAAAAGTTGAATTTACAGCTGCCAAAAGGGTTTATTTTGACAAGTCAAAATTTGCAGTTTTAAAACGGCTTTGCACTGTCAGGCTAGTGGTGGCACAGTGTGTGCTGCAGCAGACTACTGATGGTTAACTTTCAGGCCCTGAGTGCACATTGTACCATCTAATAGGAACTTATAGTTATGGTAAATATGGCAATTCTGTGTATACCAATTTGAGAAGTTTTTAGGAGTCTGAGCGCATACACAGGGCACAACAGTGTCCGAGTGTGCAGAGTCCAAAAACCAGCAATAAAATATAGCAAAAAGCGGCGGTGACCACGCAAGAAGGGGCATTTTCCTACATTCCCTAAAAACTGCAAGTGAAGTCTCAGTGCTTTTGTAAATTGGCAACACCAGGTTGCCCGGGTAACCCCTCACTGTGGCACAGTATCCTAATTTTAAGAAACATTCAAGCCCTACACCTTTAAATGGAATTGAGTGTCTCAGCTAGAGAATACTGTATGTCAGATTTAAATCCTTTAATATGGGGCAAACAGCCACACTGCTGCCAAAAAGATCGCAACAGAAACAACTTCGTCCATATGTGTTATTCTGTAGACTAAGATCAAGTTTTGCCTGTGACGTCTATTGGATCTTCCCCCTCTAACATCTGTTGAATCTTGCCAAGCAAGATGCTGGAGCCACAATGCTATGCATCTATGCAACAACTAAGGATTCCCAAGTTAACTTGAGGTCAGCTAGTACACCACTAAGTATAGCCAGTGACCATCACTGATTTAGATTGCCCTAAATCGCAACTAAAGTTGGTCCCTCCTGCCACCAGTTTTTGCTAAGTTCACCGATCATTCAAGCTAGTACATTCCTTTAGCAAGTCAAACTCACATTGTATACCCACAGGTATTACACATAGCAGCATAATCTAGTCTGCAAAGATTAGAGTTAGAACTGTTGTACTTCCCATCCTATGTTGGAGAATAAAGCCCCATCCATTCCTTCGTCAGCACTGAAATAGATATTGATGAGAGGATGGAGGGAAAGGATGCAAACCTATGCAGCCCTATCTCAGTCCTGCAGTAGTACAATTGGAAGGAGAAAGCTACTTGTTACTGTGGTGCTTGATCTTGGATGAGGCCCTTTTATACAATTCATCCATGCACTGGTAGCCCTACTCCATATTCCACAAGTTATATAGGTGCCTTGTACAGCATCCCACGGTGTACAAGACATAACATGCAGGTCTATTTTGCCTGCTTCAGTTTTCCACTGCTGTATGCCTTTGCTGAGAAATGGAGGCACCATGGAAATGACTGCTAATACCATCAGGCTGCCTGCATTGATGAAAAATCTTTTCTCATTCAGAGGTTATACCTGACAAGCATGCATTCCTTGTTGCTACGATTGCAGGCCTTGAGCAACATGCTTATATGCTCAGTCTACCAGTCTAAATGCAAGCACAGAGTCCTAAACCAGTGATGAGCATTTTATCACCACTAACACTGCTGGGAATTAGCAATATATCCACAGAAAACACTGCCCTCACTGAGCAACAAAGCACCTGTCACCAATGCTGTTAGTTTTAACACTAACCCTACTACTACACAGTTGCCTTTGGACAGTATATTTAAAGTCGCCTGCTGCTAGTATGCTTAATGTCATACTTGCTCCTTTCAGACATCTAACCAGAACAGCCAGCCTTCAGGGGGGTGCCTTTTGCTGATACTCCATTCAGCAGTATACCCACTCTTATAACTGCTTACCTCAGATTCCTGTCCACTGCTAGTTCTCTGCAATGAACCCCTACTAACACGGTTAGACTTAAACAGTATGCTCATGTATAACCTTGGAATCTCCACTGCTAACTACCAGATTCAGACTGTAGGTCCAGGAATAAATGTAACGTTTCGAAAGAGAATGCCTGCAGCTCACATGGAATGGTATGCTCATTGCTAACACCATCAGCATAAAATTTATATCCACTGACAACACAGAACAGGAATTCCACAGCTTAAACCAGAAGAGTGCCCATTGTGAACAATGTTCACTTTTAATTGTTGGCTAAAACTTGGCAACAGTCAAGATATTGACTTTACGCACGCAACAAAATCCCTAACACAGTTCTTACTGCAAACACTTAATAGTATGCCCATTTCATACTGAACAGTAGGCCCACTGCCGTCACTGAAACATGTGCCCACTACTAACATTAAACAAAATGTCAGCTGAGAACACCTGATGCTATATTCACTACTATCTTTCACCATATTCCCACTCATAACAGTGCATACAATATAGTACTACATCTCTGTTAGCTAAAGGCTCGCTACTAATACATCTGACATTGAACTGTAAACCACTACTAATCTATAAACGTACTAAAAGTATGAACCCTACCTAAGTGTCTGCCACAGTACTATATATCTTCTGCATGAAGCCATCAAGACAGCTTGAAAAGGCAAATGTAAGACCATCATTAACTGTGCTAATCAAGTGAAAAAATAAAAGTGAAATGTGGTACGGTCTGAAAAGAAGCAAGCCACCAGGTGGCAAAATAGAGTGCAAATACATTTGTGTAAAGGTTACTGATAAACTAAAAACAAAGTATTAATATAACTTGTAAGAGTTGTACAGATATACAGTGTGTAAGAATGAAAAACAAGAAGGTTTCAGCTCTGTGAAAGGAGTCTTGAAGATGGGAATCTGTAACTCCAAGTGAGGGTGACTGAGGAGTGCGAGAAACTACAAAATGTAGAGAGGGTTTCGTAATGGTAAGGATGACTTTCTTTATTTTGTCCATGGAGTCTAACAGAAACAGCAGTGTCTGACTGTTCGCTTAACCCCTTTCTGCCAGTCTCTTCAATGTATCTGAGCCTGGTGTTCTTAAGGGGGACGTACCAGATGCTCTTGCAATAAAGTGCAATAGTGGACACTGGGTGACCAAGATAGCACTTGCCTACTTATGGCTCTTCCTGAAACAGCAGCAGGTTCAGGGCTACTTATGTGAAGTTAGTTATGGGTGGCTCACTTAGTTTGGACTGTGGTACTGATCTAGTATTTGCCCTGATGAATGGTGATATTTTTTTTTCAGTATGACTGGTACACTAAAGCCACCTCCACAGTTGTGGACATTGTGCACCGGCCAAAAGAAGGTGAGTAATTTGCTGCTTGAGACACCTTATTGTAGTTTAACAATTGCAAGCTAAATGATAAAGTAGTCTGTCTTGGATTGACTGAATTTATCTGAGGTCGTATATCTGAGGGCATCTACCTTGCATATTTGGCATTTGCAAGCCCTGTTGTCATTAATTCTATTGTAATCATTCCAAAACAAAAAGTTACAAAAACATGACATTTGAAGCAACAAAAAGCTTTTGTTACCAAGTGTTTGTTTCATAAAGACTGTGACATTCCTACAAGAGCCAAGATGTAAATGTACATTTGATTACCAGGTACTAGCTTGAAATGCTTCCAGTACAAAAATCTGTTGCTGGTCCCTATCTCATGCACTGTGAACCAAGCACATTCCACCTAATCGGATAGATACATGGTAGCTCAAAAATGGAACACCAGTGCTTTGGTATTGCATTCTTCAAACACAGTGAGTGGGATGTGGTCTTGAGGGCAGGGGAGTAGCCAAGAACATAAAATACCTCCAACTATAAGTCATATGACACTAAATGACCAAACAAAGTGAGCAATCCCAACCCTTCCTATCAAGAAGAAGTGAGAATTGTTCCTCAAAGGAAAATGTGCAAAAATGGTGCAAAGTGATTAGTTTTACGGTGTGATTTTAAAGGAGTTTGGTCAAATGCAGGATTTACCTGTAGCTTCCTTCTTTCTTGCATCCTTCTTTTATTTTGTCCTTTTAATCCATCTTTTTCCTTCCTTCTATTATTTTTTTACTTTCTGTTCTGTTCATTCCTCCTTTCCTTCTGTCATCCTTTTTTGTTCCATCTCTCATTCTTTCTATCTTCCCTCTTTATATTTCTATTTCATTTGCTTTCTTCTTCCCATCTTCCCTTCCTTTCTTCTCATTCGTTCATTCTTCATTGCTTCCTTTCTTATTCTCATCCTCTTGTCTTTCTCCCCTGCATTCCATTCCTCTTTTTTGTATTTCTACCATTTGTTGATTCTTTCCCTTCTTTGCTTCCATCACCCTTCCCCCGTCTCTCGTATCTCCTTTCCAATATTTCATTCTATTTTCCTGCTCTCCTAATTTCTTTCCCTCCCTGCATTTTTCTTTTGTATTTGTTCCTTCCATCTTCTCTTCCTGCTCCCCTTTTTTCCATCCTTCTTTTTTTCCCTTTCTTCCCTCTTTTCTTTTTGTTCTTTTCTACCTTCTTTCCTTATTTCCACTCTTCTTGCCACTTCTTTCCACCCTTCTTCCTTTTTTCTTTCTACCTTTACTTCCTTATTTGCATCACTTCCATTGCACTTTCACTCCATTTACCTCTCAGGTGTTTTTTATTTACCATTTTAACTACTTTTCTTTCTGTCTGTTTTTTTGGCTTCTTTCCCACCACCTAAAAGTTGTATCATCATAATTACTCTTGCAGCATTTATTAGTTACTGCTTCTGTCTTGCGATAGCAGATGTAGCTGGTGTTTCACTAAGCCCGTGCACACTGTGATTGAGTACTACTAATAAGGCACATAAAGTTAGGTTACATAAGATCTGTACTGCACCAAAGAGTCATTAGCTGCTGTTAGCTGTGCTGTTCCTGATCAATCAAATTATTTTTGTTCTCACATTTCTTCATTGAGAGTTTTGCAGATATCAACCTACAGTATAACGTGTGGTCAAAGACCCAGTTGGAGAAATATGAATAGGTACCACAGTTCCTCCCCCCATTCCATGAAACAGAAGTATGATAGCAAGAGTGTATTGCAACTTAACCGAAACAAGATGAAATCAAACCACTTTTCAATTTCAAGACTGCCATGGACCATAACATTGTGTTCTGATAGAGCAGAGGTGTGGCAAACCCCTCCGATTAAAACATGGAGGCATCAGACCCCAATAGGTATAAGCTTGGCAGGCCTGTGAGTCTGTTAAACATTAAAAAGTACAGTTGTTCTATGCTGTGTGGTGGTATAGTGGGTGCCCTGGAACAGCGTGATGATGAATAGTGCAGCAGGGTGCTCAAACTGAAAGAGTTGTGAGTATCTACATCACTCCCTGGGATCTCGTAGGAACCCTCTCCATAACTCATCAAACTTGTCCAGCTGGTCATTTATGCGATAGATCACTCTTCACTATTCATATTGCGTAACTGGGAATCTCCATCTGACTTACGGTCAGTCCTCCACAGCCTAAGGATGCCCAGTTTGGCTACTGCTAATACTGAAGTGAACCCTCTAGCCTTCTGATCTGTAACTTAGAGGTAGTCGCTAAGATCGTGAAGTAACGCTGCCTGATAAGTCAACTGCCCCCAGCGACTTGTTCATAACCACTCATATGTCTCTCCAGTAGTTGATCAGGGCAGGGCACTCATACCTTCAACATACTGCTCCAAGTAAGATCCCTAAATCTTTGGACCGGTTTGGGGACCAATGCCTTCTGTGTAGTAGCTTGTAGTAACTCTGCTTTAGGCGCGCTTCCCAAAGTTATTTATCACGCTGAGTCATAAGGTCTGCCCAGTCCTCATCTGTATACTCTTTGTAACTGGTGCAACCACCAGGTTTTCAACTGTGCAGATATGGGTGTTGAGAAGCTAGCGATGGTGAGGAGTTTGTATAGGCCTGCAACAGTTACCTTAAAGGTATCCCACGTATGCAGGTAAGCAAGTACAGAGGAGTGTTGGAGCATAAAGGAACAAGGTTATAGGTTCTCCTGGGCACAGTCTCAGGAAGTCCCAAAAGAGGGTCAGAGGTAAATAGAATTCATCCCGAGCCTCCACAATTTTTTTTAGTCTACCCTCTATTAACAACAGCTCTACAGTCTGTAGCCCTCTAGCCCAAAATCTTTCTCAGGAGAGTTCTAGACCCCAGATTGTGATAAAGGCATTGTTCCACAGGGGACACCTATGTGTACTTAGCTGTGCTAACCCCCCCCTGAACTATATGCTTTGTGCCATGCAAACGACAGGGCTTGTAATACAAGGTGTGGTTCTTGGGCCTCCTTTAACAATACTTGGGAGCTTCTCTTTCTTATCCTCCCTTGTGGACCTACTGTCTCACCAAGAAGACCTATTGTTGCCCCTTATCCCTCTGTCAGTAAACTTGGTGTAATTGTGTCAACAATTGGACAGTATGCAAACAAACAGCGAAAATGTGCTCTCTAAAAAGGAATTTAACGGAGCCTGCTGAGGTTGTGATCATGCCTGTTATTTTCTTTTTTTAACTTGACTGATTGTGGCACTCAATCAGCATCACATTGTTCATATTGTGCTGAGCTTAGCACTATTAGGCTCTTTATCAAAGCGTTGTTTCTGGTGTTGAATTAAGTTACCAGATTATATTTGAATGGGACTCTGCATTTTAGGATCTGTTGTGGTTCATACATTTTGAGACTTTGGATAGATGTGGCTTGAAAGTGGTACAATGTCTTACAATGCTCCTATTGTCTTTTTGTGCTAAGGAATCATACCATATTTAGAAAGGCAGGTAGTGTGGAGTAAGGAGTAAGTTGAAGTTATTCACTGTAGTGATCTTGTTTCAGTAAGCTTGGGGAAGAATAGTGCAGCATATTCCGTAATACCATAATACTGTAATACCAATAGTCGAGATCTGTTCATTATTTACAGAACTTTACAAAGTAAACCTAACACCTAGCAAACTTTCCCATGGGTAATTAAAAATGTTGTTAACTTTGCGTGGTCCTTCCTCTACAGACATTGTTGCACGGAAATCAGATGACATCAAATTTAAAAAAATCTCTGTAGCAGAAGACAAAGCACTCCTGCAGTTAGTAAAATGGTGAAACAAAATGAATTGGTATAACAAAGATTTCATAGCCTTCCTAAAGGTAACCACTAGTCCATTTTCCTCAGTGCCTCAGGTAACCCTTAGCACTTGGAACATGCAATTGTTGGAAATTTTCTATGTTCAGCCTTTTTTCTCAGTGTGTCCGGTTGAATAGTAGACTCTTCTTTGATGATCTCATAAGACTCGTGACTCTGAGGTACAGAAGCAAGTATTTCTTTAAGTAACTGGATGCCTTGTGTAGGAAAGTAGGATCTGCTTCTATGGTTACCCCCACCTTTTTGCTTGATGTAATGCTGTTTCTGACTGGTCTGCCAGGGATCCTGCTAATCAGGACCCCAGTCTCTCTGCTTTCGCCCCTAAATTGTTATGGTAAGTACTTAGGTACATCCCAGATTGGAAACTGGGGTACCCTTATAAGTCCCTAGTATATGGTACTAAGGTACCCAGGGCATAGGTACCCCAGAGGTCCCCCATAGGCTGAAGCATGTATTATGCCATCTATGGCAGACCATTCAAACTATCACTACAGGCCTGCCATTGCAGCCTGTATAAGCTGATGCTAGCACCACTTACGAAAGATATGGGTTTCCCCATATCTAGGGTCACTGCACTTACAACCTATAAGTCACCCCCACAGCAGGCCTTTTCAATCCTGAAGGCAGAGTGCTCAGTACTAAGTGTGAGGGTGCCCCTCATGAGCAGGACACCCCTACAGCCTTCGGTGTCCATTCTCCCCGGCTGTAAGTGAGACAGCCATATAACATATAGAGTGGCACCGTGTCATTACACGATGACCATCTTGAAACTGGCTGTAATGAACCCCATCTGAAAGAGACACGTTAGTGATAGATTCCTTACCTTAGAATATCCCCAGGCGTCAGGCTGGATCCGGAAAGTTTTGCGTAGCAGTACCCTTGCGCGTCGGTAGGCGGCGTCGTGCGGCTCCGCGTCCGTCGTCGGCGTCGTGATCGCCGGGATGACGTCGCGGGCAGTACTTAGGCGCCGCCCCTGCGCGCTGACGTCAGTTCTTCTTTTTCCGCGCCAGCAAGCGCAGATCCGGGAAGAGCAGTGCCCTGGTCAATTTTTGACCATACTTTTTGGTGATTTTTCACTGGTTTTTCCAACTTTAAGGTGTCGTAGGGATGCCCGGCTTCAAGCGATGCGGCGCCTGTGCGCGGATGATGTCCGTCACCGACCCGCATTGGGAGTGTCTCTTCTGCCTCGGCCGAGGCCACGACACCGAGTCTTGTCCCGAATGCCAGGCCCTCAACCCGAAAGCTTTGCGAGAGCGGTCTCGAAAGCTCCTCGAGGCCCGGCATTCGGCTCCGCGGAAGCCCCGGTCGCGTGAGAGGTCCAGGGGTCGCTCGCGGAGTGCACACCGGTCGTCGACTTCTTCGTCCGGTAAGTCTAAGCACAAGAAGTCCAAGAAGCATCGTCGCTCTCGGACTTCGCCTCGCCGGTCTCGCGACTCGGCTGAGGCCCCTCCCGGCACCGTCCCCGCCCCCGCGGCCCCGGACTTGCCTGTGGAGTCGCCCCCGTCATACCCGCCCTTCCCGGGTTCGGGGGCGGATCCGGCCAAGGTACAGGAGTTCCTGTCGGCCATGGCCCGCCTCTTCGGGCCTTCAGGCCCCTCCGGTGCGCCTTCGGGCCCCGCGGGCCCTGATGGGGTTGCTCCGGCGTCGCCGGCGGCTCCGGCCCCGGCGTCGCCCGAGCCTCCAGCCTCGATCCCGGCTCCGGCTTCGGCCCCGGCCTCGATCCCGGCTCCACAACCCCCATCGACGCCGGTCGACCTCACGACACCTCCGCCGGCGCCGATGTCTCCGGTGCCGTTCTCGACGCCGCCCTGGGCTCCGGGCGGCGTCGTCCCCCAGTTCCTTCCGGCTCCGGACATGGACCCGGAGCGACGTCGCTCGACGCCGGCTCCGGCGCCGATGGGACCTTGGGTCCCAAATGTCCCTCCTCCTCCTTATTTTGAACCAGAGGAGGACCAGGAGGACTGGGAGGGGTCTGATGACCCTCTGACACGCAACTGTCAGTATGATGAGGACTGGACAGAGAGTCTAGGGGAGGCCAGTGGTCTGGATACTTCTCCTGACACTGGCATGCTGTCTCCTCCCGTGGCTACGGAGGAGGGGGCCAATTTTGGTACGGTGTTGCGTAGGGCTGCTGGGGCCTTACGTCTCCAGCTCCCTACTTTGACGGTCAAGCCTAACATCTTGACAGAGGTGCTTCCAGCCGGCAGCCTCCTCTGCGGAGACTGTGCTGCCGTTTAACGACGCCCTCACTGACGTTCTTTTGGGCGCCTGGTCCAAGCCCAACACAGGGGCTCCTGTGGATCGGAACGTGTCACGACGCCATCGCCCCGCTCCGGGCGACCCCCTGTTTCTTTCTGTCCACCCCACTCCTGAGAGCTTGGTTGTCCAAGCCTCCGCTTCCCAAACCGCCTTCCCTACCGCTCCTCCGGATAGGGAATCCAAACGCCTGGATCAGTTTGGGAAGAAAGGTTTTTCTTCCTCCAGTGCTGGCTTGCGGTCCGTTAACACCGCTTGTCTTTTGGGCCGATATACCCACTCCCTGTGGGATTCGGTGGCGGATGTTTTGCCCCAGTGCCCTGAGGAGGTCCAGGCACTGCTTTCCCGCGCCATTGCGGAAGGAAGGGATGCGGCCAAATACACTATCCGTTGTGGCCTTGACACCGCCGACTCGCTGGGCAGGTCGATTGCAACGACGGTGGCGCTCCGGCGCCACGCCTGGCTGAGAACCACTGGTTTTTCAGGGGATGTCCAGAATACTCTCATGGACATGCCCTTTGATGGAGTCGGTCTTTTGGGTCCAAAGCAGACCATGCGTTGGAGCGCTTTAAGGACTCACGGGCTACTGCAAAGTCCCTGGGCCTTTCTGCTACACGCCCTCCGCTACCTTCTGCTTTTCGCCCCTATCGTGGCCACGGTAGGGCGCCCCTTCACGTCAGCAGCCCAGCCACCGGCCCGCGCAGCAGGCGTCTTCGCGTGGCCGAGGACGTGGATTCCGCCGTGGCGGATCGGGCAACCAGCGTGCGGGTCAGGCCACCACCTCCAACCCGTCCGCGGCCTCCAAGCCCTCCTAGTCCCTCCTTTCAGGTGCACGGCACGCCAGTAGGGGGCAGGGTCCGCCATCACCTTCCCCACTGGCGCACCATCACCTCGGACAGGTGGGTCTTGGACATTGTCCGAAGGGGCTACTCCCTCCCCTTCGAGACCACCCCCCAGCCATGCCACCTCAATTCCACCGCATGTCAGGGGATCACTTGGTGCTTCTACGGAAGGAAGTCACGGCCCTCTTGACCAAGAGGGCCATCGAGCATGTTCCGACCCCAGAAGTAGGGCGTGGTTGCTACTCCCACTACTTTCTGGTGCCCAAAAAGGACAAGGAGGACATGCGTCCTATCTTGGACCTCCGGAACGTCAATCGCTTCCTCCGGAAGGAGAAGTTCAAGATGCTCACCCTAGCTCAGGTCTTGACTGCCCTCGACCCTGGAGACTGGTTGGTAGCGTTGGACTTGCAGGACGCGTATTTCCACATCCCCGTCCTGCCGGCCCACCGGCGTTACCTTCGGTTCACGGTAGGCCCCGAGCATTTTCAGTTCACCGTGCTCCCCTTTGGCCTTACCAGTGCCCCTCGGGTGTTCACGAAAGTGATGGCGGTGGTCGCAGCTCATCTGCGCCGGGCAGGGGTTTCAGTCTTCCCCTACCTCGACGACTGGCTGCTGAAGGCGGGCTCGTCCCAGGCAGTCGTCTCCCACCTCCAGACTACGGCCGAACTCCTGCACTCGCTGGGGTTCTCCATCAATGTGCCGAAGTCTCATCTAATTCCTTCTCCACAGCTCCTTTTCATCGGAGCAGTTCTGGACACGACGCAGTTTCGGGCCTATCCTCCCGAACGGCGAGTCCGGGATATTCAGGCTATGATTCCGATCTTTCGGCCTTTATCCTGGGTTTCGGTACGGATGACCCTGAGGCTGCTGGGCCTCATGGCCTCCTGCATCCTGCTGGTCAATCATGCCAGATGGCATATGCGGGCTCTGCAGTGGGACCTGAAGTTCCAGTGGGCGCAGCACCAGGGCAACCTGTCCGATCACGTCCAGATCTCGGAGGGGACTGCAAAACAGTTGCAGTGGTGGCTCTCGAACCGGCAATGGGTCATGGGCAGATCCCTCTCCCTTCCCCAGCCAGAGCATACAGTTGTGACGGACGCGTCCCTTCTGGGATGGGGCGGTCACATGGGAGAGGCGGAGATCAGAGGCCTCTGGTCTCCGGCGGAGTCCCGGCTCCATATCAACCTTCTGGAGCTCCGGGCGATCCGGCTTGCACTCAAGGCATTCCTTCCCTCTGTCAAAGGGAAGGTAGTGCAGGTGTTCACAGACAACACCACCGCCATGTGGTACTGCAACAAACAGGGCGGGGTGGGGTCTTGGACCCTTTGTCAGGAGGCTCTGCGCCTCTGGACATGGCTGGAACATCAGGGCATGTTCCTGATGGTTCAACACCTGGCAGGTTCTCTGAACGCCAGGGCGGACGAACTCAGCCGCAGGTGCATGATGGATCACGAATGGCGTCTTCACTCGGAAGTGGCGCAAGGACTCTTTCTACAGTGGGGAGAGCCTTGGTTAGATCTATTCGCCACCGAAGAGAACGCGCAATGTCATCAGTTCTGCGCGTTGGAATTTCCAAGGCGGCACTCGCTCGGCGACGCTTTTCGTCGCGAGTGGAGTTGCGGTCTGTTGTACGCCTTTCCGCCTATACCACTTCTACCCAGAGTGTTGAAGAAGATTCGGCACGACCGGGCCCAAGTCATTCTTGTGGCTCCGGACTGGGCTCGACAAGTTTGGTATCCCGAGCTACTCAATATGAGCATAGATCCCCCGATCCGTCTGCCTCTTCGGGAGGATCTTCTGTCGCAGCAGCAGGGGACGGTCCTCCACCCGAACCTGTCCAGTCTACACCTGCTTGCGTGGAGATTGAGCGGCGGCAGTTGATTCCTTTCGACTTGCCTCCCGAAGTTTGTGATGTGATTCTGGCAGCCAGGCGTCCCTCCACTAAGGTGGTATACGCCTGCAGGTGGAACAAATTTGTGGCATGGTGCACAGCAAAGGCTGTGGATCCCCTTTCTGCCCCTCTTTCTGAGGTCCTTCTGTTCCTTCTCTCTCTGGCCCAACAGGGTTCTGCCCTGGGTACCGTCAAGGGTTATCTTTGTGCTATCTCGGCCTTCCTCAGGCTCCCTGATCAGCCCTCCCTTTTCAAGTCCCCTGTTGTTAACAGGTTCTTAAAAGGCATTACTCACCTCTTCCCTCCTGTTCCGTTTGTAATGCCTCAGTGGGACTTGAACTTGGTTCTTACCTTTTAATGTGCGCTCCCTTTGAGCCTCTGCATAACTGTCCTCTTCGTCTTCTGACTCTGAAGACAGCCTTTCTGGTGGCCATCACCTCCGCTCGGCGGGTGAGTGAGCTCCAGGCTCTATCTTGCAAACCTCCCTTTCTGTCTGTTCATCCAGACAAGGTTGTTCTTCGGACGCGTCCGTCCTTCTTGCCAAAGGTGGTTACTGCTTTCCACATTGGGCAGACCATCACTTTGCCCACCTTCTTTCCGCCTCCGCATCCTTCCAGAGAGGAAGAGAGGCTCCACCGTCTGGACCCAAAACGTGCGCTCTCTTTCTATATTGACCGCACAAAACACTTCCGGGTGGATGACCAGCTCTTTGTTGACTACGTGGGCGCCAAAAAAGGTCGGGCGGTGCACAAGAGGACCATCTCCCGCTGGGTTACCTTGTGCATCAAGACCTGCTATTCTTTGGCTAAAAAGGAACCTCCTGTTGGGCTGCGTGCCCATTCCACCAGGGCAACGGCTGCTACCACGGCCTTGGGCCGCGGTGTTCCGCTGCCGGTTATCTGTCAGGCGGCTACGTGGGCCTCGCTGCACACGTTTACTAAACATTACTGCCTTGACAGTCAGGTCCGGAGGGACGGCTTCTTTGGCCGTTCTGTCCTCCAGGACTTCCTTGTCTGATCTTTGTTCGCAGACACACCACCGGGGTTGGTATTGCTGGGGTATCTATTCTAAGGTAAGGAATCTATCACTAACGTGTCTCTTTCAGATGCACAAGTTACTAACTTGTGTAACGATATATCTGTAAGAGACAGTAGTTAGTGATAGATTCCTACCGCCCCACCCATCCTCCCCGTTCTGCGAACTGATTTCTAAGGTTAAGGACATCCCTTTCAGGGCCCTAGTATTTTTCAGACACCTGTGTCAGCTTCTTGCATGGCTCTGCGTTCCTGGCGCGGAAAGTCGTGTACAGAACTGACGTCAGCGCGCAGGGGCGGCGCCTAAGTACTGCCCGCGACGTCATCCCGGCGATCACGACGCCGACGACGGACGCGGAGCCGCACGACGCCGCCTACCGACGCGCAAGGGTACTGCTACGCAAAACTTTCCGGATCCAGCCTGACGCCTGGGGATATTCTAAGGTAAGGAATCTATCACTAACTACTGTCTCTTACAGATATATCGTTACACAAGTTAGTAACTTGTGCGTCATGTTTGGTATCAAATATGTTGGAATTGTACACTGTGTGGGAGGTATGATTCCAAGCATTGTAAAGGCCCTCCTTTAGGCCCTCAATGCTCCCGGTACCAGTCTTCTAGACCCGGACAGCACAACATGGCTGCTGCCGACCAGAGGCACGATTCTGCCCTCCTGCTGCTAAGCCAAGCTCCCAGACAGGGTTTAGTGTATTGGAACAGGGTGGGAGCGCTTGCCAGTGCCACATTGTCTGCGTGCAGGGCACATTTGGTGCCCTCCATGCATTGTCCATTTCAAACCAGTTCAGGGGCCGTTGGCTCCCGCTCTGGTGCGAAATTGGACAAAGGACAGGGGAGTATCCTCCCCTTTGTCCAGCTCTCCTTAGGGAGGGACCCCTGGATTGTCCCAACCCTTTCCTTAGGGTGTTTAAGGGCTTACCTGAGGGTGGGTCCCTAGACTTGTCGTGGGACACGATCCAATTTAGACACCACTTCAACTCGACCGTCTGGGCACTCTGGACTTCACTCTGGGCATCAAGGTTGTAACCGGTAAGACTCCTGCTGCTCCTGATCTCTTCGCCCTGCTCGTCTGCTGCTGCGTTTGTGTCTGTGCTGCATACAGGAAACCTTCCAAGGCCTGTGGGCATCCAAGACACCTGAAGGAATCTCCCTTGAAGTGAAGGAGTCACTTCCCTGCATCTGCAAGCACCGCAACTAAGCTGACCGGTCTGCTGATCCTGGGCTCCCACGGACTCCGAAAGGCTCAGCAACACAGCTGGTGGTTCTTCACATCCCTCGAGGCCTGGCCTGTCCTGTCCTCTCATCAAGTTTGAGGCCAGTATCCCTTGTCTGAGCCGCAGGAACAGAACCTCTGTGCACCGCGTCGACTTGCCGTTGCAAAGGCTTGTTGGCTTCCTTCCATCAAGATCTTCGGGCTCCAAGTAGCCCCAACCTCAAGCATCTCCAGTGACCAGAATCTTCGACCACACTGAATTGCTTGCACTGTGGGCCTGCTTCTTTGGTAGCTGCTCGAGGTCCTCTTGCGACTCCAGTGCCTCCGGCCTGTGGGGGGGTTGTCGAGGGTCACATTTTGAATACTTTGGGCTCCCCTGATTGCTCGGGGCCTGCCCTGAGCCCCCTGCTTGTGGTGAGTCTCCTGGACCTTGCTGGTCCTGAAATTGCACCCTCTTCTACTCCGTTGTTGGTTGCAGTTGCCAAGGCTTGTTGGTGCTCCAGCCGGACACCGACCCCTCATCTCTTGACATCCAACGTGGCACAGCTCGTGTACAGTTCCTGGTCTTCCACAGCATCGCCTGGTCCACACTGCTGCAGTTTCAAGGTCACCATCAGCTCTCCTGCAACACCCGACATCGATGGGCATTCATCTTCCGTGCCTCCTGGTCACTGCTGAGTAGCATAGACTCTGTGCCCCCCTGCTTGTAGGATCTTCACATCTTGAATCCACTTTTAGGTTCCACCGGACACTTTCACCTTCTCCAGCAGCGGCATCTTTCTGAAGTCTCCCATTGAGTTCGACGATGGTTTTGGACGCCACTTCACACCTATGCACCCGGCTTCCCTGGTGCAGGTATCCTAGTTCATAAGGTATCCAAGGGTGGGGTGGCTCTCCAACCTCTTGAATCCACAGGATTTCTTCAGGGTCCACTGGGAAGTGTCCTCTTTCTTTAAAATTGCAACCGCGACTTACCCATTGATTTGCATTGATCCCACGGTCATGTTCCCACACTGTACACGGCCTCCGTGGGGCTCCTGGTTACTTACCTTGGGTGGTTCCTTGGGTCCCCGGCACTTCTACGTCTTCTGGGTATAGTCTTGACTGGAGTTATGGTTCGCATACCACTATTTTAGTATATGGTTTGGTCTCCCCCTGGTGACCACTGTGTATTCTGTGCTACTTACCTCTTCTATCGTAAAGTATTGTGTGCATTGTGTATATCTCCGGCTAGGAGATATCTGTATGTGTTAGTGAGTGTCTTATAATAAATACATATTTATATAAATACACTGTGTGGTTCTTTTTCACTTAATCAATACCTATAAGATTATGTTCTGGTGAAACAAGCTGCTTTACACTCCTGGACTAAGCCTGCTCACTTCAGCTACCAAGTGCTTTCTAAGGTTGTCTAAGACCATTAAAATCACCATAAGGGTTGTCTGGATCAGTGCAAGGTGTCCACTTACATAAGTTTACATTATATAATGAGCCAGCCTCCAATAGTCTTTATCAGTTGTTACCATTGTTTTAAATCATATCCAAAATGCTACATGCAGCATATGCAGCTTTTGTAAAAAAACATTAACTATTGGCTCTAGCGAACAGATTGTAAGGTTTTAGACCACACTGACAACTGAATTTTGTCATACTTTATCAATGACAGTTTCACATTGTGTGTTCTTTTCACCCAGGACGCTTAAATATTACTCTGCCAGGTTAGGAAGTACAGTTGAAATAGGGGCATGTTTAGATTCTTCAGCTGACTGCGAAAAACAACCAAACAATTAAAGGAGATCAACCATGGTTGCTTGATGAAAACATAGACAGAATAACAATAAAGAGTAAGGAATGCCACAGGAATAACTTGGCGTACCCCATATAATTAGCATATGAACTGTAACTCCTGTTACCACACGTATACGAAATTAGGAGTTTTAGGATTTTTGTCGCACCCTTTAAATACTGGGTGCTATAGCATCCGCATCTCCTGTATAAATTTTGGCAGGTCAAGCCTGCAGAAATTTATCAAGGGAAATATGCCCAGAAAATGCCAAGAGATGCAGAGTTTGATGCGATAAGCTTCAAAATCCATTTTGGAGGAAGAATGTATAATCAGCAATAGTCATCACTCACAATAAAATCCTAACACTTCAGAGCTGGAGTAAATTTTGTGCGATAATTATCTCACTGACACCCGGGACTCGTCATGAGACCCCAGCAGTGGCTTTGTTACTTTGGATTTATAAGTCCAATTGAAATTTTATTTGTAGACTGGTGTCGGGGGGAATAATACTTGTCCTGGAAAATTATAAAGTTAAGTGCCATGCTGGTCCTTCCAGCACTGAATATTTTGAAATGAGTGTATGGTAATACCAGTCTCCTATTATGGACTGAATACCATAATAACAATTTTGTTGGAAAATGACTTTCCTTTAACTTGCAAGACGATGGCAGCTAAATACATAATATTTGCCTTATTGTGCTTGATAAAACTTTTCTTCGGGTCATTAAAAACTAGAAAAATCATTATTTACTTACTTCATAGAGTTGCATTTGGTCATTTTTTATCTTGCCATGTGCTTGTGACTGTTTTATTGGGCTTGCACTCAGCCACCTAAATCTGAGATTCTCGAAAAGTAGATTGCCTTCACTTATTTAGCCACAGCATGCTGTTACACCACCACAGTAATCTTTACTGTATTACTTTCCAGTCTTGATAGCGCATATCTTGCAGGCGGCCATTTGTAGTGCAGAATGTACTTTTTAGGTTTTGCCTTTGCTGCCTCTTTTGAGTACTGCACAAAGATTAACATTTCCTGTGATGCACCGTAAGTTTTAAACAGCAACTTGTACTTGTTACATTGCTTCTGAGCTTGATTTACCAACTCAAAATATTAGGCTGTTTTGTTAATCCCCCTGAGCAGTATTTGCTATCTTAAAATTGTAGTAAGCTGTTTTTTTCTCTTCCTGATTTGCTTTGCATCTCAGGCACTTTTACAGGCATTTATTCAGTTATGCTTCCGAGGCTCTGCTGGACTGCTGACAGTCAGAGGATCCTTCTTGATTCTCCACAGCGCAGTCATCAGGTAAGGGGACCAAAATCAGGCTGCTCAGGCAGTGGCTTTAATTTTTAGAGAGGCACCCTAAAAGTGTGTTTTCAAGGTAATTTGTTCTTTATTTATTTATACCAATTGTGAGTAAAAAAATTATTTGAAAAAAGTTATTAAACTTGTCCATTAACCAGTCGGTTAAAAACTTTCTGTCAAGTTCCCAGTAATGATCTTGTTACTGCATTAGGATACAAAGACTGCTGTCTGGACCCTTTGTGAACCTAAGATACTCTATAGAGAAATTGCATGCTTCTGCCTGCTCCATTCAGTTTTGATAAGTGCAACCATTGAGACCTGACTGCATCTGAACTTGGAGTACTCCTTTTATGTCAAAATGTTTTTGCGAAGTCTCCATCCCTTCTCTATGAGAATTGGAAATGTTTTCCTTCTGCTATCTTGCCCAGACAGTTCCCGGTATCTAGTTGACAAATTCTTTATCTGCTTGTGCTACAGCAGTGGTCTTTTAGGAAAGAACTTAAATTTATCTTGGAGACAGGTCCATTGTGGCAGGAAAGATTATTTCATGGTTATGTGTGTAATTGTGCTGGTCCAGCAGGATTGTAGCTGTGACTTTTGGTGTCACTTAAAGCTGTACATCTTATATTATCAGACTCCCACAACCTTATTTGAGGTCAAACATTAGTTTATTTATACTGCTGGGGGCGTGGCCTGGGCGACTGGCTGGATAGACGTGTTTGCTGGAGCTTCCGCCGGTGGTGAATAAATCCATCAAAATCCTGTGGCGCTATATAGACAAATACCCCACAATTCTGCGAGGAAGTAATACTTGGTGTTTGCGGACTTACACAGGCACCTTTGGTGTTTCAATCGGCACCGCTCAGACTCTGAAGAGGTGAAACGAACGGAGTCCCCAGGGCGCCATCTTGAACGGCAATCAGACGCTTCAGTCACAGACACTTGACCCTCGCGGTCCACAGGATTGCGATGCGCACCTGATTTCAGAGAGAGTCCTGCTGCCCGAGCGTTGCGGACGAAGGGTGGTAATCACCGCCGCAGAACTCCCAAAGAACGGGGGAGGTCCTCTTAGCGGCATGGCTGACGGCGGCCATTGCCAAGACCGGGCCGCGAGTGATGCAGTAGGAGAAGCAACTGCACCTGCACCCCAGCCTCTTAACGCCTAATGTAGTGAGACACGGCAAAAAGCCTGCTTCCTCTTTGAGAAATCACTCAACTCTGAGCACGAGGGCCCCCCTGGTGAAGAGAGCGCCCCGCAACTCCTGGGTGGCGTGCATACGGGCTGGATAAAGAAGGTGAGGATTGGTGAATAAGTGGTTCGGTTCTCCCCCCTGTCGGAGGAGACCAGACAGAGACTCGGATCGACCGCCCCCGTCGAGTGATGGGGAGAGAGTGATTCCTTTAACTACAGTGGCCTTTATCCTGCTCCTAACGGCTGGGCATATTGGGCCAGCCCGTCCTGGAGGAGAGCTGATTGGCAAGGTGTGCGAGGGCCACCGGGGATCGATTGGGACTCGCTGAGGTCTGCACGCCTCTGACACAAACCTCCTGAACCTGGGACCGGGAGAATGAGTAATTCATCCTTGGGATATGAGGAATGGTGGGAAGGATCGGTCTCCTTGAGCTTATGCACAGTTTCGAACACCCTAATTGGAAGGCATTACGGATCGCTCACTGACACATATTCTATACCCAGGTTGTGCTCAGTGTCCACGGCGAGATCGCGCTCACATGGAGGGCCTAGACAGAGTGCGATTGCAGACGCATCTCGACTGTCACCTGGAACGTGATCCAGGAGTGTTCATGCCGGGAGCGGAGGCGCTTTGGGGGCCATCAGTGACTGAATCTAGACTTCGCTCCTCACGCCACTGCTGTCGAAGCTAGTAAACGCGAGTTGCTCCCGGTTGTCTGTCAAGGGCAGCAAATAGTGGGCTCTGGGCTACGTGCAGCCTAGAAACATGGTAAATGACCTAGAGTCCCTCTGCTCTGGGAGCTGCAGCTACTAGAACTGAATCCAAAAGATCAGCTAGCAGGACGGAACAGTCCAGAAAGGTACCCATAATGGTGAAACATAAAGGCAATAGAGTGCAAACCAACAAAATTTCCAATTATGTACAGCCCTCCCCCCAGGGCCCGGGTTGTCCAGACATGAACCAGGATAAGCAAGGGGAGGACATGCAACGCCCCACAGATTCGAACCCCTCTCTTGCAGATATTATGGCGGCGATTCAGTCCACCCGAGAAGACATGGTTCACAGGATCGACGCAGTTGCGATTGGTGTTAACTTACTGAGATGCAATCTCCATAAAGTGTTGGATAGAGTGACATCTATGGAATGAAATGTTGAAGTCATGCAACAAGAGGTTCGCTCCCTCAAAGACACGGTCACGGTGCTGCAACTGGATGATCGCGCCGAGGATGCAGATGGCAGATCACGAAGAAATACCTTAAGATTTATAGGATTTCCCGAAAAAGTCGAAGGTCCATCAGCTGAACTTTTCCTGGAGAATTGGTTTGTCAATGATATGGCCCCCAAGAGACTGTCAAAGTTTTTTAATGTGGAGAGAGCCCATAGAGCGCTTGCTCTGCAGCCTCGTCCTGGAGCTCCGCCAAGAGCCATCATAGCCCGATTCTTCAATTATAGGGATAGAGACGTCCTCCTTCAGGCTACTCGTTCTAAAGGGCCACAATCATATCAAGGTCACACCATTGCAATCTGTCCTGATTATACACAAAAGGTACAGGACCAAAGGAAAACCTTCCTGGTGGTGAAGCGCTGACTCCGAGACGCAGGCATGAAGTACAGTCTCCTCTATCCAGCCAAGTTGCGGGTGGAAAATAAGGGGAACGTTTTTTTTCTTTTTCTCAGCAGCGGAAGTGACAGCCTGGCTGGATGAATCTGGCCAACCGGACTCCTGCTTGGCGTTCCATTCGGGGTCCTCCCGTTCTTCGCAAGGAAGAGGCCCGAATAGGGGCAGAATCCGGGTCACTCAGAAGTCTCGCTAGGAGGACAGCGGCAGCCCGGGTAGAATTCTGGTGCATCCGGATGGAACCCTGCAATTGGCAGAGATAGTCTCCGACTCCAAAGAAGGAACTCAAGATGTAATTCTAGACTCCACTATGTCAAAGGACTCTACGAGCTGAGAGTGCTGTGTCCAACCGGCCTGTGAGATACAGAGAAGTGTAAACAGTATCTCACACATGAATTATGCATATGCTGGGGTAGAATGTCACATCTGTAATGTACCACCACTGGCGTGAGGGCCTGCCCCCACCCTCCAGGGGCCGAGACACGAGCTAGGAGCAAGATGCTTGTCCTCACACCTTGCCGCTTGTATGTCAATATTGTTGGGGTATCGAGTTAAGAAGCACCGGACTTGGAGCAAGCATACAGATAGGGAAACATGGACCTGGGTGCAATGGTTATTTATTTCATGTAATTTGTTAATGTGTGGGGTTATGGGGCGACATCGTCAGGCCCTAACTCTCCGCGGTCTGGGGGAGGCGAGACCAGCAATGCTGCCCAGGGGGAGGGGGTATTTGGGAGTTCAGATTGTTTAACAAGTTTGGGTCTGGTGGGCATTTTTCACCAAAACAGTGTCATATATGTAATTAAAGCTCAATTCTCTGGGGGGAGGTCAAGAGAGGTGGCAGGTAACTGAGGGGGGAGAGCACAAATTGCAGAATGATGGATGTGGCTTATAATCCCTTGGAAATACTCACATGGAATGTCTGGGGATTGGCAGCATTCGAGAAACGTAGACGTGTATTTGCCTATTTAAAATGCTATAAAGTGTTGATCGCATGCCTGCAGGAAGCACACGTGCGGGGGGATTCACTGCCACGCATTAGACATAGGTGGAGGGGCCAGATGTATGCCACTTCATATTCAGACTTTGCAAGGGGGACACTTATTTGGGGAGCACCTGGCGTTCCCTTTCAACATTTACTTCACGTCGCGGACTCAGAGGGGCGATATGTGATCCTGCACGGTATGATGGAAGGGAGAGAAATATGTATCATAAATATATACGCCCCCAATGTAGACTCCCCCACCTTTTTCCCTCTGTCATGGCGGCAGCGACACCATACTTAGGTGCGGCAGTAATACTGGTGGGGGACGTTAACTGTGTCCTAGATGGGACACTGGACCGTGAGCCTCCCCGACTGCACACAAAACCTCGCATGACTAAGACACTGAAAGATATCCTGCAGGGCATGCAACTCACGGATATATGGACACTGTGCTACCCTGGACAGAGGCCATTTTCATGCCATACACTGGCAACTAACACGTTTAGCCGTCTAGACTACTGTTTAATTTCCCTGGAACTGTCCCCGGAAGTAAAAGGGATAACTTATCAGTCAAGATATCTCTCTGACCATTCGTCTGTTTTGCTTAGCTTTGAGGGTTAACGACCTCCATCAGCAATCCCTGTGTGGCGTCTCAGGGCGGAGGCATTGTCCGGCCCCCCTTTTGCAGGGGTAGTTTGACCGCTTTGGTTAGATACTTTGAGGAAAATTGGGGAACGGACTCTAGTAGGGCGTATGAGTGGGAAGCCATGAAGGTGGTCCTTAGGGGGATCTGTATGCAGACAGCATACGGGGTGAGGCAACAATTGGAGCAGGATATAGGCACCCAGGAGTGCAGATTGGCTAAACCAGAGGCAGAGATCCACACATCTCCACAAAAATGGGAGAAAGGTGCTTAGCTCGTTCGGAATTACTGGAATCATGGAAACGCCTAGAAAAGTAAGACTATACTGCATATCGGCAACGCTTGCACTGGGAGGTGGATAGGTCTGGGGCCATGCTGGCCAGGCTATTAAAAAAGGAATCGACCATGATGCCTATAATACAGATTCAGGCTAGCAAGGGGAAACTGGAACAAAACCAAGGAGTGATCCTTGATATACTCGCTAAACACTTAGCTAATGTTTACAGGAAAAGACTCGTACCTCCATGGGAGGCCATAAACGAGTTCTTGGCCTAATTGGAGTTACCCCACTTGGATCAAGCGGCTGAAGAGGCGCTGGGGGCTCCGATAACAAATGAAGAGATAATGGAGGCTATCAAACGTTTGAAAACTGGTAAAACTCAGGGAAGCGACGGTTTCCCGGCTGTATTTTATCCACACTTTGCACCCATATTACTTGACCGATTACTGGAGTTATTTAAGGTAGCTATACAGGCGCAGGTTTAACCGGCATCCATGAGGGAGGCAATGGTAATGATCCCAAAGCAAGACAGGGATGCCGAACCTATAGACCAATTTCCTTTTAAATTTGGATGTGAAACTATTAGTTGTATCCTGGCGAGTAGACTTCTTCCTTATATGCCCCATCTGATCCATACAGACCATGCTGGTTTTATACCACAACGAAGCACCACTTATAATCTACAACGTTTGGCGCATGTGTGGCACGCCCCTTGTCTGCCGGAGGAGGACTATGCCCTAGCCCTATTAGATATAGAACAAGCCTTCGACTCAGTGGCCTGATCTTATGCATGGACGGTATTACAACGAATAGGGGTGGGTCAGAGATTTCTTAAGTGGACGCAATTGTTGTACACGGCTTCCCGGGCCAGGATCATGGCTGGGGGTAGGGTTTCGGAGGCATTTCCGCTTTAAAGGTGAACCAGGCAGGGTTGCACTTTATATTCGCAATGAAACCATTGGCGGCTGCACTGAGGGATCGGATGAGAGAATAGGGGATATCTTTGGGCAACACTAACCATGTGGGACACGGTGTATATCCGGCAACCTACTCAGTCAATACCTATCCTCCTAGAAATACTGCAGGAATTTGGTGACGTGTCTGGTCTCCGAACAAACCAGGAGAAATCCAAACTACTCTCACTTGGGAAATTGGCAAACCAACCAAGTGCCCAGCTCCCTAGGGTGGGGCTTCCCTGGATGTCCATGGCTCCCAGATATTTAGGGGTTAAGCTGGCACATAAGCCCGAAATGTATCTAGAACTTAACATAGGGAGGGTCATGGAGGGGCTTCGGGGCTCCATACGTTTCTGGAGGAAATTTCACTTATCCCTCTTGGGCAGGGTCGCTATCACTAAGATGATCATCTTGCCCAGATGCCTTTATGCGTTACAGCATTCACTATACAGAATCCCCGGAAGTTATTTTAAAATACTAAATAGCCTACTAATTCACTTGCTGTGTGGCTCCAAACGTAAACGTATCTGTCTGCCAACATTACAGAGACCCTGGCAACAAGGAGGGATAGAGTTCCCATGTCTGGAATTCTATTACATGGCTGCTCAATTGCAACATGCAATTCACTGGTTGGATGATCAGGATAATTGGGGGAAAAGACTGCTGGCAGGGACGCACATGGGAAAATCATTGCCAGAGCTTTTGATGCTCGGCAGGGGGGTTCCCAGAGATTGCCCTTACATAAGCCAGCATGTAGCCAAAGTGTGGGAGAACACAATACGAAAAGTGGTGAGACATGCGCCATATGCCCCGGACATGCCTCTGTGGGTGGTACAACCCTTTACTAAGATAGCCGAATCAATGTCGGTACGAAAATGGAAAGAATAGGGTTGCTTAACGATGGGGGATCTATACAATAACAGTCAGTTTATGTCTAGAGAGAATGCGGAGGCCTCATTTGATTTGGGCAGTGGCCAGTTTCTACAATACGAAAAGATAGTCTAGGTAGCTAGAGAGCTCTGGCCGTCCTTCCTTGAGGAGCCTTCCATAACTAAAATATTGCAAGTAATGCTCTATATGGCTCGAGGTCGACATTTGATTACCCACCTATATTGTGCGATACGCGAGGATTTACCAAGGAGAATACTCCCTATACAGTTGATTTGGGATGAGGTGGTGGGAGATCCCATGACGGAACAGGAATGGGGGAGGATACATGAAGGGGTCAAAATTATGAGCTCTAATGCTCGCTTTAAATTGATTCAATACAATTTTGTGCATCAGGCCTATCTCACCCCAAAGTGCTAGGCAAAATATACAGTGAATGTCCCCGATGTAAGGAACCGGAGGCTGGATTCCTGCATATGGTGAGGACGAGCCCATCTCTAACCTTATTCTGGTCAGAAATCCTACAGAAAATACAGGAGGCCACAGGCTGGGAGGTGCCCATAGAGGTATGTACAGTACTATTCGTTCTAATGCCCACTCCCAAAAATAGGAAACTTAGTAGGAAATTTGTACTCCTGGGGTTAATGTTGTCGAAAAGGTGAATTGCGATCACGTGGATGAGCCCTATACCCACGAGATGTGAAATATGGTTGAAGGACGTCTGAGAATGGGCAACAGCGGAGAAAGTTAGGATGAAACTGGTCCGAAGAGATGATAAATTAGAAGATGATATCAGGGCTTGGACGGCAATGATCACTGATCTGAAAGCCCCCCCAAGTTAGTGAGAACAACGGGTACAAGCATGAGAAACGACCTGCCACAAGATCTGAGACTACCCTTAGATAGCAGAGGTCAGTAACAACTCAGACATAAAGAATCGGAGCAGAACACCAGTGGGGGGGAGGGGGAAGTTAGGTTATAATCTTGGCATGTGTAATATTAGACAAATTGTTGTGAAGCAGTGAAAATAGATCACAAAGGATGTAACTATGTATGGTCGCTAGTTGAAAAGCCATTCCATGTTGAAGGGGAACGTGTTGTTAAAATGTCATCTGCCTTGGGGCGCTAGAGGGCGCACTGCAAGATGGCCGCTCTATAGAGTTGCTCCGCCGGCTGAGTTCATAATCCGGCAACAATCCTTGTCATCCGGCCTCGCCACCTGCACTAATTGACTGTCGCAGCTCCCTGAACGACTGGAGATCGCCAGGGCGGACTCTCGTGAGCGGAAGCCTCGCCATTATAGCGTGAGAGGCCCGGGACCGGTGCGGACGGCATGGCGGTATGAGGCGCGCTAGGGCTGAGCGCTCGAGGTAGGCTGCGGCCGGCGCTGGGAGTGAGCGGGAGGTGCTGGGGGTGTGCTCGGCTCCCCTGGGCCTGGTGTGGGGCACGCTGTGGAGCGGTGCTGACGGGCTGGTGAGCGCTCGGCCGACTCATCCAGCGCCGGCCGAAGGGCTGCGCTGCCTCTAGGTTTCCGTCTGCGCAGCCTCACGGTGCGGGGCTCGGTGGGGGGGCCGCGTTGAATCCCCTGGTCTCCCGGCTGGCTGGTAGGCGGCTGCAGGCCTGACCCGGGTCGCTTAAGTGCGCCGTTCCCTCTTGCCTGTTTGGTGCCCGCTGAGCGCTTCCAATTTGGCTGCTGTTCTCGCTGCTGCGAACTCCCGCATGAGGCCTCATTGTCATACAGGAGGTCCTCTTATCGATGCCGGCCTGCCTGCGGAATGGTGTGGGAGTGCATCGTGAGAGCGGCGTCACACTTACGGGCCTGATCTTGAAGCTTGCTGTGCTGCACACCGTTGAGTCATCTGCTGTCGTCTAGCGCTGCCTGACTCTATCCTTGCTGGTCTGTCCTGGCGGCGCCCTTCCTGCATGGGTGGCCCTCTGGAGTGTCTGGGTCTGCTTCGTCCTCCCTGGTCCCTTGGACTCCACGCCGCTGGTGCGCATCGGGGGTGCGGTCCTGCCGAGTCCATATTGCATAGTCCCCCCTCCCCTCCGGACACAGTGTTAGCCTAACGCTTTGCGCAGACTGATCCCGCGCTGATCTTGGTGGCGGCTGCTTACTGCCATTGTGAGACCATCATATTGGGGGCTGCTGTGTGTGGGGTGTTGCTGGGGGGGAACGGCACTCTACCCCCCGCTGTGATTGCCATGGCTGACATAGCCCCATCCCAGTAGATCTCGCTGGAGGCGGGGTGTTAACTGCATTTGCTGAGGCTGTGACATACCCGGATCACTGTAGGGGCCTGTGCCCACCAACTCTGTCAGCGCATCGGGGGTGTTAACCTGGGTGTAACTATGGGGAAGAGCCAGCCGGCGTCTCACATTCGAACCCCGGAAAGCTAGCAGGTCGGCTCAGCATGCAGCCTCGGACTCGGAGGCGGACGCTCCTACTGATCACTTAACCAATATCGATAAAACGCTCATTGCGGTGCAGGCCAGCCTGCAGTCAATCAATGGAAAAATTGATCACCTCAATCTCCACATGGATCATATGGCATCCAAATTAGACAAGCGGGCGCAGCGCCTGGGAGAGGCCGAGACACGAATCTCGGACGCTGAAGACGGTTTGCAACAGGTTACCCAAAAGGCGGCCTCTATGGAGAAAGTCCTCGCTGTCATCCAGGCCCGTAATGAGGATTTGGAAGCCAGATCACGCCGCAACAACGTGCGCATTACGGGCCTGCCAGAATCCACGAACGCGGGCCGCCTAGAGACTTATGTAGAGAAGCTTCTGCGAGATCTTTTTGGGCAGGAGCAGTTGTCACAGGTCCTTATCGTGGAGCGTGCTCATCGCTCCTTGGCTGTAAGGCCCCCCATCGGGCGCTCCGCCACGTCCTATCATTGCCTGCCTTTTAAATTATAGGGACCGTGATGTGATCATTCGCCTTGCCCGGGAGAAGGACACTATCACGCACGAAGGTAACATCCTCGCATTCTACCCCGACTTCACGCAGGCGGCACAGGAGGCACATAGAGAGTACCAACCTGCCAAGAAACTTCTCCTTGCTGCACATGTGCCGTACGCTATGCTTTATCCTGCAAAGTTGCGAGTGGAGGCTGATGGGAAGCAAAAATTCTTCACCTGCCCGAAAGCGGCATTGGAATTCGCGAAGGCAGTGTCACGCCGTACCCGGTCCCCTAGACACCCGAGAGGAGACGAAACTGCGGACAATCCTGACACGGCGCATGGTCAAGGCGAACTTTAACTTCATGATGCTGCAGCGGCACAATGCCCCTAGTTCTGTTTTTTAGGACTGGGTGTGTTAGCTCATGTTTCATGGGACCTACTGGGGGGCTGCGGGACGCTCTGGATTGTGGTACGCCTCTCTTGACGGCTACTGTCCTTTGCCATCACTGCCTCATTGGTATTTTTTGAATGTACTGTCTTTTATCGTTATGTTGGGGAGATGCGAGGCTCTCCTGTGTGGGGATGTGGCAGTGTTCTTGGCTCCTCATTGTCTGCTGTGCTGCACTCTGCTTGGCGGGGTCTCTGGTGATCTACGAAATGTTATTAGTGGGTGACTTGATTGTGTAGATTGCTACCGACACTTATGATTACGCCACGGCCACTCTCCCTTCTCAATGTATTGCTGTTGTTACAATATTGTGAGGGTTCTTCTTTCACGTTCTAACCGACTGTGTGAATTGGGGGCTGAGGCTGGAAAGACACGATAGCTCGGCCACCTCCTGCCTACACCGGGAGGGAGTTTGTGCTCGGCGCCCCCCCCCCCCATATGGGTGTTCCCCACCGTTGGTTACTCCCTTGGCACTATGCTGCGGACTTGTTCTTGGGTGTTCAGGATGGCTTTAGCTTGTTGGGGTTGCTGAAGTGGGTGGGGGGTAGTGGGGTGGGGGGTAGTGGGGTGGGAGGGTGGGGTCCAAGGGTTGTTCATGTGGCTAGACGATTGTCTGTTGTAATGGATATTGCACATGCTTCTTATTTGTGTTTCGGGCAAGTGGTAGATTCCTTAATCAATATGCTTTGCTTTCAATATGCACAGTAACAGTATGTCTGTCATTTGTTTAACATGGAATGTGAGGGGGCTAAACTCGCCAAAGAAGATCCGTCAGGTGCTAGCTCACTTAGATCGCCATCATATTAGCGTTGCCCTTTTGCAAGAAACACATCTAACACTGCATACTGACCAGCTAGTGGGGGCCCGCTGGGCCGGTTTTCGCCTTGCCTCTTCCTATTCCTCCTACAGCCGGGGAGTCCTCACAGTAACAAAGAAGGGTCTCTTTTACGGCCCACCGAGAACACACTGACTCCGAAGGGCGTTATGCTATAGTACATGGCACACTGGCCGGTAAACTGGTTACCATCGTTAACTGCTATGGTCCAAACGTGGATGACCCGGGTCTGTATGAGAGTCTTCTAGCGGTCCTACGAGACTGGCCCAATGCAGAGATACTCTGTGGGGGGGGGACTTTAATACACACCTGGACCCCAGTAAAGACCAGTTTAGCGGCAGGGACGGTCACTCACCAGGGGCGGCACAGGTAGTGAACTCTGGGCTGGTGGAGTTTGGTCTGCTGTATATATGGAGACATAGACATGTGGACACACTTGCAGGCACACATATCTCATCAGTACATGGCAGCTGGTCCCGCCTTGACTATTGGCTGGTGGGCGAGCGGGTGGCGGGCTGGGTGACCGAGGTGGAGAATCTGCCACGCACTCTCTCTGATCACTGCCCGGTGAAACTCACACTCTCCATTCCCATGATGGCCGCCAGACCCTTCGCTTGGCGCTTCCGAGCTGAGTCACTGCTGGACCCTCTCTACTTAGAAACCATTCGCGAGGCCATTGCCCAATACTTCGCCAATAACAAGGGGTCTGTAGATAGTGCTGGAATACTGTGGGAGGGTTTCAAGGCCACTATTAGGGGCACGTGCATTAGTACCTCAGCTGGTATATTAAAAGACCTGCGGGGCCAAATAGCTAAGGTAGAAGATAAGCTAGCCCGACTTGAACGTGACTATGGGAGTGCGCACAGTGAGCTGACTCTGGCGTCTCTTAAGGAAGCTGTGCTTGAACATGAGAAACTGGCAGAGGAAGAAGTGCGGTATATCTCCAAGCGCTTTGTAGCTCGCTCATATGGAGAGGGTGGGCGGCCAGGACACCACTTAGCAATGAAAATTAAGCATCGCTTGAGCCAAGATGTCATCACTAAGATTACAGACACATCAGGGCAGGATCATTATAGCGTCACTGATATCACGGAACAGTTCAGACAGGCATTTGAAGCGTTATACACGTCCCAGGGTGAGACTGACACTGCAGAACTTGACGCCTATCTGTTGCAGGTGGCCATTGCATTGCTGTCGGACGGTCAGAGGGATTATTTGGGTCAACCTATCACAGTGGAGGATGTCCGCACGGCCGTAGCCTCTCTACCTAATAAAAAGGCTCCCGGCCCGGACGGCTTTACCTCTGAATTTTACAAGGCGTATGCTGAGGAGCTTGCCCCTTTCCTGCTGGAGATGTATGCAGAGGCATACGAATCGGGCATTCTTCCCCCGTCCCTTCGCGAGGCTTTAATAATTACCTTATTAACAAGCATTTGCAATGCAATCGGTCTCGCCTTTGGGACCTTATAAGTATTTTATTCATGCAGCAAGAGTGAGAAAAATAGGCAAACCTATTCATAGCTGCTGTTACGAAACGCCACGGAAATACGAATACGTGCCCAGGACCACACAGTGTCTGCAGCGCATTTAAGAAACATATCATGAGAGACGGAAGTGGGGTAGCGGCAAGCAGTTAGGACAGGGCAGCAATCATGAACAGGCTTTCTCATGTAATGGCCCTGTGGCTAATTTAAAAAAAAAAAAAAACCTCAGTGTAATGTAATTGATGCTCTTGTGAAGCTTTCAAGTAAAGTTATAACACTGCCAAACAAGCACTGAATAGAGAGAAGATAGGAGACCACCGGAGAGGCTTTCCTAAAACTGAAGGAGTCATCTCAAAGTGAAGGCTATGAATATGGGGTGTGGGAGTGAGCATATTCTGTGTAATGAAAACGAAGACAACACAAGGGACAATTACTTGTCTGGTTACTTCCAAAAGTCACAAAAGATTAAGCAGTCGATCACATGCTGTAGGTGTAAACACTTAAAAAACAAAACAAAAAAACACAGCTTCTTTCCCGCACTGATGCAAAATAGAACATTTCCCAGATGGCAACGAAGTGGCGTAAAAAGCACTTGATGCCCCTGGGCTTGTAGGGGGCTAAGGGCAGCTATAGGGCGGGCAGGGGGTTAAAAGGGCTGTAGATGGGCCCTGAGGCCGGGGAGACAACGGACCACAGAAGCTACAGGAGGGCTGCAGGGGGGCTTGGGTTGCAGGTGAGGCCAGGGGAGAAGCGCAGAAGCTACAGAGGGGCTCGCAAGAGAGCTGAGGCTGGAAAAGGGTGAACGGACCACAGTACCTGCAGGCGGGATCCGGACGACTGAGGCTGGGGAAGGGTTTCAAAGCAGCAATGAGGCTGGGTGAGTCCGTGGAGCACTGTGAGGATGCGGCAGCGATGAGGCGGCAGGGGGTGTAGTTAAAGGGGCACTGAGGCTGTATGGAGGTCGGACCCTGGTGCTGCCGGTTCATACTAGGACGAGAGTAACCCCAAAGCTGCAGCACACTCGGCACACACTGAAGTTGTTGGAGAGGGGGCACATACCGGCACACGGGGTGAGAGGCACAGCTACTAACCAGAACGGGTGGCCATGCCGTTTTTCAACTCTGCCCCAAGTGTGTGGAGCAACCGAAGGGAAACAGGCATGGACATAGATTGAGGACACTTCATTAACAAATGAAAGGGATTATTTCAAGATGGAGGTGGGCTTCACTGTTCCAGGGAGACGGCCAAGCTTCCTGAAGATAGCAGCGTCCCCGAGGTCAGCCAGTGTGTTCTGGCAAAGCTGCCCCGTTCTCCTCCGCACACCCCCACTGCCTGCTGTGTGGTGCCTAACCAGTAACCAATAAAGCCTAAAAAAATATATCGTGGCCGTGACGTGTGCGGTCATTGGCAGCACGGGAGCCGTCTCAGGGAGCTAACCTCTGCTGCAAAGCTGTGTGCAATCTGAAAACCTATGGCTTAGGAGTGGATTAAAAGCACATTTTACCGGCAATGTAACTTGCATGGAGAAAAGCGCTATCCACATCGCCATAACACACCTCTGTGTAATCAAGGGAACGCCCTTCCCATGAACTCATGGGGAGCTCTCAAAGTAACGAAAGGAAGGAAGGGGTTAAGGGTGGGTGCATGGTGGGAGGGTGACTGAAACAAGCAGAACCCCTTTGAAAAGTAGCCCAAGTACCGTCAGGGACTACTAAAAAGCCCAAAAGAAGCCCAAGCCCGATCATTTATCTGTAAAAGGTTTTAAAAGAAGGATATGCGATGTACAGCATAAACGATCAAAAACTGAACACATATTTAGTTTTTCTTTGTAGGCAGCGCATCGTCCGGCTGACTCAGGCAGGTTCATACAGGGGTGGAGGAGGGGGCGTGATGTCCACAAGTAGCCTCGTGCACAGAAAAAGGTGCCGTGTGTGAAGAAATCGGTGGGGGTGTGGAGTCTGATGAGCACTGCCTCGCTGGGGAAAAGGAAGGCTCACTTTGGCAGAGCGCCGGAGTAGCCTCACGCACGGAAAGAGGTGCTGTGTGTAAAGAAATCGGTGGGGGTCAGATGAGCACTGCCTTTCTGGGGAAAAGGAAGGCTCACGTTGGCAGAGCGCCGTTAAAAACTAGACAAAAACAAGTGACGCGCTGGACAGCTGACCACACGCTCGTGCATCGCGAGTGTCGCGCTGAACAGCTGACCACACGCTCGTGCATCGCGCCCGCGGGTAACCGCACGGAAAAGGCCATTGTGCACGAGCGTGTGGTCAGCTTTGAAAACCACCTACATAAAGTCTCGCAGAGCAGCGCATGCGCGCTACTCTAGGCTCGACCTAAAAAAGGACAAACCTCCTGAGCACTGTGACTCCTATAGGCCACTATCACTCATCAATACTGACGCAAAGATTTTGGCCAAAATCTTGGCCACTCGCCTTCAACCACTGATGCAAAATCTGGTCCTACCAGATCAATCCGGGTTCATACCCGCGCGATCTACATCCTATAACCTTCGCACCCTGTTTGCGTTGTTCCACACTCTCCCCCCCTGAATTGCCGGCTGCAGCTGTCATGCTTGACGCTGCCAAGGCGTTTGACTCCATTGAATGGGGCTATCTCTTCTTCATACTCCAGCGAATGGGTTTCTCTCCCTTCTTCGTTAATTGGGTCAGATTACTTTATGCGCAGCATACGGCGCGGGTCCGAGTGGGGGGCCACACCTCAGATTCGATTTCCATAACTAGAGGCACTCGACAGGGGTGCCCACTGTCGCCACTGCTGTTTGCCATAACGCTGGAGCCCTTGGCCTGCCTCATTCGACAGGGTCACAGACAAGCGGCCATTAATTTGCATCATCGCCCTCTCATTATTTCGCTCTACGCAGATGACATGCTGCTTTTTGTACGCGAGCCCTGCACCCACTTGGCGCCGGTTCTGCGAGAATACATCAGGTTTGCTCGCTTCTCTGGTTTTTCTATAAACTGGTCTAAATCGGTGATAATGCAGCTCACCGCATGTACACATCCACATGAGCTAGAATTCCCCCTTGTATGGGCGACGGAGTCGGTTAAGTACTTGGGAGTTTGGATACACCGGGATCCTGATGTAGTCCTACGGGAGAATTATGGCTCCGCCACAGCATGGCTGGAACGCCAGGTTGATCGATGGATTCGCCTTCCACTCTCTCTTGCGGATCGTATCGCACTTATAAAAATGGTAGTACTGTCGAAATTTTTATATCTTTTTAATAACGTGCCTATCCCTCTCTCTCAACATTTTTTTAAGACACTACGAACGCTGCTCCTTCGTTTAATTTGGGGAGGGAAGCAGGCACGTGTGAGCTGGCAGACTCTTCTTCTTGACTACAAACATGGGGGCTTTAATGTGCCGGATATCTATCTGTACTATTTATGTGTGCAGGCACACTACGCGCATTTTTGGTTCACATCTCATGACTTCATTCCTCACGTGGCGGTGGAGCACTGGGATGCACACCCCGTCCCGCTGAGCTCCATCCTTACACACAGCCGTCGGTCTACGTCCTGTGATGAAATCAATACCATTACTTCGACAGTTGCAGCGTGGCAGGCATTAGGCCGCCTAGCTGGGAAACTACCTTTATATTCTCCACTGCTCCCAATCGCTTGCCACGCGGACATTTCAGTGACCCACGAAGAGGGAATCATGCGTTTACTGGCTCAGGTGGGCATTGAAAAAATGCAGGATTTATTCCCTAACGGCTACTTTTTGACGTCTGTTGATACGGATTACATCCAACATAAAACCCTGCTGTTTACATTCTCGCTAGATAGATTGAGAGGAGCGCTGCAGGTCCACTTCCCTTCATTTCCTGAGGAGCCTCCATCGTCCCTGGCCCTACATGCCTTACTCACTAGCCCCACCAGGCGCAAGCTTGTTACTAAGCTATATCGAGCCGCCAGGGCGGACAGAGCACTCCCCGAGGATAAGAGCCTGAACAAATGGAATGATTTGCTAGACACGCCCCTCACCCGAGAAGATTGGGAGCACTGCTGTGCGTTAACTGGTGCTCTCACGTCCAACAGGAATTTACGCATAATACACTTTAAATTTCTTCATCAGACCTATCACACACCCCACCGGCTTTTTAGATATGGTCTTAGGGAGTCAGATGTGTGTACACGATGCGGAGCTATGGGAGCAGATTTTCTGCATTTGGCCTGGTCCTGTCGTAAAGTGAAGGACTACTGGACTGAAGTATCCACTATACTGTCCAAAATTATTGGAGTCACCCTGCTGTGCTCACCTCAGGTGTGCTTATTGGGCCTGCTCCCCTTTGTAAAAGGTGGCACAGGGAAACTAGCTCGAGTAGCACTCCTTATTGCAAAGAGACGAGTGGCGATGGTTTGGGACAGTAAACGGAGCCCCACAGCAGCACAATGGCTCAAAGACCTGACGTATTGCAGGGAAAACTTGGTGTTGTATGTGGAGGAGCTGCCTGTGGCCTCTCGGCCAAATGATATCTGGGAACCCCTGTTGATATATTTACGCTCTGTGGTCCCGCAAGGTGCTCCCGATACGGAGGCTGCATAACTGTTATTGCACACAATGTCTATGACGTTTTCTGATAACAACTACGTTAGCATGGGAATCTACCCTGTACATGTGTATATTACAGCCACTTTTTCTTTTTTATGTTTGATGATACTGTTCCTTTATCTCTTAGTGCAAATATGAGTCCATCATTGTGCATTATTGTGTATATGTATTCTTATGATCCTGTATGGAAAATCATAAATAAAATGTTTATAACGTCAAAACAAAAAAAGTCATCTGCTTTGTTGTCTAAAAATGCAAATAAAGTTTTTTGAGTGTTAGTTTATTGATAATGCCGGACTGGCCTAGTGCTACAATAGCTGGCCATTGTGAGGCCTTTACTTAGGGTACAGTTTCATTTTTCGATAACTGAGCAGTATCCTGTGTTGAAAGTGCTGGTTGAAACTGGTGTCCCAAGGCCTTCAGTTGGGCACGTTACTCTGCAGTGGTGACAAAGTCAAGTAATTCAAGGCTTGCTATAGGAGTTGGTAGGCACAGCATAATAAAGTAAATAATACAAAGTAAACACATTATCCAGCCAGTGCTGCACTTTGTAGAAGATTAGAACTTATGTTAACCAATTAGTAAGAAAGGTAGCTAAGATTATGATGCAGATAGAAAACTAAAAGGTGCTGCTCTTTCTAGGGCTGGCATACAAACTCTAATATTTTAATAGTATTTATCTGCTAAACACCTACAACTGTGAACCTTAAGGTCACTAGAGAGACAGTATGTATCCTAGTTGAGAAGACTTGGTCAACCAAAGTTCTAGCATACCTCATACATTTTAATCTTTCTCCAGCCACTGGTTAGTGTATCTTGCCACTTTCCTCTGTTTTCACATGTTTATCTGTAGCAGCAGTCAGAGATCAGATCATTTGAAAATAGTCAAGGTGGTGATATGTACCGAAGTCTAACTGTTACAGCATGGGAGTTCAGACTGCTAGATGACAACTGACAAAGTAAAGGGGGAAGGAGGCGTTTTGCTGAGCGAGTAAGGGTGGAACAAAGGTTGAATTATTTCCACACCCACATTGTTAATGATGACAACTTCTGAAGTATTTCACATTGAAATATTGTAGAGAAGTGTGGCTCAATGGTTAGAGCGGCAGACCCTGATGCAGAGATCTGGCCCGGGACCAGGGTTCAATTCCCGCCTCGGCGGGTCTTGGGCTCAATTTCCTCGGACCTGATAATTCTCGCCTCGGTGCCTATTCTAATCATGGGTCCCACTCTGCAACTCTGGGCAATAGCTTGCTTAATCTCCACAACGGCCCCAACAGCGCTGGGATGCCTGGCTTCACCCTGGGGGTGCCCAGGAGTGGACATTTCACAGGGAAAAGCCAGGAAGGGTTCCACAGCGGTATGCGTACAGCGCCAGGACACCCCTTTGGGGGTATAAGTGCGCTTTACAAGTACAAATTTCATTTAAAATTTCATTTCATTACTCTGTTGTAATTCACCCTTTGCTTTATAAGTTCCTCACATATGAAGCAGCCTTCTACGAATTCCCCTATTTAAATGCCTTAGCAAGCCAAAATCTGAGGATTAGCTTGTTTGGCAAAGGTTCTATAGACAGTTCATTGCCCACCAGGAACAAGATGAACTGTGATCACTTACCAATTTGTGTACCTCTTTTTGTTGATGTATGCAATTGCCCTCATGGTCTTCAGCAATATACCTCTGAACATCAGAGAACAGGAAGACTGTTGCAGTCACTGTTATTGTTATTGTTACTCATACTTATAAAGCGCACTGTAACCCTACGGGCATCCTGGCGCTGAGATACATGTGCACTACCACCATGTGAGCTGCAGAAGAATCAAGCATGGCTTACATGCTTATATTCTAGGGAAGAGCCAGGTTTTTATTTTCTTACGAAATAGCAGCAGGTCATGCACCTGTCTCAGTTCAGTAGGCAGACCATTCCATAACCTGGCAGCTGCGATACTGAAGGCTCTTCCCCCGGAGTTTACTCTTTTGATCCTCGGTATTTTTACCAATTTGGCCGAGGAGGAGCGAAGAGTGCGGGTAGGAACATACCAACCAAATTTGCTCTGCAGCATTTTAGGCCCAAGCCCGTGCAGCGCCTTCTAAACAATGCAGAGCGACTTGAATTGTATCCTCTGTGAAACAGGGAGCCAATGCAGCTCCGCCAAGGCCTGGGATGCTGATGACCGTTGTGGTCTCATTAGTGCAAGCTTTCCCCTCCAACAACAAGCTGCTTTTGATGTCATTGACCACGAGGTACAACTCTATCACCTTTGCAGGGTCATGGCATTGCCGGCTCAGTACTGAAAGTGTTCATCCTTTCTGGCATTTTAAAGTCACCAGATGAAACTGTCTGCATTTCTCTCTGACAGCATTAACATTACATTCCTGGTGACACCAGATTGCTTTGGTGAATACATGGTGGTGCTCCCCATGTTTGCTTGGTGACACCATGATTCTGATACTGTAGGTTACTGCCAACCTGTAAAAATCAATTAATGCAAAGGAACTGTCCCGAACTGAAACTATAAACCCAGTTTAGTAGGGAACCTTGCTTCTCAGTCCTAGGTAACTATGGGACCCCTTCTGCAACCTTTTCCACTCTCTTCCCCTAAACTTAATTTCCTTACACTGACATTCAGCATATATGTAACCTTTTCTTGTGTATTTTTCTCTTTGGTGACTTGCAAGTTTTTCCTGTAAGAAAAGCAGTCATGCAGAGCACGCACGTGGTTTGAACACTAAATAAAAAAATAACACTTCTTTGTGTGCCTTTATTAGATAATGTAGACTTCAGGAAATTTCAAGAAACGATTGTTTGTCAATTTTTGATCAATTGATAATGCTGTTGAGGTTTACGTTTCTAGCACAGGCTTACCCGTGTGTTTGGTATTTCCTACAGGATTTGTTAGTAGTCGACATCCTGACAGGAAATGTGACCTCCCTCACCACAGGCAAGTAATATAATACTCAGAGCAGGTTTGTATTGTGCTCAAGCATAAGATGTCAGAGTGCTTTGTAAAAAGGACGGGCAGGTTCTGTTGATGGATTAATTTGTTTAGCAATAATTTAGTAATTGACAGGTTAAGTTTCTGTCATACCAGCACACGCATCAGAATAGCAGACAGCCTGCCACATTTTCAAGTTGATTTGATAATGTAGTGTACAGTGGGGCTGTTTCACCTCTAAGTGTTGTAGTCGGCCTATTAGAACAGCTGAATTTGATGCCATTTTGCTGGCCTTGCTTCTTCAGAACTACGTTATCACTAAGTATGGTAGTTGAGTAACTAAAGAAAATAATTTGCTAGATTCCAAACCATTAGTGGTTTCTAAACATTGATCTTCCATTATTTCATCTCTTGGCCATTGATAAGTTTTGCTGCTCTCTTCTGTGTGCTTTACAGATCTTGAAATATTTTGTATGGATCAACAACACAGCAACATACAGCTATGAATCTTGAAAAACATGAAGGCTGTTCTGGAATAGTTCAGTGTCAATAACCATTTAAAAACCTCCAAAAGCCTGAGTGTAGAAAATTAGCGATATGTAACTGGCATCATTGGTTTTTTTCCCCCCGTTGCCCTATTATCTAAAATACACCTTTTTCTCGTATTCAGCGTCAGCAAGGGGTTTCCTATTTTTGTTGATGTTCTTTGCCCTTAACCCATCATTAAGAGTGATTTGAGTTGGTGATATGTAGAGCACCAGCCATACTACTATACAGACCATGGATACATTGAACTGTCTCCCTAAACCCTACATCTGAGATGTTCAATCCATTGTTAAATGCATGAGGATGTACTATAACTGTTTTAGAGTCTTGAGAGAGGATGGTCCTACAGGCTCCACCCAAAAATCCATCCTTTTTTTTTTTTTTTTTTTTTGCAATCTCACTTCTCTTGAATTCCTGAATCTGATAAAAACAAAATGTTGGTCATGGACCCTCAGGACATGTGTCTTTGGCTCCACAACACCAAACATGACTGCAAGTTCTGCAACAAATGCTTCCTGATACATTGGAAGGCCACTAGGGAGTGAGAAGACATTCTCTATGTAGTCAAGAGACTGGGTCGGTCACACTCCAAGTCACAAGATCGCTCCGGGTTCCTTTGACCCTCTTCAGGTAGGTCCAAATCGAAGTAGGTGGATATATCAAAGAAAAAGGCTAAGAAAAGTAACAAATGAAGCTCTTCAGCATTCAGACTCTCCAACTCCATGGAGAAGTCTGTTATTCTGTGTTTAAGGAATCTGGTTCTGGCTTTGAACTCACTTGGATCTGATACAGACTGTGGATCAATCTATCCAGATCATCATCAACGCTGCAGCAAATCGCAGCCTTCAAGGAGTGAGGAGGAGGAATGTTGCACTTATTTAAGATGGTTCAAAATCCCTCTGGAGCACATTTGGGCCACACTGACCTACCAGGGAGTCTACTTGGGCTTCTGCTGTCAGCTTTCCCCCAGTACAGACTAACCTTGGTCGAAGTTAGCCTGCTCCACCTTTGGCTCCCGGCCGCCCCTCCGCAAAATGACTGTAGGCTCTGTCAGTTATTCCTTCACCAGCACCACCCTATGCCAGATCCGACCCGACACTAGTTTTGGATTGACAGACAGCTTTGCCCTATCTCTCATTGCACCATCAAAAAAGCACAATCTCAGGGTGACAAAATCTCCTCTAGTCCCGCTGTCTCAGGAGCAATACTTTAGGAGGATGGAGGCTCAGACTCTAATAGCCTACAAGGCCTTAAGCACTTTTCTCCTGATAACAATAATGATGAAGACACAGATCACTTGCTTCCTTCTCTTTACACAGACCCTGACTTCTAGCTTGACCTCCAAAATGCTAATGGCTTGGATACCTCACTAGAAACTGATTATATTTTGCCGTTTAGCCCCCTACAGAAGCAAGAGCTTCTTTATAGTGGTTGTTATAAGTAATCCTGTAATTGCAGTTTCCCATGCCAAAAACAAAAGCTAATCTATTTGAGATTTTCTAGCCTGTGCTTTCTACTTCAGAACCCATACTGCCTCTTAAATAAGACCTCGCTGATCCTATTATGGCCTTCTGATCATAACACTCTTTGACCCCGCCAGTGAGTCATCCTATTACTATATGACACAGACCTCCACAATATTTCTGATGCAGCATCCAACCACTGAGAGCCTCATAGTTCAGGCTTCTGCAAGCAAGGTTAATCCAAATTCCTTTTCCTACTCCCCCATCAGGCACTGTAAAAAAATTAGATGCTATAGCCAAGAAGGTATTCACATCAGCCAGTCTAGCGCTATGTTTTCTGAATGCTGTTTGCCTCCTTGGTTATTATACACATGGCCTTTGGGACATAGTATCTGAAAGAGACACGTTAGTGACAGATTCCTTACCTTAGAATATCCCCAGGCGTCAGGCTGGATCCGGAAAGTTTTTGCGTAGCAGTACCCTTGCGCGTCGGTAGGCGGCGTCGTGCGGCTCCGCGTCTGTCGCCGGGATGACGTCGCGGGCAGTACTTAGACACCGCCCCTGCGCGCTGACGTCAGTTCTTCTTTTTCCGCGCCAGTAAGCGCAGATCCGGGAAGAGCAGTGCCCTAGTCATTTTTTGACTATCTTTTTGGTGATTTTTCACTGTTTTTTCTCAGGAGTCTCTCGACTCCGAAGGTGTCGGTAGGGATGCCCGGCTTCAAGCCCTGCGACGTCTGTGGTCGTATGATGTCGATCACAGACCCGCATTTAGAGTGTCTCTACTGTCTCGGCCGCGACCACAACACGAAGTTGTGCCCCGACTGCCGGGCCTTGCACCTGAAGGCTTTGCGAGAGCGGTCTCGAAAGCTCCTCGAGGTCCGGCAGTCGGCTCCGCGCCACACCAAGCCCCGGTCACGTGAGAGGTCGAGGGGCCGGTCGCGGAGTCCTCATCGGTCGTCGGGGTCCAAGTCTTCGCACTCCTCCGGTAAGTCGAAGCATAAAAAGTCTAAGAAGCGTCATCGCTCCACGACTTCGCCTCGCCGGTCTCGCGACTCGGCTAAGGCTCCTGTCGGCACCGTCCCCGCGGCTCCGGGAGTGCCTGTGGAGCCGCCCCCGCATTACCCGTCCTTCCCGGGTTCGGGGGCGACTCCGGCCGAGATACAGGAATTCCTGTCGGCCATGGCCCGCCTCTTCGGGCCTCAAGGTCCCCCCGGTGCGCCTTCGGGCCCCGCGGGCCCTGATGGGGTTTCCCCGGCGCCGCCGACGACTCCTGTCCCGTCGCCGCCTGTCACACCAGCCTTGGCCCCGGCTTCGGCCCCGGCCTCGATCCCGGCTCCGGTGCTGCCGCAACCCCCATCGACGCCGGTTGACCTAACTACACCTCCGCCGGCGCCGATGTCTCCGGTGCCGTTTCCGACGCCGCCCGGGGCTCCGGGCGTCGTCGTTCTCCGGACCCGGACACGGCGCCGGACCAGCGTCGCTCGACGCCGGCTCCGACGCCGTTGAGACCTTGGGTCCCGCGTGTCCCTCCTTCTCCTTATTTTGAACCTGAGGAGGACGAAGAGGACTGGGAGGGGTCGGAGGACCCTCTCACACAGCAGTGTGAGTACTAACAGGACTGGGCTGAGGAACTTGGGGATGCCAGTGGGCTGGACACCTCCCCTGACCCTGGCATGCTGTCTCCAACATTCCGTGGCAACGGAGGAGGGAGCAAATTTTGCAACGGTGTTGCGTAGAGCAGCTGGGCCCTTACACCTCCAATTGCCTACAGTGGCCGTCAGGACTAACCTCCTGACGGAAGTGCTTCAGCCGGCGGCTACCTCCTCGGAGCCACTGCTACCGTTTAATGACGCACTTTCTGACGTTCTTTTGGGCACCTGGTCCAAGCCCGCCACAGGGGCTCCTGTGGATAGGAACGTGGCCCGACGCCATCGCCCCGCTCCGGGCGACCCCCTGTTCCTCTCCCAACACCCCACTCCTGAGAGCTTGGTTGTCCAAGCCTCTGCTTCCCAAACCGCCTTCCCTACCGCTCCTCCGGATAGGGAATCCAAACGCCTGGATCAATTTGGGAAGAAGGTCTTTTCTTCCTCCAGTGCTGGCTTGCGGTCTGTCAACACCGCTTGCCTTTTGGGCCGATATTCCCACTCTCTGTGGGACTCGGTGGCGCAGGCTTTGCCCCAGTGTCCTGAGGAGGTCCAGACACTGCTTTCCCGCGCCATTGCGGAAGGAAGAGATGCGGCTAAATTCACCATTAGATGTGGCCTTGATACCGCCGACTCGCTGGGTAGATCAATTGCAACGACAGTGGCGCTGCGTCGTCACGCCTGGCTGAGAACCACTGGTTTCTCGGGTGATGTCCAGAACACTCTTATGGACATGCCCTTTGATGGGGTCGGTCTTTTTGGGAACAAGGCAGACCATGCGCTGGAGCGTTTTAAGGACTCACGGGCTACGGCCAAGTCCCTGGGCCTTTCTGCTGTACGCCCTCCGCAGCCATCTGCTTTTCGCCCCTTTCGTGGCCACGGAAGGGGCGCCCAGTCACTTCCGCTGCCCAGCCACCGGCCCGCGCAGCAAGCGTCTTCGCGTGGCCGAGGGCGTGGCTCCCGCCGTGGCGGGTCAGGCCACCAGCGTGCGGGTCAGGCCACCAACCCCGCCCCGTCCGCGGCCTCCAAGCCCTCCTAGTCCTTCCTTTCAGGTGCACAGCACGCCAGTAGGGGGCAGGGTCCGCCATCACCTTCACCACTGGCGTGCCATCACCTCGGACAGGTGGGTCTTGGACATTGTCCGAAGGGGCTACTCCCTCCCCTTCGAGACCACCCCCCAGCCATGCCACCTCAATTCCACCGCATGTCAGGGGATCACTTGGTGCTTCTTCAGAAGGAAGTTGCGGCCCTCTTGGCCAAGAGGGCCATCGAGCGCGTTCCGACCCCAGAAGTAGGACGTGGTTGCTACTCCCACTACTTTCTGGTGCCCAAAAAGGACAAGGAGGACATGCGTCCTATCTTGGACCTCCGGAACGTCAATCGCTTCCTCCGGAAGGAGAAGTTCAAGATGCTCACCTTAGCTCAGGTCTTGACTGCCCTCGACCCTGGAGACTGGATGGTAGCGTTGGACTTGCAGGACGCTTATTTCCACATCCCCGTCCTGCCGGCCCACCGGCGTTACCTGCGGTTCATGGTGGGCCTCGAGCATTCTCAATTCACCGTGCTCCCCTTTGGCCTCACAAGTGCCCCCCTTTGGCCTCACAAGTGCCCCTCGGGTGTTCACGAAAGTGATGACGGTGGTCGCAGCTCATCTGCGCCGGGCAGGGTTTCCAGTCTTCCCCTACCTCGACGACTGGCTGCTGAAGGCGGGCTCGTCCCAGGCAGTCGTCTCCCACCTCCAGACTACGGCCGAACTCCTGCACTCGCTGGGGTTCTCCATCAATGTGCCGAAGTCGCACCTGATTCCTTCTCCACAGCTCCTTTTCATCGGAGCAGTTCTGGACACGACGCAGTTTCGGGCCTATCCTCCCGAACGGCGAGTCCGGGATATTCAGGCTATGATTCCGATCTTTCAGCCTCTATCCTGGGTTTCGGTACGGATGACCCTGAGGCTGCTGGGCCTCATGGCCTCCTGCATCCTGCTAGTCGATCATGCCAGATGGCATATGCGGGCTCTGCAGTGGGACCTGAAGTTCCAGTGGGCGCAGCACCAGGGCAACCTGTCCGATCACGTCCAGATCTCGGAGGGGACTGCAAAACAGTTGCAGTGGTGGCTCTCGAACCGGCAATGGGTCATGGGCAGATCCCTCTCCCTTCCCCAGCCAGAGCACACAGTCGTGACGGCCTCGTCCCTTCTGGGATGGGGCGGTCACATGGGAGAGGCGGAGATCAGAGGCCTCTGGTCTCCGGCGGAGTCCTGGCTCCATATCAACCTTCTGGAGCTCCGGGCGATCCGACTTGCACTCAAGGCATTCCTTCCCTCTGTCAAAGGGAAGGTAGTGCAGGTGTTCACAGACAACACCACCGCCATGTGGTACTGCAACAAACAAGGCGGGGTGGGGTCGTGGACCCTATGTCAGGAGGCTCTGCGCCTCTGGACATGGCTGGAACATCAGGGCATATTCCTGATGGTTCAACACCTGGCAGGTTCCCTGAACGCCAGGGCGGACGAACTCAGCCGCAGGTGCATGATGGATCACGAATGGCGTCTTCACTCGGAAGTGGCGCAAGGACTCTTTCTACAGTGGGGAGAGCCTTGGTTAGATCTATTCGCCACCGAAGAGAACGCGCAATGTCATCAGTTCTGCGCGTTGGAATTTCCATGGCGGCACTCGCTCGGCGACGCTTTTCGTCGCGAGTGGAGTTGCGGTCTGTTGTACGCTTTTCCGCCTAAACCACTTCTACCCAGAGTGTTGAAGATTCGGCGCGACCGGGCCCAAGTCATCCTTGTGGCTCCGGACTGGGCTCGAAGAGTTTGGTATCCCGAGCTACTCAGTATGAGCGTCGATCCCCCGATCCGTCTGCCTCTTCGGGAGGATCTTCTGTCGCAGCAGCAGGGGACGGTCCTCCACCCGAACCTGTCCAGTCTCCACCTGCTTGCGTGGAGATTGAGCGGCGGCAGTTGATTCCTTTCGACTTGCCTCCCGAAGTTTGTGATGTGATTCTGGCAGCCAGGCGTCCCTCCACTAAGATGGTATACGCCTGCAGGTGGAACAAGTTTGTGGCATGGTGCACAGCAAAGGCTGTGAATCCCCTCTCTGCCCCTCTTTCTGAGGTTCTTCTGTTCCTTCTTTCTCTGGCCCAACAGGGTTCTGCCCTGGGTACCATCAAGGGCTATCTTTGTGCAATCTCGGCCTTCCTCAGGCTCCCTGATCAGCCCTCTCTTTTTAAGTCCCCTGTTGTTAACAGGTTTCTAAAAGGCATTACACACCTCTTCCCTCCTGTTCCGTTTGTATGCCTCAGTGGGACTTAAACCTGGTCCTTACCTTTTTAATGTGCGCTCCCTTTGAGCCTCTACATAACTGTCCTCTTCGTCTTCTTACTTTGAAGACAGCCTTTCTGGTGGCCATCACCTCAGCTCGGCGGGTGAGTGAGCTCCAGGCTCTATGATGCAAACCTCCCTTTCTGTCTGTCCATCCAGACAAGGTTGTTCTTAGGACGCGTCCGTCCTTCTTGCCAAAGGTGGTTACTGCCTTCCACATTGGGCAGACCATCACTTTGCCCACCTTCTTTCCGCCTCCGCATCCTTCCAGAGAGGAAGAGAGGCTCCACCATCTGGACCCAAAACGTGCGCTTTCCTTTTATATCAACCGCACACAACACTTCCGGGTGGATGACCAGCTCTTTGTTGGCTACGTGGGCGCCAAAAAGGTCGGGCGGTGCACAAGAGAACCATCTCCCGCTGGGTCACCTTGTGTATCAAAGCCTGCTATTCTTTGGCTAAGAAGGAGCCTCCTGTTGGGCTGCGTGCCCATTCCACCAGGGCAACGGCTGCTACCACGGCTTTAGGCCGCGGTGTTCCGCTGCAGGATATATGTCAGGCAGCTACGTGGGCCTCGCTGCACACGTTTACCAAACATTACTGCCTTGACAGCCAGGTCCGGAGGGACGGCTTCTTTGGCCGTTCTGTCCTCCGGGACTTCCTTGTCTGATCTTTGTTCGCAGACCCACCACCGGGGTTGGTATTGCTGGGGTATCTATTCTAAGGTAAGGAATCTGTCACTAACATGTCTCTTTCAGATGCACAAGTTACTAACTTGTGTAACGATATATCTGTAAGAGACAGTAGTTAGTGACAGATTCCTACCGCCCACCCATCCTCCCCGTTCTGCGAACTGATTTCTAGGGTTGACATCCCTTTCAGGGCCCTACTATTTTCAGACACCTATGTCAGCTTCTTGCATGGCTCTGCGTTCCTGGCGCGGAAAGTCGTGTACAGAACTGACGTCAGCGCGCAGGGGCGGCGTCTAAGTACTGCCCGCGACGTCATCCCGGCGATGCCGACGACAGACGCGGAGCCGCAAGACGCCGCCTACCGACGCGCAAGGGTACTGCTACGCAAAAACTTTCCGGATCCAGCCTGACGCCTGGGGATATTCTAAGGTAAGGAATCTGTCACTAACTACTGTCTCTTACAGATATATCGTTACACAAGTTAGTAACTTGTGCGTTCGGTTTTGCCCGCGTTTCCTGAGGATTTCTGCAAAACATTGTCCCAAACAATATAGATCGGTGAAGATGCTGCTGAATACTGTAGGAAGCTGGCTCTTTATTTAGTGCATCAAAACGAGGTACACTGTGCAGATATCCAGGCAACCCTTATTGGTTTACTGAGGCAGAAAATGATACCACTAAATGTTCTCTTTTGTGGTAGGGTGGGCGAGCAGTTTAGGTTTATCAGAGGGTAGTGCAAAGCATTTGTTGTACTCACAGAGGCAATAAATGAGACATGCACTCAAAGAATAAATCTGAGACCAATTTAGAAAAATAACTCGTATTTTTTTTATATAAATTTTGTAAGCTAGTAGGTACTTTTTAAAATATCGATTTTCACAGGTAAGTAAAATGTTCACTGAAATGCATCTTTACGCGTAATGCTTTCCTATTCGAGAAAAAGGCATATATGGTATACAGGTACTTGCAGTCGGTTTCCGGGGTCCCCTTCAGGACTTAAGGTGGTAGGAGAGTAAGGTCCAAAGTACCACCAGCTCTTCAGTTTACCTGCCCTGGGGCGTCCAGGTGCAGAGGTGTTGATCGGGTTGGTAGCCTAACGCGTTACACCAAAGGAGAGAGGGGGAGTCACCTAAACAGGCTGCAGAGGGGAACTTGGGAACAAGTCCAGTAGCTCCCAACGAGGTGCTTGGTTCACAAGGGTCCTGGGAGCAAGGCAGCTCAGTTGGTTCTCAAGAACCCGGGCTGGGGCACTCTGGTGCAGAGGGGTCATGTCAGCTGGGCTGGTGCGTCGCAAGTTCTTGCGGTTGTCGGTCTCGACGGTTGAGGGTGCCAAAATCGGGACAGTTGGGCCAATCTGGAAGTGATTCTCTGCAGTGCTGATGTCCCTCAACAGCTGCTCGGTGTCATTGGAGTTCGGATTGGACTCAAACAGGCTTTGGTTGTTGCAAGGGGTGTGGTACCTCTGGAATTGGTGCTGAGCGGCACCTTCTCACTTGGTGGGGAGACAGATCTGACCTTCTGGAGAAACAGACATCTTCCTGGGCAGCTACGACTGAAGAACGGCAGCACGGTAAACCGGACTCTGCTGTTTTGGTGCCTGTGGACCGCAGGGGAGTAGCTCCTCTACTCCAAGGGAGATTGCTGCAAATTTGCTAAGAGTTGGCAGGCAATCTACCGAAGTTCTTGGTACTTCGGTAGAGGCTCAGCTGCAGGACGAGTCGGTTTCTTCACGATTGTCGAGACTGGTGCAGGCAGGGTTTGACACTAAAAAGTCCACAGCAAGTCTTCAGTTCTCTTTTCGCAGCTCCTCTTCTTCTGGGTCGGTCGAATCTGAGTTCCTGGCATCAGCGGTGCCACCTAAATCCTCGCTTTATGGGCGTTAAGGGGAGTGACGAACGGTAGCCAATGGGCTACTCAACTTTAGGGTTACAGTACCACCCTATATGACCACTTCCTGTGGGAAGTGGGCTTAACCCTAACCCAGTTAACCTAATTCCACCAAGAACCAAGAATGTGGAATTCTAGTTTTCGTGTTCACATCAGGTAGCCCACCTTAGGGGTGGAACTGGCCTGATATTGAACACCCCTCCTGACTAGCTAATTTTCCCACCTGTCCTGGTGCCAAATGGGCCCAGGGCAGGGGGGGTGGCATTTCCGCTGTCTGGGGGAATTCTGGGTCTCATATCAAAGGCGGCAGAGGCCTTTGAAGCCTCCTGCCTTGATATGCTGTTTATTAGCCATCCTGCTTGGAGGAGGTGACAACACCTCCTTACTGCCCTCAAAGACCATGGCATCTCACCTGCAGGGGGTCAGAAAAGTGTCTGTGCTGGCACGCTGGACTATACCAGTCAGTTTCAAGAGGTACCTCTAAGGTACCCTCTAGGTGGATGTATTAATAAATCCATCACTGGAATCATTGTGGGCTTATTAATAGGAGATGTTTGATACCAAACATCTTTAGTTTAAGTGAAGCCATCATGTAGCTGGGTAACTCTTATTAACCAGTGCCCAGTACATATACTCAAGATGGCTTCCCTGTTCACTGGCAATGTCCAAAAATCGACAGGGACATCACGGGGGCATATCTGCTCATGCAGATGTGTCCTCACTTTTAATATAATATAATGCACCCTGCCTTTGAGCTGTAAGGCCTGCTGTAGGGGTGACTTACATATATTGCATGCAGTGTCTGCAGGCATGGCACACTGAAGGTGTGCCATGTTGTGTCGTGACTTTTGTCTGCGCCATGTTACGCAGCGTGGGAAGGGTCCCTTAGTGTGGCACAATACATGCTGCAGCCCCCAGGGACACTCTTTAGCATCCATGCCCTAGGTACCAGGGTACCATTTACTAGGAACTTACAGGGGTGCTTAAGATATTGCCAGTTGGGGGAACAATTGGACAGTTTTAGGGAAAGATATCTGGCTCTGGGGACCTGGATAGCAGGAACCCAGTGCATTTCTGTCACAATTGCATCATTTACCATGCAGAAAGTGGGGGTGACCATGTCTAAAAAGGGGCTCTTTACTACAAACTTGAAAAAAACTATGTACAGTCTGACTTTGACGGTCATGCCTTGGACACTAGTGTCGTCGTCAGACACCTTGTTTGGATGCACTTCACAAGATTTTCAGGAGGCTTTTGTTTCCTTTCAATCAATCAATCAATTCGTTCTTTATTTGAATAAAAGATATCCATAAAAGTGCAGAATAAAATACCAGCACAAATATGCATTAAAAACAATGACAATCGACATTGTTTCCTTTATGAACATGCTGTTTGATGGAGCAGACTCTGGCAACAAAGCAGATGCTGCTCTTCAGCTTTTCAAAGACATAAGAGCTATGGTTCGCTCCCTGGGGCTTCTTTGCATGTCTGCCAGTTCTATCAGCAATACCAAAAGGTCAGAGACTATTCAAGAGGCCTTGCCTTCTGTCAGAGTCCGCATTCAAGCCTAACCAGCAGCCGGCGTAAACTTTTTGTGGCTCTCTGCGGTAAATGAGGTCAGCACCACCAGTCTTCCTCCTTTTCAATGTCACCAACACCAAACATCTTTAAGTTACCCTCCAATAACTATTTGGGACTAGTCGGAGGCAACATTGCCTTTCCTACTGGCACACTATTATATTGAACCAAAGGGTCCTTATGACTGTTCATCTTGGTTATACTCTTCCTTTTCAGGAAAAGTGGAGAGAGGCTGATGTTGCTCACCAGGAGGGGCGCTCAAAATTGTACCTGAGGTTGAGAGATAGAGGTTTTGGGTACTACATTCCAGTACTTCCTGGTCCCCAGGATTGATGGCGGTCTGAGACAGATTTTGGACCTTAGGATGTTGACCCTGTTCTCCAGAAGTTCAAAATTATGATTTTTGCACAGGTTCTGTTCACCTTGGAACTTGAAGACTGGATGGTGTCTCAGGACCTGCGAGATGCATAAGTTTATGTACTTATTTTGCAGTCTCACAGGAAGTATCTCCACTTTGTAATGTGGTTGGATCACTTCCAAGTCTCCATCCTGTCCTTTGGTCTGACATCAACCCCTTGGATCTTTATGAAGTTCATGTCAGTGGTCTGAGTCCATCTTTGGGGGTAAACATAATACTGTACCTGGATGACTGGCAGTTTTAGGCTGCCTTGCCCCAGCTAGGACTACTAGCAGCAAACCGTGTCGACCTTGTCCGACATGGGTCTTTCAGTCAGTGAGCTCAAATCCCATCTTCTGCCATCTCGGAGACTGCCCTTTATTGAGGCTGTTCTGGATATGGTAACTCTGAATGTATGCATGCTTTAGGTGCCCAACACTCGTTGGCACATGTGGGCCCTTCAGTGGAACCTAGGACTACAGTGGGTCCAGAATTGGGGACACCTATTGGACAAGATCAGCATCTCCAACAAAGTGGCCTAGGACCATTAGTGGCAGATGACCGATGCCAAACTGACATGTGGCAGGCTATTCTCCTCACCTCCATTGGAAGTCAGAATGATGACGGATTCATCCACTCTGGATTTGGAAGGCCAGCTGGATAAGGTGTAGGTCAAAGGCATTCGGTCTCTGATCACGCAGCACTATTGCATAAATATTTTGGCAATGTATGCCATCCAACTGGTCATCAAGGCCTTCCTGCTTTTCATCAGGGGCAGGTTGGTCACATGTTGATCGACAACATAACATGTACTTTTTTGTTTGTTTGTTTTTGGACGTGTATATAGCGCGCACTTGACCCGAAGGTATCAGAATGCTTAACATAAGCACCAGTTGCGTTACAGATGGGCACATTCATTTTTGTTAGGCAGGGGGAGATTAAGTGATTTGCCCAGAATCACAGGATGTTGAGTGAACCCGGTTCCCCAGCTTCGAGGGCGACCCCTCTAGCCATTAGGCCACATCCACTTGGCAGTGTGGTGTCATGACCTCACCAGGAGGCTCTGAGTCTGCAGCAATGGTTGGTGGCGCATAGAAATGTCTTGATGGTGAATCATCTAGCTTGTTTTCTCAGTATCAGAGAAGATTAATAAAGCAGACATCTTGCTGATCACAGGAGGCATCTGCACCTTGACAGTCTGTTACTCCTGAAGATCATGAGCATCCTCCATCCTTTTCAGCTTCCTCATGGGAAGTTCTGTTGCTCCAACAGCAGGGCAGGTTACTCCACCCGAATCTCCATGGTCCACACCCACACATGTGGAGACTGAGTAGAAACAATTGAGAGCCTTTCATCTTCCATTAGAGGTAGTGGATGCAATTCTCACTGCCCGCTGCTTTTCCATTAAGGCAGTTTATTCAGGCCATTGGGCCATATTTATCACATGGTGTGAAGAAAAGCAGGCTGGCCCTCTGCAAGTGAATCTCTCAGATGTTCGCCTGTTCATTTTTTCTTTGGCCTGACAAGACAGTGCTGTGGACACTGTTAAAGGTTACTTATCAGCTCTTTCGGCTTTCCTTAGTTTGCCTCATCAGCCCTCGTTGTTATGATGCTTTTTTAAAAGGTCCCTCAGTGATCCCTTAATTTGGTTAGATGTTCCTCGTGTGCCCTTTGAGCCTCTTCACAAATGTCCTCTGTGTTTGCTGACTTTGAAGCCAGTGTCCCTCTTTATGATTGATTCTATACCTTGCATTGGTAGTCACAAGTATTGTCAGACTGTATACTACTTTATTTCCTTGCAGTCTGGTTCTTGAGACCCATTCATCCTTTCCTGTAAAGCCACCCTTTCATGTGGGCAGTCCATCATGCTCATCTACACCACATCCCTCTGAGGATGAGACGCCAAACTGGTTGGCTCCTCAGCAGGCCCTTAGCTTCTACATTCATAGGCCTGAGGAGGTCGATGTGGATGGATTTGTGTTGGTAAGTAACTTATGTCTGGCAAGTTTTTGCTCATTTTGTGAATGGAATTTATCCGAAGTCATTATGGAATAGTCTTGTATCTGTGACAAAGAATGAACAGGTGCTGGAGAAGTGCCTGAGCTTTGTTAATAGAAAGAAATTGTTAATGACAGCCAGGTCAGAACACCACTTCAGTTCCCAGCCCTGTTTCCACAGTTGAAGGATCCTCAGGACATAATTAAGCTTTTCTGGAAAAGCTTTGAATCTAATTACTTGGAGTCCTTTGGTAGTAGGCAATCTTTTGAAGCCCAACAAGGCTTTCAGTGTACCATAGATAGATTGTCCTGACTAGGCACATCACTGAGCTAGATCAGAGTACTAAGGGATCATTCAGGATTCCAAAGCCAAAATAACCAGAATGATCTTCATTTCCAGGCAAATTCTGCGTATCAGAATTCCTTTTTGGTGTGCTCTCCCAACCTTATAAAAAATGCAATTCATGCGCTCTGTCTACATGCGGTGCACCGAAAGGAGACAGAGCAAGGTTTTAAAAACCCAAAATTACTAGCTTTGTAAGATAATTCTTATGTATGCAAACATTAGAAATTCAAGAAAGTGTCAAGAAAGAGTAGTGGCATATATCATGCCATTAGTTCTTGTTTTAGATGTCATCAAGGACTGACAATTGCTGTTTTATTCTCCAGTTTTTAAGCCTTTGGTACCTCCTTTTAGAGTTGATTAGCATGTTAGGTTAAGAAAAGATCTTGCTGTTCCAGTGAGTATGCTTTTTGTCAAAGCAGTCTACAGTTCCATGACTTGGTTAGCCTCATCATCTTATTCAGGCCAGAGCCATCCTTGTTTTCACCAATTTCTCTAACATAGGAAAGTGGATTATGGGGTGGTGTGGTCGTGAGACCTCGCCATGTAATAAAGTCACAATCTCTATCAGTTCCAGTCAGATTTCTTTAATAATAATACCCTTAGCTCAGTCTGGTGTACTGGGCGGCCGTATTACTATTAGTGTTTAACACCATAGGAGAAGGGGCCGGTATTCCAGACTCCTTGGAAAGGCTCCATAATATCTCCAATTTACAAGAAGGGAGATAAGAATAAAGCAACCAGCTACAGACTTGTAGCCCTAATAGATGTCGAGGCAAAATATTACGCCGGTCTTCTCCGGGACGAATTAACAGCATGGGCAAATGAAAAAGCCCTCATCCCTATCAATCAGACAGGCTTTTCCAAAGGCACAGGGACCATCACAAATCTACTTGCACTGACGCTATTGATGGACGGCGCCAAAGCAGCAAATCTCCCCCTCTTTTTTTGCTTCATTGACTATTCTGCTGCTTTTGACAGTATAAACTGGCACAAATTGTGGGCTAAACTAACGAAGATGGAAATTCCAGTAGCGCTATTAAAGCAGATAATCCTCCTACATACTAACACTTGGGTTCAAGTAAAGCTAGGAACCGGTGTATATCTGTCAAGGAGAATACCAACTACAAAGGGATTGAAACAGGGGTGCTTGCTGGCCCCCACGCTTTTTAACCTGTTTATGGCAGATCTTACTTCAGAATTAAACAACAGTACCTCACATGCACCCAGGCTAGGGGGGCTGTCACTGTCTAACCTACTGTATGCTGATGACGTCGTGCTAATTAGCCGAACTCCAATCGGGCTTCAGCACCTGCTAAATACAACTGTCAAACACGCAGCTTCTAACGGTTTAACCATCAACCTAGGTAAGTCAAAGATCATGCGCTTTAACCCGAAAAAGAACACAACCGGGTTTCACTGGAACTTCGCAGGTGCACCCATGGAAGTCGTGGCGGAATACAAGTACCTAGGGGTGATACTTGACGAGAAAGGTACTTTCAAACCACAAAAAGAAGCCATAAAACGGAGAGGAAACTCCATAGCGGTAGCTCTAAAATCTCTGAAACTTAAAACTGCTGGGCCAAGCTTTTTCCCCTTACTACAAGTTCTACAAGCAAAGTTAATCCCAGCTATCACTTACGGGAGCGAGTGCCTTGGGGGAAATGACGAGGACACTTTGGAACAAACTGTGTTGAGATCAGCAAGAATAATTTTCAGCCTACCAAATTATGTCTCTCCCGCACAAATCGGGCTGGAGCTTGGTCTACAGTCGCAAAAAATAGCTCGAAGCGCCGCTTATGTGAAATGCTGGTTTAGGATCAGAACCTCCGATAAGAGCTCTCAGAATTTCCATCTATGGACAGAGATAAACTCAAGCAAAGCCTGCACCCCAAGAGATTACCTGACCGCATCCATAAATCGCCTAGGCCTGAAAGAGCTTTGGGCAACTACGGGAACGCAGAACAGCTTCAAGTCTTTGGTAAATAAGACAGTAAAAAGGCTGTCAGCACTAGAGGACAAAGAAGCGCTCAGGGGAAGGTCTCACGGTTGGTGTGTGCTGCAGAGTTATACAAACCCTGGCCCGCAAAATTATCTGTGTGCTGGCTTTAGCAGGAGACTAAAAGAGAAATATCTCCGGTTTAGACTGGGAATTCTTCCTGTCCTGCCGCACCTTCCACCATGGAAGCGATCCGCAGAAATAACTAAGTGCAGCCTTTGCTGAAAGCAGAAGAGAGTATCACGCATCTACTATGCATCTGCCGCGGACTGGACTCAGAACGACGCTTGCTTTTTAAATCAATCTTTAACATCAAGAGGATAAGAACCTGCAGACAAGCAGTGAAGGCTTGTTTTGGAGGAGGAGACACACAGCTGGCATGCCGGTTCGTACAATTCATGGGGGCAGTAGAGGAGAAAATGAAGAGATCCGGCGCACCATAAACCTCTCCAATCAAGGGTTCACCACTCCCTGGAATTGGCATTCTTTCACTGGGGAAACGCCTGATACAAAAAACTCTCCTCTCACCACATTGAGAACTATTGGGCACTTGAGAGGCCACTGTCCTGTTGCATCTCTATTATAAAAATAGACCACAAGCCTGATAAACGATATTATTAATTTTGCTACTTTTAAATATAAATGTAACCCATAAATTTTATTAACTCATGTTTTTATATCACATGTTTGGTACTAAGGACCGATCCAAAGCTCATCAGATGAAGAGACATTCTGTCAGAGCAAGGCACAAGTCAGCTGAAAAGGAAACGCAGGGCTAGGCCAAACTGTTCCATAGCTCTTTTTTTTCTGTTGTTTGTATAAATGATGAAATTGTAGTGTACTTTTTTATGAACTTTCGCCTTGAGCAATTCCTTTTTGTAAAGGTTTTTAATAACTTATACAATAAATAACTTACTTACTTACTTACAGTCTGGTGTAGCTGTGGAACAGAGCAGTCAGGCTTAACCAAAGCAAAAAGTGTAAAGCATTTAGAAGTACCAAAACAACAGGTAATTAAGAAACATGACACAATAAAAATCCAACACCAATTCCAAGAGTGTATCTTTATCTTAACTTGGACACCAAAATGACAAAAATCTATTAAGGGAAATGGGAGATATGATTTTTCAGACTCAGTAAATTCTGTTTAAAAGATTCAATAACTCATTGTAGTAGGTTGAGCAGTTGCTAGCCACTTAGCTGGTAAAGCTACTCTTAGCTTAGACCGGCCACAACGGAGTGGGGTGCAGTCGTAGGAACCACTTTGTTTCAAGGAGACAGTTACCTATTGCTTTTCAGCAGTCCTAGGGTCGTCCATGTCTGTTCCTCATTTAACACAGTTCAGCCCATAAGTGGTCCTGATGTTGGGGATGCAAGATGCTGAGTTGCTATAGATGCTGATGATGTTGCAGTGATGCAATGAGTATTCCTGGGGCCACCCTAGTATCCACGAGCATCAGGGAACGTCTCTGTCCTCAGGTCAAGGCCTCTGGCGGTGCAGGGGAAGAATCCAGTGAAGGTCCAGTGTCCAGTGACGGTCCAATTGCCACTGATAACTGGTATCCCGGTTTCAGCGGTTGCCTGTAGGTGAGTGTTTCTTTTTTGTAGGGCAACTAGAGCACACTTCAAAATCGGTGACGAGTCCCACAGACTTGGGGTCAGGACTCTGTTGCCCAGCAGGCACTTTGTCGTCCAATGGCGAACAGGCATTCCTGGCAGCTGGGCTTTTATCTTTTTCAAATCTTTTTATTAAGTATTTTGAACAACAACATATGCAACCATTGCACACCCCCACCCACAGGTTCTGCATTGAGCATTGAAAAAAGGGAGAACAGGGTAACAATATTGGATGTGAAGTGTCGTATTACATAGTTCTGGATTAAAACATGTGCCTTCCATCATCACAGTATTGCCCTTCTCCTGTTTGGCTGCCAGAGTCCCTATCGTTTCACTGTGAGAGTCCAAACATCGAGCAGAGGTATGCAGTGAGGACTCGTGCTCCCCATATCACTCCCTCACTCCCCCGCAGGCTCCTGCCATTGGCCCCATATCTTTGCATGCTTTTAGGAGCAACCCCCTTGCCCGGTAGATAGGTTCCTCTGCCAGTCTACACCATTCTATATTAGAACGCGATTCTTTTATGTCCGGGGCATCTTCCTTACCCCAATAGAGCACAATGTCTCGCGTCACCATCGCTAGGGGCATATTGCAAAGGGCCAACATGTATCTACCTAAAATGCAAAGGAATCATGTTAAAAAGAAAAGTGAATTTGGGGAGTATCGACATTTTAACTACGTTGGCTCTCCCGAAGATTGTTAATGGAAGATGAGACCACGTGGTTATGAGCCCATTTGTTTCAACCATAGCTTTCTTTAAAATTTGATTCCATCAGTTTGTCTAATGAGTGAGTTATTTTTATTCCCAGATATTTTATTTCTTCTTTTATCGCTGTATGATTCTCTTCAGCATTCCAGACCATTACCTCAGTTTTATTCGGGTTTACCTCGTAGCTAGCAAACACCCCAAATTCTATTATTAACCGTTCAAGGTTCACTACTGCAGATGCTACGTTTTGTGTGTAAACCATGATGTCGTCTGCATAAAGGGCTAATTTTTTCCGCCAACCACCACACACAAAATGTATAATTTGTTGCTCCGTCCTAATTTTCCCTGCGAATGGTTCAATATATAAATTGAACAAAAGCGGCGAAAGAGGGCAGCCCTGTCTTGTGCCCCTGGTAATCTTAAAGCTGGGGGTCAAACTACCGTTCACCAAAATCCTTGCGGCAGGGGCCCTATATATCCCCTGTATAACCCTACAAAATCTATTACCAAAATTCTGGTTTTAAAATTAGGGAAACAACAGCTTCTTCCCAAGATTTTGGTGAAGCGGCTTTTTCCTCCCAAATCTCCGTAAACAGCTCTATTAACACTGGGCACAGTAGATCTTTTAATTTTATATAAAACTCATAGGGGAGACCATCGGGTCCCGCTGCTTTGTTCCCTTTTCCTTTTTTCATAGCTGCATGGAGCTCGTCCTGCTTCATTTCGTCCTCTAAGAATTCTTTGACCTCATTAGAAAGTTTCTCCACTCTCTGATCCCCAAGCCAACTGTTAAGTTGAGCTTCTAACACACATGAATCCTCATTATATAGTTCCTGATAGAAATCTATGAAAGCCTGCTCTATCTCCTGTCTCAACCTTAAACTATTTCCTGTTTCTCTGCACGTTATCTTGCTTATATAATTCTTTACGACTTCTACGTTGGCCTTCCAGGCCAAACATTTCCCGGCACTTTCGCTGCATTTAAAATGTGCTAGTTTACTAGCTTCCCAACGCTTGCGCACCCTTGCTTCTACTATGGCAGAAAGGGAGCATTTATGGTCGGAGATCTCCTCCTGCCTATTTCTAGCTGGAATCCCTTCCCATGATGACTCTGTCTTTTGACTCCAGTGTCATAATCTTCCTTTCCAGCTCTTCAATCTGACTCCTATATACTTTCGTCTTTTGCACTGAGATATTAATCAAAACCCCTCTAATAAAAGCCATATATGCGTCCCACCCGACATCTTTCGGTGCCGTATTTTTATTGAAATAGAAAAATTCTTTTGTCCTTTCCATTAATATATCGATTACAGCCTGGTCATTTAATAGCAATCTATCCAGAGCCCATCTTCTTTCCTGGCTTACCTTCTCCACAATTAATTCTAACACTACAGCTGCATGGCCGGACAAAGGAGCGGGAAGATGCCTTATATTTATTACCTCTGTCTAAGGATTTATCTATTAAAAAGAAGTCGATCCTCGAACGATGTTTATACTTCAAATTATGAAAAGTAAACTGGTTTTCAGTATTATAAAGAACAAATTGTTTCATAAGGGATTTAATATATCCTTGCATTTTAGGATTAAATCTTTCTCGGCTATTACTTGACCTATCCAGCTGATCGTCCAAAACAACATTAAAATCTCCGGACCAGATGATTGGATATTGGAATTGCAACAGCTCTGAAGCCATCATTTGTAAAGGCTCCCTATCATCCACATTTGGCCCATATTACCCAATCAAGGTGTAACGTTTACCTAGTATTTTTCATAGCAGCGATAACCCATCTCCCCTTCTTGTCTGCTTTCCAATGGAGAACAGAAATCTCAGTATGTTTTTTTTATCAGCACAAGAACTCCTTTTGTATGGGAATTTTGCTCGCTAATAATCATCTGCCCAATCCAGCTCTGTTTTTACAAATCTCCACACATTCGGACCTAGATAGATGGGACTCCTGAAGAATAATTATATGGGCTGGAACATCCTTTAAATATTGAAATATTTTCCTTCTCCTTTTCCAACTCTCAACTCATTAATATTCCAGGACAGAATCTGTATGTTATGATTAGTCATGATTAATCATTATATTTTTATTGCGATAGATGCACGTACTCCCAGCTTTTATATATTTCAAGGCAGTAGGGCATTTTTTTATATATTTTCCCCTTATGCTCCCAACCTCGTGCTTCCCGCACCCTCCCTCCCCCCTGGAGAACCCATACCCTCCTTTCTTGGCTTTCCTAGCCATTTGGGCCTGTCATGGGGGAGGTGAGTGAACCCCTTGTAGTGTAGAGATAAAACAAAAACTAAAAAAGGAAGTAAGAGGAGACAAAACAAATGTTGGGGGGGTGGGGGGGGGAGGATATCCGACCAAAACGTGATAGCTTCTTTGACTGTTTCTCATATCCTAAGGCAAAAACTCCTGCTACATGCATGAAGACTATTGTGTTTATTGCTTTTTAAGTTTTTCCAGCAGGGCATCCGCCTCCTCATGATCCCTTAAATTATACATTTTATTTCCTATCATCACTCGAAGCATGGCTGGGAATTTTAACTGGGCAATTCCCCCTAGCGTTCTGAAATCTTCCATTCTTTTTCCTAATTCCCATTGCTTTGTTAAAGTTGCATGCTAGACATCTGATCTGAAATTGAAGGAAAAACCTTCTCCGGACAGCGGCCCGGCCTTTAATTAGTATTCAACAGCTTGTCTTTGATTGAATATGTGAGAAAGTTAGCTATAATTCTGCGAGGCTTCGTTTTCGCTGGGTCCTTCCTAAATGGGTCTCGATGTATCCTCTGGATGTCTCGCATGAGATCCTCCACCGAACCTTCCCAAGCTCCGCTCGATTTTCACACATTGGAGATGAAAGATTTTAAGTCTCCTCCTTCTAGGCCTTCCGGGACATTTAAAATTCTAATATGGTTGCGCGCCTTGCGTTTTTTTCCAAGGTTTCCAGCTTGTCTTGGCTCTCTTTAAGCTTATATTTCAGGCTATGAAGTTCTTTTCTGTCCCTGGTGGTCTCTTCCTGCAGATCTGACACCGATGCTTCCAAGACTTGTGTTCTTTGAGATAACGACTCCAATTTTTCTGCCAACCCTTCACAGACCCCTTGGATTTCCTATTGATTGGCTTGAGAAATCGCAACCCCACTTTTCACTTCCTCTGCAAGTGATTTCATTATATGCTCTGAGGAGCTTATCTGTGGGTCTAGATCTTTCACTTGGAGTACATGACCCGATTGATGGCCTCTCCCTCCTGTCTCTGTCTCTACCAAAGCCTTTTTCGGGCCACCCGTTGCTGCGTAAGGGTCTTGTTCACTTTCTTCAGCTGAGCCCTCTGAAACCAGGCATTGATATCTGTTGGGAGTCACGGGTATTCGAGGCACGCCTGGTGCCTCCTCGCATGGTTTCTCCATCGCTTGTTTAGGGGACGTCATATTAATCCTAATATCTTGGTCGGATGAAGCGCCTCCAATTGGCATCAAGTAGTCTGCGGGTTTTAAAGGGGGACCACCCAACTTTTGGGTTCTTTCAGGGATCATTTCCTTTAGCTTAAAATATGACCTTAGAGACGGAATGATTCTTGTTTTTTTAGTTTTTGATATCGGACATTCCTGGGTTTAACCTTCGCGGGGGGCTTTTAAAGAGGACTGCACCTCTTTCCTTAATATATCTTCCCCTTCGCCCTGTCAGGATACTAAGGGGGTTTATTTTGTCTCAGACCCTTTAATTTTCGCCTTAACCTAGGATACTTTAAGTTCCTTCTCGCCAGACTCTATTCCCTCCCCGTGTTTAAGGGCACCCCCAAAAGCTTGAATATCTATTAGGCTTACTAGCCTTTTGGCTTTTCCCCCTCATTAGCCAGAAAAGATTATCATTCCTACCTGAGGAAGGTTTCGTCAGGGAAATACTTTCCAATACTCCACTGTGTGGACCCGGCCCCCCGCTGCTCTCTTCAGCGAGCTCTGCAGAAGGGAAACCGGTCGATTTACTCCTAGCTCCACCTCTCTGAGCCCATCCTGGCATGTTTCTTACGGAGTACCGTCTCCCCAATAGTAGGGCAAACCTCGCACAAGCACTCCCACTGTTTCCAGTGATCCTCGGCGTGACTCCCCGGGCCCTCAACACCCCCCGAGCCGCCCTTCTCCAAAACAGACAGTCATCAGTAATGCTCGGCGGCGAGAGGGTTCCCATTGACTCCAGGGCTCCGCCCACCCTCAAAACTGCTCTGTTGAAACCACCGATCCCGCTGACTCGGGTGAGGTCTTCTTGTTGAAATTAAACATGCCTTGCCGAGTAAAGATGATCAAAAATGTTAGCCGGGTGTTAAGGTTGTGGCATTTACCAATCTTTTACCGCCGCTTTCCCATTTCGCCGCATCCTATTCCTCACGGCTCACTCATACTCTCTAATAGACGAGCGGGCAGCTGCTAGCTGTCCACCATGTTCTCCCCGATTTCACATGTTCTCTTGTAATTTGATGTCATGTTTGAGGGAGTACTCTCTGGTTGTCTGACTGCCTTTTCTTTATTTTCAGGTCACCCTCTTGGAAGCTGGAAGCTACTAACCATAGACCGGGATCTCTTGGTTGCCAGCTTTTCCACTCCATCCTCTCCCCCAACGGTGGTATGCATATATATTCACAATTGTAAAACAGTAAAGCATGTGTGGGAACAGAAATCTATGTCTTTGATTCAGTGAAGACCACGGCTCATTAAGCCTGGTTCCACCACCATATGACATTTACGGTTTAAATCCCCAAAAATGATTGTGTTAAGTTTATGTAAGTGGCTTGTTTTTTTACTGTTAACATGAAAAATACTGAGTTGTAGATATTAATATGATGCCGCTTCCAGGACACCCGGAGAAAATGTTGGATGGACCTGGTAGCTCCTCCAACTTCCCCAAGTTTTAGCTCTTTCAATCACTTTAGGTCCATGTTTGCATAGCATTATTTTCTTAAGGTAGTGTGAAGGAATGAGTTGCCTAGCAAACCTATGATGGGGAAGTAAGGGTGACTGTGAGGATGAGGGTAACACAGTCACCCTTGACGTGTTTTTGTCTTACCCAGATTCCTCTGTTTGTCAAGCACGGACCTGCTTTCGAAACTGTTTGCGAAAGCAGGTCCGTGTTTGCTCTCAAGGTGTCTAGACAAATGGTTGCACCTAAAAGTTATTAGGTTCTTAGTGGAAACCTTACAAATATTTTTTCTCATCCCAACTGGACTTTAACTATTTCACTAGCATGGAACTCTTCCTCCCCGCCCCCCAGAACAGACATTGGAATGTAAGTCTGGCAGAAAATGAAGGTGTACTTAACAGCACATCTCTGTCACTTATGTTTGAAACTCTACTCTGATTCCATGACCAATTATTTCAGAAGACCCAGTAGTTATTCACCCACAAGGTGGGTTTGTCTTTTGTCAGAGCATGGGATTTTGCTGAGGTATGGAAATTGAAATTTTATGTCCATTTCCAAGCACAGGGGCAGTATTTGCTGCTTAAAGGCTAGTATGGCACCTTCTTGCTGGAGGCACCCTCAGCAGCCATAGACTGATAAGCTTGATTGGGGAAACTTTGCTGGGGCACATTCCCTTCAATCCATAAATGTACTACTACTTGGTTTGACAAGGTAGAGCTTTTGCTAAGTCTAAAGAGTAAGGCCGAGGGGGCACAGATGGCCAGGGCCCTGAGAGGACATGTCTTCTCAGAGCTGCGGTAAGGCTGCCTCTTGATGCATGTACATCTGTTCTAGTTGAGTTAGCTGGTACCTCTGCAGATACATGTGGGGGAATTGAGATGAAGTAGCTGCCTGCAGGAATCATGTGAGTAGTGATCCTCCTAGGTTCTTAGATCAATCAAGATGGTGTGTCTGGCCTCAGAAGTAAGAAGCTGACCACTGGTGGGTCAATGTTAGGAGACGGAATTTCAGATTTGTTTGCTGAGAAGCGATATTGCAGGGGTACTCTCTGATTTCTGCAGGAGATGGCTTTATACCTGGTTATCCAGACACTGCCCACACCACTGCCTGGGGCTCACATGCGGAAAATCATTGACAATGTAGTGCAAGTAGACCATGTGGTGTCCTAGGCCCTGTTGGTACATTACTTCAGGTCCTCCCGACTGCATACTTGGCACTTCACTGGTGACGTTTGAGAGCACCGTGGAAAATTGCTTCCCCTTTTCTACCCGCGTGCTTTTTCTTGTGCACAGATCTGTTACATCCACCAGCATGCCTCCTAAAGAAGATGGAGAGAGACACATGAAAGTAAATACGAAGACTAGAAACGAGGGTAAAGGCAATGGAGATGGCATACTTCAGGGAGAGGGCTGAATTTTGGCTGTGCTAGAAGACCTGCAACACACCCCCTTCAGTATTGGGCAAACCACTGTGACTGCTTTGGATAAGTGTTTTTCTTTAATATGGAAAAACTTACCAGGTACTGAAATGAAGGTCTCGAGACTGGAATATATATTGACGGAAATTAAAGAAGGACATACATCCTACTGGAAGTTCAAGGAAAGCCTTTGTGCATTTGGAGTTAAAAACTTTAGTGCAGAAGATGTGATCAAAGGATAAGGGGATGCAGTGTCTGAAGAAAGTACCAGGTTAGGAAATGCAGTTTTTCGGAATATTGTTGCCTGACATTCTACTGATTTGTATTTTATTTTCAAAGTCAAAGCTGTAAAGTTAAACAAGAATTATAAGAGGCTTTACTTTCTGTGGGTTAGGAGGACTTTTGAGCATGCATATCTCCTACTATTGACCACATGGGAAGGATGGTCTCCACGTGTGGCCAAAAGGAGGGTATTCCTTCTACACATGAGGAGGATACCCTGATGGAACCTTCGCCTTAAGAAATGCAAAAGTGTGGCCTGTTCCTCAGATATGGCCATATCTGTTCAGTCTGAAGGGCAGTGGCATATCTTAACTTTCAGGATTTTGTAATAACTGCCCTCTATAATTAAATTATAGGGGATGGTATTTTTATGTTAAGAGTGTCTTATGCATTGTCATACAAAGCCTTTTTTTCCTTTGCTGTCATCAAACCCCTCCAGCAATATTTTCCAGCAACCCTGTTCTCCTAAATAATCAGATCTGTTATGGCCCAATAGAGCTTGTTTATTTTGTCTAAAGCATTGACGTCAAATGCAGTCTGTCTCCTGCCTGCAATCTGCTTTACTGAAATAATCAGTTTTTGGGTAGAACCCATTATCTGCTTTTAGAATAGGCTTCTTGTTTTTATTGATTAATTTCCTATCCACCTTTTCTGCATAGCTGGAGAAACAGATATGTTACAGAGCAGTTTCTAGTAGTTGGATCAAGTGAATAGGAGAACTATTAACACTGCTCAGATATTTTTATATTTTTTAATGTTGAGTAATACTAAATATATTACAATATTGAAGACACCATGGTATTTATGTGCATATTTTAAAAATGTTTTTCCTGTTCATTCAGCTGGGCTATGAGTTTGGAGGCATACAATAGAGATGTTGGTTTCTGTTAACTGGTCCTTATTGTCCTAATAGAAAGTGGGATTCCTACCTGATGTGGAGAAGGAGAATGAGATAATCTGGGTATGTCTTGAGGAGGATAATCCTGAGCTGGAAATCGAATGGCAGATAAAGACCTTTACACCACCTACTGATCAGGAAAACCCCATGTATCGTAAGTAGCAACATATGACTTGCACAGAATTGTATTCTTTTTTTAAACCTCTTTTTATGTTGGAACAAACGGGTAGTAGGTTACATTACACCATTATTTGTATTACGTCATTGTATATCAAGGCCATTCTGCAGCAACGCATGCACAATATCACATAACATTGATACTTCGTCCATTCCTCTCCCACCCTCAAAGACCTACATTTAATCTTCTTCATCTTCAGATGTAGTGTGTCTTGATGGGGCCACCGTGGCTGTGCATGGGAAGCCTCTGTACTCATTCCATCTTTTCCACACCTTCCCGCACTTTTGAGGGCAGCCTCTGTTTTCGTAGATAGTCTTATCGGCCAACATACACCAGTCCATATCTCTCTCCCAGTCTCTTAGGGTCGGTGCCGCTTCAGCCCCCCAATTTCGTGCTATGTTCCTTTTTGCTATCATCCAGCCCAGCGTTTCACCAATTTGGTCTCCTCCCCCCAGATCAGTAGCATCCCATACATTGAGCAGGCACCATTTGGCCGATTGTTGCAGTACCACCATGTGGACCTTGTTCAGGGTTTGTGTTATCTTGTCCCAATAAGATTGGATTATGGGGCAGGCCCATATTATGTGGAAGAACGTTCCCTCCTGCCTACAGCCTCTGTGGCAGAGCGGGTCCGTGCCTCTCCCCAGTGCTGGAAATATAAGCCCTATGCAGTATTTTGAGTTGTGTTTGGCGAAAGCGGGACCTAATAGCCACCTCTCTAGGGGAGGCTAGGGCCACTCTTCTTCTTGCATGTCAGTGATATGCCTCTCCCAGTTTTCCCTCAACCGGCTTAAGATATCCAGAGCGTTATTCACAAGCTTCCTGTATGTTAGTGAAATTGCCTTTTTGGGGATATGTTCCTCTAGTAGTCTGTTTTCTATGGGAGAGGATTCTGGCAGGGTTCCCTCCCTGGGTATTCTTGCTCTCAGGGAGTGACGTAGTTGTATATATCGGAAAGCCTCGGCGGGTGGCAAGTTGTATGTTTTTGGTAGGTCCACAAAATGTATTATTCACGATCCATAATATATGTTTCCCACTTGCGAGATGCCCAGCAGGTCCCATTTGTCAAACCTCTGCCTCCTACCCATATCCCCCAGAAGGTCCGAGTCCCACAGGGGTGTCACTAGGGTGATCTTGTTCTTCCAGCCCAGCTTATTGTGTAGAGTGCCACAGCTGGACGGTCGGAGCCGTAGGCCCTTCCAGGGGATAGTCCCTTGGTTTAGTGTATAGTGCACATGCATACCCCCCGGGCAGTAGGACCAGGCGAACCATATGGAAGGCTGGTTCTGTCATAGGTTGATGACCCCATTGGTTGATTACTGTCAGTTGCGCCGCCTGGTTGTATGTTTGTATATCCGGGAGGGCTATCCCACCCTCATACCAGCCCCTGGTTAGTTTATTAAGAGCGATTCTAGCAGCCCCCCTCCACCCCCCCCCCATCCCACAGCAGGGATCTGATCTCACCCTGGACCGCCCTAAAATGGGTATCAGGCACCCAAAACAGTGTGCTCTGTAAAATATATAGAAAGCGGGGCAGGGCCGTCATTTAGAAGAGTGCTGCCCTGTAGGAAGCTGGGTTTCTGTTGCAGTAACCCCCCCCCCCCTTTTTGCCAGACTACTGATGCACTTTGACTTGATGTGCCCTGGATCCCTGCCAATCAGGTTCCCAGGGCCTGTGTTCTTTCCCAAAAATTGTACCTTGTACCCCCAATTCGCACCTCTCTGGCCACATGGCAGTCCCTTGTAAAAGGTACCATGGGTACCATGAGCACTGTGGCCAGGGAAGGCCTCTAAGGGCTGCAGCACTTATTGTGCCACCCTTAGAGGCCCTGTACCCTTACACACACACACCCTGCCATTGCAGGCTGCGTGTTTTGGTGCAGAACAAAGTGAAGAGTCGACATGGCACAGATCCTTCGCTCCATTTTCCTACAGATCCCTGTGTGCCATGCCTACAACCCACTGCCCTGGCATAGGTCAGCCACCCCTCTAGCAGGGTGCACTATACCAGTGGTGAGGGTACAGGTGCATGAGCCCTGTACCCCTACAGTGTCTAAGCCAATTCTTAGACATTGTAGGTGCAGTACTGCCACCAAGAGTATATGGTGCTGGGAGTTTGTCATTACGAACTCCACAGCACCATAATGGCTTTACTGAAAACTGGCAAGTTTGGTATAAAACTTCTCAGCACATTAAACCCACACTGATGCCAGTGTGGGATTTAATGAAAAATGCACTCCGTGAGCTTCCCCAGGCCACTTGCTGCTTTCAGCAACTGGTCCCCACTGGTTCTGACCCCCACTTTGGGCGGGAGAATTGGCGGGAAAAACAAGTGAGGAAGAGAGGTGTGCCCACCTCTGCTAACTCCACCCCTCAGGTGGGGGAGGCGAGGTGAAGCACAACTCTCAGTCCCCGCCATCTTGCAGTTGGGGGGACTCAGCCAACCAGGGAAAGGCTTATGCCCCTCTCCCACTGGAGGGTGGCATAATAGGGGGTGTACTCACCCCAGGGAAGGGACCCATTGGTCCCAACCTTTTTACCTACCTGCAACAACCCTAAATCTAGTATTTAGGGGCACCCCTGAACCTTGCTTCCTCAGACCAGAAGAAACTACAAGAAAAGAAGAAGGACCGAACAGTCGTGCCGAAGCTAACAAGAGGAAGACGCTCACTGACTTGGCCCCAGCCCTACCGGCCTGTCTCCACCTCGAACCTGCTCCTGCGAAATCCCAGTGTGTCCTGCAGCCAGCAACCTCGAAAACCCCGGAGGACCTGCCTGCCTTCAACCACAAATACTGTGTCTCCCGTGAACACCGGATATGTTCATCTCCAACCTCTGGCCGGACACCGCGAATCCGCCCCACTCTGCACCCGCCGTCCACGGCCCGAGCTCTAGTGGGCAAACACCACGAGGAGGTCTCCCCGGCGATCCTAACGCGAGATCCGGCGACCCCTGGCCTGCCTCAAACCTCCAGCCGACGCCTGCAGCCTAAATCCGGAAGGTCCCACCAACCGCGACCAGGAGCTGGTAAGAAGATCCGACCCTAAAAGACACCCCTGCACCTGACGCCCCACGGCCTTGGGTGGCCCAACTGACGGTGCCTAACCAACCCCCAGTTTCCCAACTTACCTCTCGAAGTGGCGGTCGCACCCAGAAGACCTTCGTCCCCAAGCCTGCAGTGTCTTTGCAAACCGGAGGTTCCCCATTGCAAACAACTGGGCGCCCGACTTCGAAACCGCACCCTGCACTTGGCCGCCCTAGTGCCGCTGAGGGTGCACCTTTGGTGTTGCTTTGTTTCCCCATTTGCCCTGAGCTAAAGTCCAGGAGCTTTGCTCCCACAACCAAGTGGCCTGCTCGTCAGCAGCCACCAACCGGAGGCCCCCTGTCCCCCATTGGATAACATTGGGCCTCAGCACTCTGCACCCGGCCGCCCTAGTGGCGCTGAGGGTGTAACAAGAGTGCATCCCTGACCTTGGGGGACCCCTGAGTCTACCCCCAGAACCTCAACTCCCACTACTGAATACTTACCCTAAAACCGATAACACTATTTTCCTCCATAGGATAACATTGACTGTTTTTCTTGGAAAAGTTTCTAAGTGTGGAGTTTGAAAACCTAAAGAAATTCTTTAAGATTGTACTAGCTAACAAAAACGATTTTACTTACCTGTTTACAGGAAATGTCCCAGTGTAGTATCCAGGTATACTACACTGTGTAAGAAAAGTAATCTCAAAAGAAACTTACCTGTAATCTTACTGAAAATCCTATACAAAGTATATGTACTGTATTTACAAAGCATTGCATTTCTCAGAAACAATACTGTAAGTCAAAACAAAGTGCATTTACAATTGCAATCCAAACTGTGTTACAAACTGTATATTTACTGCAAAGTACTTATCACTTACCTGTGCCAGTCTTGCTTGGTTCTAGGAAATAAAATAACTAAAAGAATATTTTTATACAAAAACAATTGGTCTGAAGTTCAGTCTTTGAGTGTGTGAATTCATTTGCTGACTGAGTGTGTACAACAAATGCTTAACACTGTCCTCTGATAAAGCCTTACTGCTCGACCACAGTACCACAAATAGAGAGTGAGGTGCTGTCTTACTTTACCTCTGCCTACCTTTGGGGTTCCACTGGACTCTGTGCACACTATACCTCACTTTGGTATAGTATATACAGAGCCAGCTTCCTACAGTCGCTATCTAGGAGTTGAGAGTCAGCGGTAGTAAGCGCCGGGTGGGGTCTGTCCCTAAGGAGTTCTAAGGCGTCCTGTGTAGTGGTAGTCACCTCCGAGGAATAGATCTGCTCGTAGTGGGCGTCAAATGTTACTGCTATTACATGGGGGTCAGTGAGACATTCACCCTCTCTTGATTGGATCGCCGCGACCCAGCGGTTAGAACTTTCTCGTTTATCAAGCCAGGCAAGGAGTTTACCTGCTTTGTCCCCTTGCTCATGCACCCAGTGTTATACCAGCTTGTTTGCGTCCTTGGCGGTTGCTATTGTTAGGTCTTTATATTCTTGTTGTTTGAGATTTCGCGAGTGTCTTGTATCCTCATTGTCTAGTCTAACCAGTTGTGTTTCTAATTCTAAGATCTTGCTTTCGAACTCCTCCATCTTTTTTATTTTGTCTCTCTTATGCCCCACCATCCAAGAGAGGGCTTGTCCTCTGATTACTGCTTTGTATGCCTCCCATAAATTTTCTACCGAGGCAACCGACTTTTCATTCTCCTCAAAATACTGGTTTGTCGCCCTTATGAGTTTTTTCTTGAATTTCGGTATCTTAAAATATGCGGAGTGAATACCAATAGTATGGCTGGATAAGTCCCTCCCAACACTGTATCTTGCCCAAATTGGGGAGTGGTCCGAAATGCCCCGTGTCAGTTGCCTGACGTCCCTAAAGCCGGGAAGTTGAGATGGTAGTGTAACTAAAAGGTCAATGCGTGAGAGGCTACCGTGAGCGCCCAAGTGAAACGTAAAGTTCGAGGCATATGAGCTGTAGATCATATGCTTTAGCATAGATCGCCATCTGGTGTTGGGCCCGGATGTTTGCACTTTGTTTTTCTTCGAAGAAGTCTTTGTAGTCACAAGGTAGGTGACTCCTCCTTTCGTTGATAGTGCGCATGGGCATCAACTCTATCCCCAGATTGTTTTTTTCCGCCATCGGGTTCGGATGTGTATTGCTGCGCTCCGGTTTGGTATTGTTTTCGAACCCCTTCGGCGCGCAATCCTCTACCCTCGACGGTATTGTCTATCGATCGCGGTTTCCCATTCAACGCGCATCGTGTAAATTGTGAAAACCTTCGATCGGGAACTTCGAGGCGGGCCGTCGGGCCTCCCCGTGCCGACCACGCCAGCAGTCGATGGAACGGACTCCATTGAAGCTATGCCCCGGGTGTCGTGCTAAGTTTCCACGCACAGACTTGCACGAGGTATGTAACCTCTGCTTATCCCCGGAACATAACGAGAAGGACTGTGAAGCGTGTCGATCATTCCGATCGAAGAAGACCATTCGTGATCGTCGGACTCGACGCCACGAGATGCAATGCGGCAGCGGCTCCGTACCGGACATCTTCGGCGAAGATTTAGAATCCCACCGTCCAGCCGCAGATGCCGAGGAAAAAGAACTGGTCTCCGTGTCCGAAGCCGACTCCGACATGGAGGAAGACCTGAACATCACTCCGGTCAACGTACCGTGAGTACAGATCCCCATGTTCCCACGCAACTAAAATCTAAGGCTCCGGTATCACCCTCGCCCTCGGGTCGACACCGAGAAAAAATGTCAGATGCCCCGCCCTCCTGAAACATAAAGACAAGCCTTCCGGCTCGGGCTCGAGCCAGCCCCATTCCGGTGCTGAACCAACACCTTCGGCAGCGAAACATAAGACAAAACAGGTGCCAGTCCCTACACCGTCGGCACCGAAGAAACCTTCGACACCGAAGGCCTCAGATCCGAAATCTTCCAAACCAAAAGCTTCGGAGCCGAAATCGTCCAAACCAAAATCCTCGGTGCCGAAATCCTCGACACCTAAAAGCTCGGAGCTGACACCCTCCGCGCCTCTCCTCCTCTTAATCCCAATTTACTGATTACACCATCAAATTCACCACCACCTCCACTTTCACCTGACCCACAGGATGAAGATTATGGGGGATGGGGATGAAGATCAGGATATACCACAAGACCAGGACATACCACAGGACACTGATCCCTTGGAAGATTATAATAAGGATCTAGATCAAAATAATGACCCTGACCTGTATCCCTCCAGACCCTCCCCACCTGATGACAACATTGGCTTTGCGCAGCTTATCAACAGGGCTGCTCAATATCACGGGGTGGAGCTACATACAGAGCCTCTAGAAGAGGATTTGCTTGTGGAGACGCACTCACAAAGGTCTACTAATACTTTGCCCATGCTCAAGGGCATGTTGAAACACACAGACGAGGTATTCAAAGACCCAGTTAGAGCCAGAATACTCACACCTAGAGTGGATAAAAAATACAAGCCCGCTCCTACAGACCCTGCATATATAAAAGGCCAGTTACCCTTAGACTCTCTTGTTGTATCTAACGCCCGCAAGAGAGCTAACTCTCAAACTACAGGCGACGCCCCTCCTCCTGATTAGGAGTCTAAACTCATTCATGCCTCAGGCAAACGAGTGGCTTCGCAGGCTGCTAACCATTGGCGTATTGCCAATGCTCAGGCCCTGTTAGCACGATACGATAGGGCTCACTATGATGAGTTGGAAAAACTCATGCAACACTTGCCTGATGAGTATAAGACCAAAGCTAACGACCTCATTCAGGAAGGTAAGCTTATCACCAACACTTCCATAAAATATGCACTAGATGCAGCAGAGACAGCATCTCATGCCATCAACACTAGCATACTGCTGCACAGGCACGCTTGGCTTCGAATCTCTGGATTCAAGCAGGAGGTCCAATCCTCCATACTTAATCAGCCCTTTGACAAGGAGCATCTTTTCGGGCTAACAGTCGATACTTCACTAGAAAAAATGAAGAAAGACACCGAAACTGCTAAGTTCATGGGGGCCTTACAATTGCCTTCTAACAAGGGTTCCTTTCGCCGCTCCTTTTACAGGGGTGGCTCAAAAACAGTGTCATCAGAGAACCCCTCCTCCTCTTATAAGAATAACAACCAATCTACCTCCTTCAGAGGTTATTTTCGAGGAGGCTACAGAGGAAATAATAATAAGGGAAGAGGCAGAGGTAACTCCACTCGCACTTCCCCTGCCAATAAACAGTGACTTTCCTCCACTACCCCCCCGATCATCCCACACCTGTCGGGGGACTGCTCTCACAGTTCCTACCTGTCTGGAATTCAATCACCTCAGACAAGTGGGTAATACAAATTATCCAGTATGGTTATTGCCTGGAACTTACCTGCACTCCCCCAACTATCCTTCCAAAAGAACGTGCAATGTCACCACAACATCTCACCCTCTTAAAACAAGAGGTTCTCTCTCTGTTACAAAAACAGGCGATAGAACCAGTCCCATTATATCATCAAGGAACAGGAGTGTACTCCCTATACTTTTTGATTCCAAAAAAGGACGTCTCTCTCAGGCCCATACTGGACCTCAGACAGCTAAACCTCTATATTCAATCAGACCACTTCCACATGGTCACCCTACAACAGGTGCTCCCATTGCTTCAGCAACACGACTTTCTTTCCACTCTGGATTTAAAAGACGCCTACTTCCATATTCCCATTCACCCGGCTCACAGGAAATATCTCAGGTTCGTGGTGGACGGACAACATTACCAATTCAAAGTTCTCCCGTTCGGGGTAACTACAGCACCCAGAGTCTTCACCAAGTGTCTGGCAGTAGTTGCAGCTCATTTAAGAAGACAACACATTCACGTCTTCCCTTACTTGGACGACTGGCTAATAAAAGCCAAGTCACAACACAGCTGCATACACCACACTCACAAAACAGTTCAGCTGCTTCACGACTTGGGATTCACTGTGAACCTCACCAAGTCTCATCTCCAACCCTCCAACGCGCAAGCGTGCCTAGGAGCCACAATAGACACTTGCAAAGCTCTAGCATACCCCAACTCAGTCAGGATACGCAACATGCAAACCCTGGTATCGCAATTTCAGCCTCAACACTCATTACCAGCCCGAGTGTTCATGCAATTGATAGGAATGATGGCTTCTTGCATTCTAATTGTTCCTTACGCAAGACTCCAAATGCGTCCCCTACAGGAATGCTTAGCACGTCAGTGGAACCAGGGTCAAGGTCAGTTAACCGATCTGGTGTTGGTAGACGGCCGTACCCATCGCTGTCTGCAGTGGTGGAATACACAAAACCTTTCCAAAGGGCGGTCATTCGTCGACCCGGTTCCACAGATAGTGCTAACAGCAGACACATCGCTCACTGGTTGGGGAGCTCATCTTCAAGAACATACCATTCAAGGCATGTGGACCCTACAACAAAAACAACTCCACATAAACTGTCTGGAGCGGCTAGCAATTTTTCTGGCATTGAAAGCTTTTCAACTGCATCTAGTAGGCAAAGCTGTCCTAGTTCGTACAGACAACATGACAGCTATGTACTACATACAAAAACACGGGGGGACACACTCTCTACAGCTTTCACACCTAGCTCAAAACATATGGAGATGGGCCATACCTCAAAAAATATATCTCCTTGCAGAACATCTCCCAGGAGTAAACAATCAGATTGCAGATCTGCTCAGTCGTCAAACAACAAATCCAAGAATGGGAACTACATCTTCAAGTTCGCCTCCCATTCTTCCAGATGTGGGGCTACCCAGAAATAGATCTGTTCGCCACACAACTCAAAGCGAAATGCCAAAACTTCGCGTCCAGGTATCCACACCCATTGTCCAAAGGCAATGCGCTATGGATGAATTGGTCAGGGAAATTTGCTTACGCTTTTCCACCTCTCCTGCTCATTCCATTAGTGGTTCGGAAGCTCAAGCAACATTCCCTCACAATGATCCTAATTGCTCCCACATGGGCTCGACAACCATGCTTCACAACCCTGTTGGAACTATCAGTAGTTCCTCATCAAAAGTTACACCTCTCCCCCAAGCTTCTCACTCAGAACCATGGAGAGAGAAGGCATCCAGATCCGAGTCAACTCAACCTTGCGATCTGGCACCTGAAATCATAGAGTTTGGCTACCTTAATCTCCCGCCAGACTGCATGAACGTCATTAAAGAGGCTAGACGCCCTACCACAAGAGCATGCTATGCAGCAAAGTGGAAACGATTTGAAATTTATTGTACTAACAATCAAATCAATCCGCTAGATGCTTCAACTCAAAACATCATTTGCTATCTGTTACACCTACAGCGTGCTAACTTAGCATATGCATCTATACGATTACATCTTGCCGCAATAGCGGCTTACCTACAAAACAGACAACACTTGTCTTTGTTTCGTGTACCCGCTATCAAAGCCTTTATGGAAGGACTCAAGAGAATCATTCCTCCTAGACTTCCACCTTCTCCCTTGTGGAATCTTAATATAGTTCTTACAAGACTCATGGGACCTCCATTTGAGCCTTTGCACAAATGCGAACTACAGTTTCTGACTTGGAAGGTAGCCTTCCTTATAGCCATCACATCTCTTAGAAGAGTTGGTGAGCTCCAGGCACTAACCATACAAGAACCATTTTTACAAATTCACCAAAATAAAGTGGTTCTTAGGACTAACCCAAATTTTTACCCAAAGTCGTTTCTGCTTTTCATCTCAACCAGTCTGTTGAGTTACCCGTGTTTTTTCCTCAACCAGACTCAGTGGCAGAAGTGCTCTTCACACATTAGATGTGAAAAGAGCAATACTTTATTACATTGAAAGAACCAAATCTTTTAGGAAAACTAAACAACTCTTTGTTGCCTTTTCACCACCAAATAAAGGCAATCCCATTTCAAAAGCAGGTATTGCACGGTGGATAGTCAAGTGCATCCAAATATGCTACCTTAAAGCTAAACGCACCTTAACGATTCCCCCTAGAGTGCACTCTACACGCAAACTAGGGGCATCTATGGCATTCTTAGGGAACATACCCTTAGATGACATCTGCAAGGGTGCAACATGGTCTACACCACACACATTCACAAAGCTCTATTGTGTAGATGTGTTAGCAAGACAACAAGCTAGTGTGGGCCAGGCAGTTTTAAGAACACTATTTCAGACCACTGCAACAGATACAGGTTAGCCACAGCTTGGGAGATAACTGCTGTATAGTCTATGCTTTAAAGCATATGATCTACAGCTCATATGCCTCGAACGGAAAATGCTACTTACCCAGTATGCATCTGTTCTTGGCATATAGAGCTGTAGAGTCATATGCGCCCACCCGCCTCCCCGAGTACCTCTATCTGTTGCAGTATTATCTTACTTAGATACACTATACATGGACATCTCTTTCTACTCTTACTAACTCCATCATCACCCTTACGGCAAAACAATCTGGGGATGGAGTCGATGCCCATGCGCACTATCACCGAAAGGAGGAGTCACCTACCTCGTGACTACAAAGACTTCTTCGAAGAAAATCAAAGTGCAAACATCCGGGCCCAACACCAGATGGCGATCTATGCTAAAGCATATGACTCTACAGCTCTATATGCCAAGAACAGATGAATACTTGGTAAGTAGCATTTTCCTTCTAGCGTGGTGAGGTTGAGCGTTCTCCAGATGTCAATCAGACCCATAGCATTAAGGAACTCGGCCAAGCGTGTTTGTGTTGCGTGTGTCTTTTCAGCTGGTAGCCGATCCCAGGTGTCATTGAGTGTCATGTTGAAGTCTCCACCAAGGAGGAGATGTCCCAACGGCAACTCTAACACGAGTGCCCCTAGGTCCGACAACGCTGTGCCTTGTAGCGCCGGTGGGAGGTACAGCGCGAGAATGTTGATGGTCTCCCCTTCCCATTTCCCGGTTAGTGTTGCATATCTCCCTGTCCCGTCCGTCCATGTTTTCTCCACAATTAATGGGAACCGCTTCCTGAGGAGTATCCCCACCCCTCTGGATCCTGCGGTAAACCCTGCATGCACTGCCATTTTGTATCCCCATCGGTCTAGTGCTTTGCATGTACTTCCTAGGAGTTGGGTCTCCTGCAGCAGAACTACGTTTGGTGAATGTCTCCTCAGAAATTGGAGTACTATGCCCCTTTTGATTTTGTCTCCCAGGTCCTTTACATTCCACATCATTAGACGGATTTCAGAGATTTTCTTATTTGCCATTTGAGGTGGTGACTGCCAGGCCCCCCTCCCAGGACCCCGGGATCTCAGTCCTGTTCAATTGAAGGATTTGGTCTTCTTGATGTGGGTGTATAGTGTGCCTGTCGCCACGTGATGGCCCAAGTAGTGACCCGGTACCTTGATGGCTTTTAATCTTAATATTAAGTGTAAAACTAACAAGTCAACCAACAAGTTAACTAAACCCTATTTCAACCTTTTACCCCTAAAACAAACCCTGCATCCCTGCCTGACGGAGCCATTATTGCCCGCCTCCCCTAACTTAGCAGAGCGCCTGTCGACCCTCCCAACTTAAAAAACCTTTAGGGGTAGTGGACATCCGCTTTCTCGGACCTCCGCCCCAGAAGTGTAAGTGTTCCTCACCCCGACCTTGTAGTCATACGACTGTATAGCAAATAAGTGAACCCTGGAGCCCTCTGCTGTCATTTTGATTTGGTCATCAGCATTGTTCGTTCTCTATTAACCCCGGGGACCCAAAAAGTACCTTTTGTTCGGGCTCAGGCAGTTTCCATTCGTACCGTGCTTTGCCAGTCGCAGTCCATATCTCAAAGTCTCAAGTTGGTTCTAGAACTCAGTCCCCTATGTGGCTCTCGGAGGAGACTGTTCCTCGTATTCTTCCCGGCTCGCCAGAACCAGTTGTGTTTGATGTCCTTCCTCGCCCACGTTGTCAATTGGGTGTGGGGCCTCCGACTGTGCGCCATCCATCCATCAAGCCATGCCAAAGCCACCTCCGTTGTATCGAAGAACCATGCTTTACCTTCATTTTCGATGCGCAATTTCACTGGGAAGAGCATTGAATATTTCACTCCTTTATCTCTGAGTGCTTGTTTAACGGAGAGGAAGGTACGCCTCTGTTTTTGCACCTTAAAGGGTAAAGTCCGGAAAGAAGGTTATTTGGGCATCGTCTTATTGCACCGGAGGGGCAGCCCGGGCTACCTGCAACACTACATCGCGGTTCCTGAAGTTAAAGAGACGTGCCAGAATCGGTCTAGGTGGTGCGCCAGGGCGGGCTCTACCTCCTGGCACTCTATGAGCTCGTTCCACCGTAACGAATTTTGATAAGCCCCTGGGTTGTAGGTGCTTGATGATGAGTTCCTCCACAAAGAGGTCTGCCGCAGACCCTTCTGCTCTCTCCGGAACCCCCAAAATGCGGCCATTATTTTGCCGTGATCTCCCCACATAATCCTCAAACATTGCTTCCAAGTGCATTGTGGTCTTTTGTAACTCAGTGACCTGGTCTTTAAGGTCTTTAAGGGCCTTGGTGTCTTGAAGAAAAGCAGTTGTTGTGTCCTCCACTTCCTGGATTCTGGTTCCCATATTTCGGACGTCAGCGCGTATCAGGGATATTTCTGTCGTGATGGTATCTATACGTCCCTCCAAGGCAGTTTGGACCCCGTGGATTGCTGCCATTATGTCATTGAGGAAGGGGGGAGTTTGTTTCGGGCACAGTCACAGTCGCACTGGGCGTACAGTCTCCAGAGGTCTCTGCCCCCTCCTCTAGGTAGAGCGAATTTATCTAGTTTCGTTTGGTGGATCCTTTCATGTTTCTGCCCCCAGTCATGTTCTACAGGCACCAGTGGGCTGGCTGGGTGGGAGCTCCCAGGTACTCTCTGCCTCCTGCCACAGGGGAATGCAGACACCTGTGCAGCCTGTCAGGCTTTCCCAGGTAACGCAGCCATCCACAACTTTCCAGGTACTGCTGGCGTCAGTCCCCGAGTCTTGTGGGGAGTTTGTTTACCAGGTTCCCCTATATCTCAAGCCTCCGCCGAGGGGAGCCCCGTCGGGTTTTGCTGCACTGCACTCTTTCTTGCTTCCCTTCGAATTTCGTGCCCCTCTCTCCACCGCCAGCGGCCACCGGGGGGGGTGGTGGCCCAAGCCAGCCACTCACCTCCAACCCGGCGCTCAGTGGCTCCGGCTGAAAGGTCTCGTCGTGGTTGATCCCATCGGTCCCAAGCGGCATTAAGAGAAACAGCCCGCGGCCTCGTTTTATGCCCGCAGTGGGATCCGATAGTTTCTTCGGCGTACGGCCACTATTCCGTTTTCTGTTGGCCTCTGAGCCCCCAGACTCGCTCAGGGGCCGCAGGACTGCTTCTGGAGTCTTGCGACCTCAGGATGTTGCGTACGTCGCCGCCCAGCCACACTCGAGACCGGGACTTCACCACTGTTCCCAGGCCCCGTCTCGATCACTTCCGCCGGTTGCCCCCCCGCATCTCGGGACTTCGCTCAGCAGACGCCTCTCCGCACGCTAGCTTCAGGGCTCACCAGTCGGGTGCGTGAGTTCGAATGAGTGGTCGGATAATTCCGGGGGGGAGGTCTGGATCGCGTAACCGCTCTAAGCAGTGGCCATTTCCTCCGGGGGTTGGCCACGCCCCCCCAGAATTTTATTCTTAACTTCACTTTCCCTTGTATTCAGTCTTCTTACAGGTTCTAAACACTTACAATATTTATCAGAAGTGCGCCATAATATTTTCATTCTAGGTTTGTTGATGATTTCTGCTTCGGTGGAGTAAGATTTTGGCCTTTAGTGGCTTTTTTGAGTTTCTGCAAATAAGCTTATTGTGGATTGCTAGTGGTTAGTGCTATTTGGGCGATGTTGGGTAGACTCACTACTGCCTTTGTCCCGGCCTTAAATTCTGTGTAAAGCTCAGTGCATATTAGAAGTGACAGATCTTCCTGTGGATTAGGTTGTAGGTTTCCCAGGATCTACTCATGTAAAACGTTTGATGCAAGATTTCAGAGGTTTGAATCCCATTGTAAGCCAAGCCTTGAGTGCCCTTATATAATTCTCCTTACTCCTCTTGGGGCACACCTGGTCCACACGATTCCCTTGGGGCCCTATGTTGTGTCCTCTGGATTGGTTCCTTGAGACGGGTGAGGGACAGTAGTGCTGGCAGATTTGAAAGTATTTCAACTGAAGGAATGTCGCCAGTTTGGCAACATGTTCCATGCAGCAAGGCAAGTATAGCATTGTGGAGGCCTGCAGTCTTCCATTCAATAGCTACTTGAGACCGAGAATGAAATAGAAGCATTTGGCCTCTGTCATTTTTTGAGTTGCTTAAAGCCATGGAGCTAGCCAGAAGCCATCCCCACCCGTTTCTGTAGCCCAGTGGAACCATCAACATTAAATTAATTGTATTTTCCTTGGCAGTAAGAATCCTTTGCTTCAGGACAGAGTGGCAAATATCTTTAGTTTTTCTCACTGAAGAAATTGTCTAGGAAACTTGCTCCTTCCTTGAGAGATGGCAAGGACTTTTATAGATGGTTGTTCGGAAGCACCAGTCATCTAACGACCAGCCCAAATGTATCCATCTCTGCCCCATTATCTGTACAAGCGTCTAAATAAAGAGAGCACCTCCCAACTTTTAATTAACTGCATCAGTGTTCAAATGTTTTTTAATTATCTTTAGAAATTTCACCTTTTCTCATGCTGCATAATTTCGTTCCCTTTTTATTATTACTCTTGCCTCCTTTCCACATATTCTTTCACCTCCTCATCATCTTCTGTTATATCTTATTTCCTCAGGTAACTACTACCTCTGGTAACATACCCTCTCCACCTCTTTTCTATTTTTTACACCCTGATGAAACAGTTGTCTGTTCCCTCTTTATTATATTTTTGTATTGCCAGCTTTAACACACCATCGTTAACAACCTGTCCTACACCTTTTTTTCCTGATTTACTAATGTTTTTATCAATCTTTGAAAACACAAACCCTCGACTAATTGTTGTAGGTAGGAACAATTCACCCTCTCTGAAAACAGCATTTAAACACTTTTTTGTCTTATTTATTTCAATATATTTACAATCTAAAGTTAAAGAATATTAGTGCTTTACACTATTAAAAACTCTGAGTACAATTGGTTAAATTTAATACTGGCAACTTAAATCATGTGGTAAGGACTCAGGAGTTAGAAGCATCGGAGTGCAGAATGGCTGACAATGAAAACCCACAACAGGCCGGGTGGCACGAACGTTGACAATCATATGAAAAGGAAGAAGCCCCTTGTTTGCTCAGAGACATCGGGCAAACCAAAAATTACCCTCACCTCATTCTACCAAATTTCAAAATATGTTCCTCAGAAGCTCATTGCACGTTACTAACAGAAAACTAGGTCTCCGCTTTTTTTTAATCTGTTTCTGATGCTCAAAATCTCTCATATACCTCTTCTATATTGCAGATAGGATTCTAAAGGCAGCCTAGGTTCTCTTGTTGTCCTTGCAATGAATTACTCGTCTCCGTGTTATTTCTGTTCTGACCGCAGCGAGCTAAGGCCTTGTTTGTACTTGTAGATCTTATTACAGGGAAATTCTGGCATGTCTTCCTGTGTGGATAAAGGTGGTGGTTGCACCGAGCGTTTTCTTTAATCACAAATGAAGATGTTCATTCTGTCTAAGAAAAGTTTCTATCCTTGGGAGAAATTGACTCCCATAGTCTGTGTCTAGAGATTGAGCTTTCTCTATATCCTTAACTTAGCTGTTTACAGCAGAGGCATGATAAAAGCCTCTTCAAGTACCCTTGGATGACCTTTATAGCACAGGTCGGGCTGAAGACTCAGTTCTGTTGAAGATCCTGGGGCATGCACAGATCATCAAATTAAGGGCCAAACAACGTATACTTACAGAAATTACTTTACCTATAATCTAACACTGTGGTTCCTGTGTAGCCACAATGGCTACTCAGGTTTACTGAGAGAAACCCCTTTCCCAGTTAGTGGTCAGATCAATGCAAGCTGACAATAGAATGCCAGGTCATCGCCTTCCAGGTCGTGCTGACTCTTGAATGCTTAATGTAAACATTCGTCTTGGCACAGATAATAAAACCCCTCCTCTCCCATTGGCAACTAAATAACGATTTCCTTACTGAGATAACAAAAATATCTTAGGGAAATTTGTAGTCGGGGGAAATCTGGAATGTGCAGGTTGTCCCACAAACCTCATTATCCAGAATCTGAATCGGGAGTCCCGTCGGACTCCGAATGACCCTGAATGACACCTTCACACAGTAGCACAGCTTAGAGAAGCTGCTTTGCAGAACAAATTTTGTACTAATCATCTATATTAATTTACTGTACAACTTACCTATAGTTTTGCTTACATTATGGCTCATCTCACGGCCACATGTTTAACCAAAGCATTTTCATGTCACTGAGCACATGACCAATTGGGTTCCAAATACAGAGCTCATGACCTTAGCTGCAGTCAAACATCAGTGCGGTCAATTGGCACATTCTGAGCTGTGGTAGGAACAGAGGTGAATTGTTACACTTTGCTATACATGTTGCATCCTATTTGTTTCCTATCTTACTTCGTTTCCAATTCTGTGAGTTTTCCAATCTGTTACTCATTTTTCCTAATAATCCCACATTCTCCCCAATCTTGCTCATTTTGTGTATCATCTTCTGCCTTTTGGTCCTTCACACTGTTCCCTCTCTGGCATCTCAATAATTGTTTATTAACTACAAACAATGATACAAACATGATGAACATCCACAGAAGTGAGGGGCAAGCAATAATACATACAATTAATTTGTATAGTCCATAAAAGAAATAACATATAATCAGTAGCAAACATTAACAGTTTTTTTAACAATTGTTTTTTATTAGGTTTTGACATTTGTAGGTTGTACAGTAAGGATCAACAACAGGTTCGCAGTTCAATGAGCAAGGCCGCCATGCTGGGAGTCCGGGCTCCCAGCATGGCGGCCTTGCTCATTTCGTATTCGTAACTGGATTCATCTTAGCACGAGACACACTCGTCCATTGACCTATCCTTGGTCTGCTTCGCTGCATTGCTGCTTTTTCTGCATCTAGACACGACTGACCACGTTGTTTCACAGCCCGCATTCACGGATACCTTAACTCACGCACTGAGACCAGCGCAGAGTGACGGTTTTTTGAGCGATCCGGTTTAAAACAGAGGGGAACATCTAATCTCCCTCGTCAGATATATTTCGACTGTATGGTTGACCGGCCCTCCTACTTATCACTTTGAAATCGCGGACTCCATACTAGCACACATCAGAACAGCGTGACGAGCCTTGAGCGAGCCTGATCTATCTTGATTTTTTAACTCCTTTCAGCATTTAAGTTGATCGCGGACATCACTCTTCGTGTATCACCTTTTTTATAACAGATGTATACATTGTCACCTTAAGACCCTGTACCCAGGTCTGGTGTGACCTATATATCCATACATTGTGACTTGTAGCTGATATCTTATTTTCAGACAGAAAACATTGTGGCCCTCCTGATGAAGGCACTGCGATTGCCGAAACGCGCGTTGAGAAGAATCATCTGTTAGCCACCTCACACTATTTGTTGTTGTTCATGTCATTTTGTCTTTCAGTTTGTCCATGTATATATATTAATGCTTGGTTTATTTGAGACCAATTGTTTGGCTTTTTAACATCAAATCTGCATTAGAACCATATTATGTTTATCACATTATTGGAATGAATGTTCTTATTATTTTTTCTTATATATATAATTAACTGTTACAATCATGAATAAAGCAATTTTTAAATATATTTTAATGTAGCTTCCTTCTATTCACGCTGAGTTCTTCTTATCATTCATGTTTCTGTTGATGAGTGTTTAAACCAATTCAAGCCATTTAACTGCCTAGGAACTTTGCCTTATATTGTACTCTCAGGGAAATGTTTCAGGCATTCAACGAACACATCCCAAGCTCTAGCATTATCGATCGTATTATGCCCCTTCCTAGCTTCCTGGAACAATACCGCAATTTGTATGATGCCTATTGAGTCAGAACCTCCCTCCATTTATGTATCTGAGGGTCTGTGGTTGATTTCCATTTCAGGGTGATCTCCCTCTTTGCAAGGACCAAGGCTAGGTCTATGAATTTGTTTGTGGTTTTAAATTTAGTAGGACGGGGGAAACCACCAAGTACGCATGTAATAGGAGAACAGGGGACCTGTCTCTCGGTGATCTCAGTGATACACGCCACGACCCCCTCTCAGCAGTTGCGCAGGCTAGGGCAGCTCCAGACCATGTGGAGCATTTCTGCCCCACTCAGCTGCCACCTGGAGCAATTCATCTGCTGCGCTCCAAATGTCCGCATAATTTTACCTGGTGTAAGATAGGCTCTGTGTAAACAAGACAAATTTATGATCTTAATTCTGGCATTGCAGGAAAAGTGTATTTGTATGTTCTAGTATAGATGCCCATTGCTCTTTCGGAGTTGGGACTGACATTTCCTTCTCCCATTTCAAGCGTAGTTCCTCTAGGGATGAAATAATACCTGCTCAGAGTGCCTGGTACAGAAGAGTGTCTGCCTGATCCCTACCCGTGGCCGTGCAAAGAACCAGGCTACTATGGTGAATCAATGAGTACCATTGAGTTTGGTAACAATAAACATCTGTTATTCAGCGCCAGGATGCCTACGGGTGAACATGCGCTTTACAAATACACGTTATGTTATGCTATCGGGGTCCTGCTGCCCGATTGCCCCACTGATCAAGAATCGCCACACCACCACACGGTGCAATAAGAACTGACCTGGGGGTAGTCCGAAGGACTCTGAGATGTCCGCAAACTACAACAGTTCCCTCTACCTGTAGAGGTCTCCTAAGCGACTAACTCCATAGTGTGGCCATTCTACTATGCTCCTCAGAGCCCCTGTCGCGTTGAGTGCAGTTAGACACTGTACGAGCGTGTCTGGTGCATATGTGTGAGAAGTGCAGGTGCGCTGCAGGCAGCGCTGCAAACCGTGTCAGACAGTGTGCAAATCCGCAGCGCCACTCACCACAGGGCATCTGGGGATCAAGAGAATATGAAGCCGGTCGTGCAGACTTCGAATCCCAGCAGGGACTCCTCCCGCAGGGCGCAGTTGGGTGTGCAACCATTGATTAAACCATTGGATTTGGGGGGACAAGTAATATGTTTCCCAGTCTGGCGCGGCCAAGCCACCCTCTGTGGTAGGTCTGCGCAGTTTGGCCATGGATACTCGACGCCTACCAGAGCTCCAAGTAAGCTCAACTAATGAAGTCCAATTCCTTGAAAATTGTGAGGGGGATTAAAATTGGTAGGGTGCTAAACAAACATTTGCAATGCAATCGGTCTCGCCTTTGGGACCTTATATGTATTTAGGTATGCAACACATTAGCCTGGGTGCTGAATCATCTACTGTTCTTTAACATGGAGCGAAAGTAAGCACCAAACTGCGTGACACGCCAGGTATGGGAACACATGGAGAGAAATATTGTCTTTCAGTAGGAAATGGTATAGTCCAAAGCACTGTTTTTAATATAAAATCAGGGCCTTCGGTGGTCATATCACTGAAAATACAAGATTTGAAAAAAATATTATTGCCTACGGATGCTCGTGGAAGACAATTTCTATGGACTGGAATCTAGTGAATGCTAAAGTGATTCTGGTATTTTACTGACCTCTGCTGGTCGTTTTCTATCAAGAAAGTTAAATAGAGGCAGTTGCCAGAAAAATTTAAAAAAAGAAAGTTCCTTAGCAGAAAGCAATTCTGGTATTTTACTGACCTCTACTGGTCGTTTTCTATCAAGACAGTTAAATAGAGGCAGTTGAACAAGCAGAAAGCAATACTGGTATTTTACAGACCTCTACTGGTCGTTTTCTATCAAGACAGTTAAATAGAGGCAGTTGAACAAGCAGAAAGCAATTCTGGTATTTTACAGACCTCTACTGGTCGTTTTCTATCAAGACACTTAAATAGAGGCAGTTGAACAGAAACAAAAAGTCCCTAAGCGGAAGCAGACAAGTCCTAGGGCTGATCTCCAGAGCCCATAAAGTACATACACATATAAGTATATACTAAAGTATGTACAAGAGGTCTCGAATGCTCAGCCTAAAAAACATAAAGTGAAGGGGGGAGAGCCACCATTTTAGCGATCGCTATGCAGCCTGCCTCAGACAGGGCGAGGGCCCTCCAAAATGCCACAATGGTGTGAAGCACCCTCCCGGCTACTCCTATGTTACTGTCCAGGACATTTTTGTGGTTGTGATATACTTTGATCCCAAGGTATTTCATGCAGTTACCCTCCCATAGGAGACCATGTTAATTTCTGGGTGTCATCCTCTGCGAGTGATGGGGGAGATAAGGGATTTCTGCCAGTTTATGTGAAGTCCTGAGCAGTCACCAAATCACTATAATAACGTTATTGCTCCAGGTAGCCCCAACGAGGAACCGCAGCATATCGTCAGCGTAAAGTGCTATGGTATGTCTCAGTCCTCTTCTGTTCAGTCCCCTATAGGTCCACACCAATCGTGCTCTGCAGGCCAATGGTTCGACTGCAATGGCAAACAAAATCGGGGCAAGGGGCAGCCCTACCTGGTTCCCCTCCCCTCCCATATAGGAGTTGGAGATAGTCTTGCCTGTGCGGACCGATGCGGTCAGGGTTGAATATAAGAGCAGGATCCATTATTGAAAGCCCAGTCTCAGTCCCATTCTGCCCATTACTTCATATAAATAATCCCATCGCAGGCTGTCAAATGCTTTTTCTATGTCGATGGCCACAACCACCACATTGTCATTCTCTGGATGAGGGAAAGGAGTCGGCAAATATTTATCGCAGTGTTCCTCCCCAGGATAAACCCGGTTTGGTCTAGATGAATAAGCCAAGGCATGTGGGGAAGAAGGTGTGAAGCCAGTATCCGACTCAGAATTTTATAGTCCATGTTTAACATGGATAGGGGGCGATATGCCTGGACAGCCTGGGGTGATCACCCTGGTTTAACAAACATAAACTATTTATGCTGAAAATATAAATATTGCAACTTGAGCCAGTCTTGTTTTCCCTGCTATGAACATTGGTTTTATGAATCTACCTAGTACGAACTTGTGCTAAACCAAACAAACAGAATATGTTTTAGATCCTGCACCGCTTGACCACACAATAAACTGATTCTTGACAATTACTCAATACCTTCCCACCGTTATCGCTTGCCCACAGTAAACCACCTGCTTTGAAGTTTATAAAATTGGAGGATGTCTGCCTCTAAATTAGTCTTCAAATAAAAGTGAGTACCCATACCTGTGGTGGAACAAATGTGTTTAAGATGTTTTACTGAGCCTCAATGCGACAAATTGGATAGAAAGCTCTCTGCCGCACAGGCGCATTTTTCTGCATACTTTGCAAGATTGCCAAAGAATGACAATTCATTAACTCTTTCCTATATTAATTCAAGTTCAATAGGGATTGCCTTACTAAACTACAGAAAGCTTCATTTTCTTTCTAAAGCTCCTAAAATTTCAGGTAATGAAGAGAACACAGCAGCACTCTGAAAAATGTATTCTATTATCTCAAAATGTGTACCCATCTTCTATAGCTCATGTGTATCATCCCTGTCTCGAAGCAGGTGCCTTCCATAGGCATCCTATAACATAATGCAAATAAGGTATTTGATGCAATGGTTTACAAATACGTTAAACTCTACAGTGACTGTAGGAAGCCGGCTCTTTATATGGACCAAATGAGGTATACTGTGTAAAGAGTCCAGGCAACCCTTATTGGTTTACAGAGGCAAAAATGATAACACTATATGCTCTCTTTTGTGGTAGTATGGGCGAGCAGTTTAGGCTTATCAGAGGGTAGAGCTAAGCATTTATTGCACACACTAAGGCAGTAAGTGAGGCACACACTCAAAGAAATCCGACATCAATTTATAAAAACAACACAGATTGTTATATGAATTTAGATTCCGAGATCATCGGAATCGGGTAAGTACTTTTCGAAATATGAATTTTTCCAGGTTTCAAAATTTCACACTGTGCATTTTTTCTGAAGCGATAATGTTATCCTATTGGGGAAAAACATGTACTGCATTCAGGCACTTGTCAGCGAATTATGGGACTCTTCTCCTGGACTTAAGGTGAGAATGGGGTAAGGTCCAAGGGAGCATCAACAGCTCACCTCAGGCTGCACTGGGGCAGCCGGGTGCAGAGGTGCGTTTCGTCATCGGTTATTCATCTCGAGCACTGTGCTCATCCTGGGGGGGGGAGGTGTGACATCTCCACCCAGGATGTGCTTTCTTTCTGGCATCAAAGAGCGGGGGCTTTCGACCCAGGAGTTCAGAAACATGTCTGGTGGTGGCAGGCTGCCTAAAGCTAGTCCGAGACCACACCAGGGTTGGTAGTTTTCAGGGGCACCTCTGGCACTAGGTTGGGTTTATTGAGAGGAGTTGTTTGGTACCAAACAATCTTGGGTTCAGTAAAGCCATCATGGTGCTGGGGAACTTGAGTTGTCAAGTTTCCAGCCCATGTACTCTCTAAGGCTTCACTGGCACTTACAATATTAAAAATAGACTCAGAAATTGTAGGGGCAAATCTACTCATGCAGATATGCCCACACCTGAGATATAGTGCACCCTGCCTTAGGGCTTGTAAGGCCTGCTAGAGGGGTGACTTACCTATACCATATGCTGTGCTGCTTGGTATGGCAGACAGGCAGTGTGCCATGTCGACTTTGTTGTTTTTTTCTGCACCAAGGCATGCAGGCTGCAATGGTAGTTTTCATGCCTTGGTGAGGGGTCCCTAGGGGACCTTCTTCAGTCCCAGTGCCCCTGGTACCAGGGTACCATTTACAAGAGACTTACAGGGGGGCTGAAGTGCCAATCGTGGTACAGTTTTAAGGAAGGAGCTCTAAAAATAGGGTTTTCCCCCGTTTGGCAGGGACCCTGTGAACTTTCAATCAAAACCTCATCATTTTACAGTCAAAAGTGGGGGCTAACCATGTCGAAAGAGGCATTTTCTCACAGGGTTAGAAACTCATCTGTGGTGGCAGGCTGGTCAGAGCCAGTCAGCCAGAACACCAGAGGACTTGTAGGGTTGAGGGTGTACCTCTAAGGTATCCTGTGGGTGCATGTATTAATAAATAAATCCATCACTGGAAACAGTGTGGGTTTATTAATACGAGGTATTTGATACCAAACACCATAGGTTTCAGTGAAGCCATTATGTATCTGAAAAACTTGTTTTGACCAGTGCCCCATACATGCCTTAAGATGGCTTCCATGCTCACTTGTAATATCCAGCAATGGAACTAGACATTACAGGGGCATATCTGCTTATGCAGATATGTCCTCATATGTGCTATATTGCACTCTGCCTTAGTGCTCCAAGGCCTGCTGTAGGGCTGACTTGCATATAGCCCATGTAGAGTATTTGGCAGGGCACACATGAGTGGGCCTTGTCATGTTTTCAAACATGGCTTGCACCATGTCACGCTGCCTGCAATGGCAGTCTGTGCGGAATTTGTGTGTGGGTCCCTTAGGGTGGCCTAAGATATGCTGCAGCACTTAGGGACCCTCTTTAGTGCCCCTGCCCTAGGTACCTGGGGTACCATTTACCAGGGACTTACAGGGGTGCTAAAGTCCTTAGCCAGTTGTGAAACAATCAGACATCACTTTGTTTTAAGAAGGAGCACTAGCACTGAGGTCTAGTTAGCAGGCCTCAATGCACTGTCAGAGTCGAAAATCCGCATCTAGCAGCTAAAAAGGGGGCAAATGATGGGGGGTACTCAGGCCAGTCAATTTTATCTATAGCAAGTGCATATCCATCCAAACAAATGCGTTGGAAACGTCTATGTAGGTTAGTTTAGTGCTATATACATTTTGGTTGTCAGGCGGACATCAAAAACAGTATTAAGTGTTGAGCATTTGGCTAGGAATCCAGTCTGTTCCTTTAGAATTATCACATCTTGATCAGTCCATTTATTTATGATCCATAATAGGTATTTTGCATATCTTTTCCTGCAGGTGCCAAAAAGCACAATTGAACAAAAAGGAGCAGGACCATCCATAGGTCCTTTTTTCAATATTGGAAAAATGAGATTTCCCTGCCATAATTCCAGAACGTCTCCCTTTCTAGAACAATGAGAAACAAGCATTGACAAAGCCAATAGGTCTGGCTTTTTCTACCAGCCATTTGGCTTTGCCAGTGCTTGGTTTGTTTTGTCATAGCTTTTGTAAAAAGTTATTATTGTGGGAGCTGCCGGGGCTTCACCAATGTATATAATAAAAAGACTGCCTAAAGGCAAAAATATTTTTTTTGCTTCAAACATCACCTACTTTGTAGTCTCTAGCATAAAGGGAACTGCTTTGTATGTGGGTGTGCCCAATGTGAAAGGGCAGAATGGTGTTACAGTGAAGTTACTCAGTAGCTGAAATGGACTGACCAATTGCCCCATGCTAATTGATGCAGAGGATGGAAGAAAAATGTGAATGACACAATAACAGACAAATGGCTGAAGAGGGCTTGCCGAAAGCCTCTATTAGCGTGTGCATTTGTGTGTGTGTGTGTGTGTGTGTGTGTGTGTGTGTGTGTATATATATATATATATATATATATATATATATATAATTTAAAAAACAATAAACCTGAAATTCACTAGTATGAGATAAACCATCTCTAAGTGAGACACCATAAATTCTACATTATTCAGTAATTTGCAGTGTCTCAAAACCTTATATATCAGACTTTATTCTGACATGGGTGAGGAAGATAGTGTGAATTTACTGAAAATATGCTCGGATTTTAGCTTCTGCGGCCTCTTTCATAATGTCTTTCAGAAAATCATGAGAGAAAACCTTTTCCTTTAAAACATGGTTCATCAGCTCCCAGTAGAGGGTCAGCATATTTAATAGGGTGAGATCACATTAGAACATGCCACAATTACTAAAGTTAGTATGGTACCACCAACAAATGATTTATACTGAGAATAAAATCTGTTATCATCCTTTATTTGTGCTCCTTTGTTTGACCCTCAAAACCTGGTATTCACTACAATGCATTTCTATGGGCACCATAATGACAGCCACAAAATGTTGTCTGTGTTGTGGCCAGCCCATCACAGGGGGTGCCTTTGCGGACTCCCCATGCTGTTTGGGGGTCCTTATATTTTTTTAATTCATTTTCAAATCACAGGGACTAGGTTCCTGAATCCTTTATGGCCGCCACAACATATTGTTCTGGTTTGTGGCCAGACAATCATGATTAACCAGACTCATTTAAAGTGGCCAGTCGGGTATATTTTTACTGTTGGTGTCCCGATATGCTCCAACTTTTTAACTCTGTATGAGCTCCTGAGCACCTCTTTAAACACTAATTTATCGAAAATGGCTGAACAGATTTACACCAAAGAACAAAAAGCATGTTTTCTGAGTAAAGTTCTGACTTTCTGCTAAATTTGGTGTAATTCCGTTCAGCTGGTTTTTTTTTTTCTTTTCTATATCGCTTCCCAAAATGTTTAGTGGCAATTAACATGGGAAATCATTTGTGGATTCCCTGCCCGCACCTTTCCCCTGACCACACCAGTTCTTCTTGGCCCCTGCTTGACGGATCTGAACAAACATTTCCAGGAAGGAGCTGAGGTGGCTGATTTATTTTCGAAAGTGGCGGCACCAAATAATTTTTTATTTACTAAAAAACAAAGGTTTAAATGTTATAGTTCGGTGTTGAAAAGAGATAAAACCTAATGTTTCAAAACCAGAAAGCACTGAAATGCACCAGTTTACTGATGTACCTATAACTTGCTTCCCTGCCATGCACTGCTTATGATCTCATATATTACAACACTCATGACATGTTAAATGACGTTAACAATGACATCACTGATATCATCCAAGCTACTGCCCCTCAAATTACTCTATAAACTTCTATATCATTTTAAAAACAAAGTAGTATTAAAGGCCCACAAACATATACAGCATAGATTGCCTTTATGTACATGTGAGGCATGTACAAAATAGAAATAGTATAGTGCTGCTGACTATATTAGAAGTTATATGATGCAAAAAGTACTTAATTTTAAAGAAGTTGGAGACTGAGCATAACCAATGTGGCTTGCAGCCATACGTTTCAAATAGGTTGTGGTTTGAATCAAAGACCTGTTGACAAAATATGTGAGAAAAACGAATGCTTATTCCTACAGTGCATTATTCACCTGCGGAGTTCTGTACACATGCTGACATTAAATAGTTGTCATGTAGGGCTATCTACACCTTCTATTTAAACTGGAATTTTATAAGGTGAATATATTTATTTCCGGTTCATTGTAAATCCTGAGAAATTAAACATTGTTGAAGAATGTATAATGTATGGGTGACTCACTTACAGGATGTTCGAACCTCAGTATGATTGTAAGCATTGCTCTTACGGTGTATGCCATTCGCTCATTTCAAGAATATGTGTAGGGTACTTTTACAAACCACAGAGGTTTGTAAATGTGGCCCGCTTGTGCATGCCTTATCAGTAGCTAGATGTGAAGCTGTTGACTCCAAATGATATGTCAGATGAGGTATTTACAGGCACATCTCCAAACCCTCAGAACTAGATAGTGAATAGTTTCCATGCACCAACCTATTTCTCCTTCATCTAGGTGGTATCCCATCTGTCATTAAGTTCTTCAGTTGCTCTTCACTTTGTGTGATTAGATGATTGAATTCATTGAAAGTCATCATTTTTTAAAAATCCCTTCCTAATAAGTTATTGAAAAGGACAACAAACCAATCCATAATTTTCATCTCGATTTCAGAGATCTGTTTGATCTGTGCCTTGTACTGTGTGGCAGCATGCAAGACGGATGAAGGGGGCAATTTGTAAATATAGAAACGTGTTGGGACGGGAATATACCCAACATGGTAAATGGGTGTGTACTCTTACCCTGACTGTCTGACTGTATGAGAAGCGGGTATCTCCACTTCATTTTGGCCCTGGCATCACACTAACCTAGTGCGTGTGCTGAGGCCGAGGCTTGTCCTTAGTAATACAAGGTCTTGATCCTGTTCTGTGACCTGGAGGGGCATACAATGCGTGCTCTCAGAATAGGCACAGGACTACTGTCCAAGTCCTGGGTGAATCATGTAAATCAGGGGTTGCATTGTACCAGATGTTTGTGAATCAGTAGTGTGGCCAGACCTTATAGATGTCAGGGGAGAGAGAGTCTACTGACCCATCTCATGTAAAGTACCGCTATTATATGAATCCTAGAACCTTGTAAGTCCTTGCACTGACGTTCTGTATGTGTGTCAAGTGCATGTATGTACAGTGAGTATGTTGCACATTAATAGTAACAGAACACTGTATGTTATATAAGCCTGAGTACTGGGACCAGTGGGATCCGTTTTGGATGGCCACTGCTTTACCATGGCACAATATGGAAGGTGATCCCACTTTCCCAGACAGTGGACGTGTATTGGCTGCTTTCCTGTGACTTCTAGGATGGAGATTGAGGCACTGAAGCGATGGAGGATGGAGAATAGGCTTCCTTTAGGAATTCATTGAAGATCTTGTTAGCAAAAGACTGCTGATTCCTTCTTCCTGAGCACTGTCTGTTGGTAGGTGGGAGGGGTTAGGGGTGAAACTGCAGTTCCTGTTGTTCAGGGTGGGGATGTTTTTTAGGTAGGTTCTGTCCCTTCTTACCGCTTCAGGAATGCTGATGTCAGCCAGGGACTGAGATCTTGCACTCAATTGTGCCCTTGCTTTGGATATTCCTGCTTGGAGCCGGTCCCTATTGTTACCGGCTGCGATACCAATCACCTTGCACAAAGGCTGTGTTGGTTGAATAGCCAAAAAATGACATTTGAAAGAGAACCATCCCACATTTTTTCTGAAATTTAAGACTGTGGATCCACACCCACTCTGGAAAAAAGTGTATAAAAGTTGGATCTATCCCAACTCACTGTATTCTACTTCAAGTACTTCTTAACCAAGAAGGGAGTGCTCTGCAGAGTGCTTGAAGAGCTGTTGTGCAGTTGGGGCTGGTGCTTGCATGACAGTCTACCAGAGATGAGGATACATCATGTGACGTCTCCACAGTTTGCTGGAGAAGTTGCAGGTCTGCCTAGCACTTAGACACTTCTGTGCATTCTCATAGAGGGAAGGGGAGTGTCTGGCTATGCAGGTGGAGAGACTGTCCAGGAGGGGAAGCCAACTGTGTTTCTGGCACGTGCAACACCGAAGTAGTTAAGTGGCTTGTGAGAGCGAAGCCGTAGCTGCCCTGTTTTGTGAGGGATCTCCCACTCTCCTGTCATGGCCTCAAAGTGGACCCTTTACAGAAATAAAGCCAGAGAAGGAAACCATATGCTGTCCTGTAGCCCTGCAATGCTCAAAGGTGTACAGCTCCTGTTGCAGACTCCAAATTAGTCCACTTTTAAGAACTGTCAAAGTGGAAGCTTGATCCCAGGTCAGAGTTCGCACCTGGCAGATGAGCATCCTGTGTGATCCTTCCTCGGAGGTCACAACTGTCTGCAACAAGCACTTTACGGATTCCGCCACAGAGGCAGCATCTGACAGAATGGGCGGTCGCTCAGCAGGCCTGTCATAGATGGTGAGTACTATGGCACTAGTGCCGACGGAGCGGACCAGGAGAGCAATCAGCCAGGCCCTTGCGGCCATAGCAATGTGAGCAGTCTGACAAGTGGACTGTGTTCTGCAGCAAGAACATTCGCTGTTGCTTAGCTTGTTATGCACCCTCATTTTGGGTATGAACTGTTGTACTGAACTACGAAATACTGTGCATGAGTAGAAGCCTAGTGAGTTGTACCTCACTAGTCCATGCCAATAGCTACACTTGGGTAGCAGTCCCGTAAACACAAGAGAAGATCCTACAGCAGAGAGAGGGCACCATACTATTCACCACTAATCCTTTATGGGTTCCGGAGTAGCGCGCTACTCGTCAAAAAGCGCTTTAACACCCCATCAGGGGTAACGAGCGCTATATAAATGCAAACCTTTTTCCCTCTTCTATCCCTCTGCTATCCTTCTGAATCCAAATAACTGACTAACCTATCCACCACTCAAATTACTTTCATATTTCACTATACTAACTCAACACTAATCCTTTATGGGTTCCGAGTAGCGTGCTACTCGCCGAAAAAATGCTTTGACGTCTCGTCAGGGGTAGTAAGCGCTATATAAATGCAATTACAATACAATAAAGGGTGTAAACACTTGCCTAGGAGTTGTAGTTGGAATCACAACCCCATAGCTAAGCTCCATTGAAATGTACAGTGAGGCGTTTTGGTTTCTTTTTACTAAGATAATCACTGGTCTGGACAATGCATTCTTGTGTCTGTTGTTTGACTGTTGAGTTCTGAGCTCTTGCCCCTACTCTGCCTCCCTGAGAAGCCTTTGACTGCTTACCTGAGTGTTAAATGTGGAAAAGATGTATTTAGCCTAGTTTACAGATGTATGGTGTGACGGATGCAAGGGCACCAGTGGCAAGTTAGGGCCAAGTAGACCCTGTCTGTCCTGACGCCCCGATAATGGGGTCTGTCTTGCATAATGGAATCATATTTCCTTGCACCAGTAGCCAGAGTGTAAGCATAATGCCATAATCTAAGTTCAATTCCAGGAATTCAATTACTAGTTTGTAGTCTAAATCCCTTTTATGAGTGGTTTAACTGCTTGCAGGACTTTTACCTGCTACTGTGCCCCTTTAATTATAAGCGTAAGCTTGGAACGTCTTGTCAAAAATAAAGCCTAGTGGTTTTGTACTTTGTCATTGTCTGCACTTTAATACTCTGAATGTCTTGAGCCAGTCTTGTACATGAAGGGAGCAGTGGGAGACGGTGGAAGGTGTTATGGGGCTATCAAGAGGAACTCTTTATTTTAGTGGGATTTAGTTTGATGTTATTGTGCATCAGCCATGATGAGAGTCTGAGCATGAAATAAAATGCCACATGTGGGGAAAATTATCTAATAAAGCGGAGTGCCATCAGGGTAAAATGTTTGAAATTGTGGAGTTCATGAAGAGGGACCCAGTGGGTTCCATGAATATTAGAGGTTAAAAAGCGTCATAGAGAGGGTGGACCCTCGGGGGACACCTTGTTGGAGTACATGTGTGTTAGAGAGTCACTTTTATTCATTTACCTCTGTTTTCAAGGCAGAAGCTGATAATTGTTTGCCAATTCTTTCCTAGTATATTTTCAAAATGGTAGTTAAGCTAAATTGGTGTAGTGATTAATCTATTTTTCTTTGCAGCTGGACTTGATTTTGAATGCATCTATCTCCAGCCCAAGAATTCCACGGCAGAGGCAAATCTCCCTCTTCTTGTGATGCCACATGGTAAATTAATTTCTGCCTTTTATTTTGAAGTGGTCCATTTGTAGTGTGTTGATAATAACAAAATAACAGACATGGGATTAAACGAGTGCTTTGAGGCAGATGTATGAAAAGTATTTAGGAGCCCAAAGCAGCATTGCACCAAGTGGTCTTGTGCCACCCATAACTACATTCATAATCATTGTTTTATTTTTGTAATTCTTAAAGCACATGCACTGGGCATTGATGGGGATTGAACCCCGTTTATGAATTGGGATGCAGCCATATACTTGTGAGGCTAACAGGATGTACTGTATTTTGCTCATTGATTACATTCTTCATAACGCATTAGGGAGTATTCTGCACAGTCTGCACTGCCTAGCTGCTCCAGATATTTGGGTATCAACCAGCTAGCGAGCTCACAACAAAACATGATAATAAACAAAAAAGAGCACATTGGACAGAGCTGCATACCTAAGTATGAAACATCATAGGAAAAACAATTATGCAGGACACTGGCCACATAACCAACACAGTTCAGATATTCTATATAGTTGGGTGTTACTGAGTTCACAACAGTACACACCATGATAATACACAGCCATACGTTCCAACAAAACACATTAGACAGAACAGTTCAATGGTACTGTACTCTCTAAGCTCATAAACGCAAGCCACTATTCACAAAGCAGCGCAACAGCACATAACGCATTAGCCCACCATCTACCCAAGAACCTATAGTCCGGTCAAATGGATACTGTGTGCCCCGAATAACACATCTGTGAGGCTTTGGGGAATGGTAGGGAGAAAACCGTCTCACCCTTCTTGACAATGAAGGTGAAGTAGCAGCTCCTCATGACAGATGTTTCATTGGAGACGGCTAGGGCGACCTTGTGACTCCTGGGCAGTCTCTCACTGTTAAAGTGTCCTCCACAACAGTTATTCCTGCCACCTGGGCTATAGCTGTCTACTGTGGTTCAGGTCACTACTCCAAACAGGCAGGCAGGTTTTACTCTGTTTATTGGTCCAGCAAGGAAGCCAGTCCATCTGGTTTCCAAGAATTAGGCCCAGTTTGTTGGCAGTGAACCAAACCTGCATGTAGGCTCAGTTTGGAGGCAGTGTGTTAAATTTCCACACCTGGCTCTTTAGTGTCTTCTAACCACACTCTGGTGTAGAGAATATCCTCAGTAATGAGGTGAAAGTTAAACAAATTATGGAATGGAAATTTGATGCTTATACTCCCCTGGTGACCAGTTACTTTTGGCCTCTCCCGTCACAGAAGAACGTGTTTCCTATTTGATGACCTCTTTTCTTGGGCATACTCCTATGCAGTCCTTCCCTTCCTGTGACTAGTTTAGGCTGGCCTAGGTGGATCCACAGCCATTTTGCTGGGGGTTGTTGGAAATGGGATAGAGGTTGGTTTCCGTGTGGCATGCTTTCCTGGTTTCACAGGAGGAAAACAGGTCATGTATGAGTGGGTGCTGGTTTATACAAAAAATCATCAGGCCTGCATTCTGGAGATTACCATTCGACAGCACTGTTACATGGAGTCTCGTAGACTCCAGAACCCACCGGTCCATTCTCGCCTTCCATTCAGCAGACACCCTCTATACATTGCCCAGAGGCTATAAAGTCAAATGACCCAGGTATGAGGGACTGAACAAAGCTTTACACAAAAACACCTGGTAGGCAACCACCCCTGACTGCAGATTATATTGGCACCATTATCCGTATCCACATTGCCGGGTAGATTTAACAGTAGTCTGATGTCTCAAACTTCTGGAAATAGTCGACCCCTCTGGGGACTCACATGATTGTCAATCTTTGTGGGAGGAAATGCACAAGACTGTAAAATGTACAAGTGCACGGCAGCACCACTTCATAAAACCGCACAGAGGACTTTCATCACATCACACTCTTAATTACCTCAGACACATACTTCAAGCTAGGCAATGCATACACGAGTCCTCCCGGAGTGCACAAGTAAAGACAGAAAAACATCTGGCTACACACATTGTGCTTCTCTAGCCTCTATAATATATGACCAAAGCACATACACGAAAGGTGCACATATGAACCACACTATCCTGCTCAAGCAACCCAGCTAGGGTGTTGAGGTACCCAATTGTCAATAGCGTTGCAAGGCCATATTAACAACATTAACTGTGTTCTAACCCTAAATGATAATCACTAAGAAACAAGTCTACAAAGATCAAACATGTTGTGAGGCATGTGTGGCAGTTTCAGAAAAATTTTAGTCAAATGTCGGTATGAAACTTAACTAAGAAAGCCAAATATTCCCTTTAGGCACCAATTGTAAAAAGGTGTTCAGTATCATCCTATGGAAAGCATGAAGAACTGAGAAAATAATTTTTCATGTCTTCCATGCAATTGACTGGGACATAGGCACCATTTGAGACCAATCTGATAGTTACAGCAGCTGTATGAATGTTGGTACTTGGTCCTGTTTAACGTTTTTAGCCTTTGGACTTGCAAACATTTTTGGAAATTAAATGTCTTTATCAGGGCAAACTGTACTTAGAAAAAGCAGTAGGAAGTCAAACACCCTAGTTAGGCAATCACACTGTAGCATTTGAACTTTCTAGCAAAGAGCGGAAGTAACTCCTAAGGTGAAACCTCCATGATTGTATTTTTCTGGGATACCTTTCGGGATGTCCTGTTCCTCCAGGAGTATTTGCACATGCTGTACACATTTTACTACCTCGATGAAAAGTCTTGAAATTTTAAGGACTGGCTTGTCAGATTCTATTCCATGGTTCACAGTTAAAGGAGGCTTCCCAAAGCTCTGCTTTCTGTTTCAGAAAGAAATGCAATGTTCTGAGTGGTCAATTGGATGTTGTCCAGGCAAGCAAAAACATCTGTACCTCCAGCCTCGCAAGAACATTTCCACCCGGGGCAAACATTATTTGCTGGCTAAACGTTCACCCATTTAGCTCTCTGGGTCTGCAACTACTGACAACCAGCTCTGGAACAAAATGATGAAGCAGAAGTTCAAGATAATGCCGGAGTCAGCACTCTTTCCAGCTCAAGCAGAGATTCGTCATTGAGTTGTAATCTGCCAGTTCAATTTCAGCAGGTTCTGTCCCTAGAGTAGGTCCTTCAGGGTTTTTAAAGCGTAAACCAGTCTATTGGGGATTGAGGCTTAGCCAATCGTAATAAATTTGCCAAGCTTCTCAATCCCAGTTTTGCTGCAAAATGATGTACTCCTTCCTCTGGTCTTATCCTCAGTGGCAAAATTATCCCAGAGTTTGAGGTTACCAGAAACTAAATGGTGATTCCCAATCTTAATACCCCCTCCCCAGCTCCAGCCCTAGCTCTCTGCATTCAGCCCACTCTACTAGAGATGAAATCTCCTCCCATCAGCCAGCACTTGGCACAGGCCTCCTGTTGTGCCTGGCTCCAGTAGTGCTGTGGGACCCCTTCCATGCTGTGGATGATTCTACTGAGGTCTTTTCAAACAAGAATGTTCATCTTGCAGTAAGTATGGCCAATGGCAGGGGTGAATTGAGCCTGGGACTTGAAGGCAGTTTGGAAATCAATCCTTGTGTGATAGGAACGAGTCATACTTATCTCGATCCTAGAATAGGGTGGTCAGACATTCCGTTTCATCTGGATTTTAGCCGTTTTTAGAAGTGCTCCCCACACTTCTGAGAGACTCTGTTGGGATGGACTTTTTCCTGATTTTCAGAGCGGGCAGTGCGAGCAGCATTGCAGGAATGCTAGGCCAATGTGTGGCCGAGGTATTCCTGCAGTGCGAATCTGAGTCCACCTCAAAGCTAACCAAGAAATTGTATTGGTTTAAAACATGGAATTGGAGCAGGCTCAGATACGTGGGCAACATTTTTCAGCCTGCCTACACACTTCGCAGTTGGTAGTCTTTCTTGGACCGTTCTGGCAGGCCCTGAATAACATGAGACTGAGTTGCTGCTGAAGCTTGTTTTCTGTGGGTCCTGGCCTGTGCCTGACAGCGCCCTGGTCCCCAACCAAGGTCCTCCTGCGTAGCTCTGTTTGTGTTAATGTTTAGACCAGCTTGTTGGTCTCCTTCTTGCAACTACGGCTGCCGAGGTCCTTGCTGGTGGTCGCTCATTCTGGTTGGCCCTTGCCTGCTGCAAAGACCAAAGACCTGCCTGCGTCCTGCAACTCTAGGGCCCAGCTGCCTGCAGCTGCAGCCTGTTCCTGTCTGCTGTGATGAGTGAAAAACAACAGTAATTGAAATCACCAACTCAATCCTGCATTCTATTACAAGACTGGAGGCTTGATTATGACAAATCTTCTTTCCTGTAAATCTCTACAGATACGCCTACATGTCTTTAATAGAATCTAAACCTCCTGTCACGTTAGAGGGGGAGATTTACACTGTTGCACACTGGTGTACATAAATCTCATGGCTTTAAATTGTGAAAGCACAATGATGTGTGTACTAGACATTGTCACTCCTTCACAATTTAAAGCTATGAGATTGATGACAGCACTGCTCGAGTGGTAGTAATCTTGTCAACATTTTGCTCCGTTGTGCTACAACGTTTGTTTGATATTGCTGAAGCAGATAGATCAATGGTTGATGTTCTATTATGCATTGGATGTTACTTATTGACAGAAACCCACAAAAACTGAAATATATAAAAACATACAGTAAATTAATCTTCCAACAGAAAAACAAAGCTATTTTTAGGGGAGGGGCTGGACAAACTGTAGGGACCCAGTTACGATTATGGCACCCAGAGCTGTGGCAATTATTCCTGAAATATGTGACTGTCCACCAACTGTCCACCAGCTGCTCTGCATGCCAAGCAGCCCGGCTGTATGATTGATATCTCGCTGAAGAATCAGTTTGTCAAACAAAAATGCAACACACATTTAAAAATGTGTGCATTCGCTGTTTTATTGTGCCGTTACAGGCAGCTTTGGTAGGCTTAGCTTTTCCTAAGTTGCTAAGGAAAATTGTAGTCCTCCTATGTTTCTGCCTTATCAAGTTTTTCATTATAAAATCTGGCCACCCTGTCTTAGAAGGGCATACTGTGTAGTCATTTCAAAGGTGCTTCAGCATGTGTCCGTAGAGGCACCTGTGCCATCCGTTTGATCAGTAGGCCTGTCTGTTACTGAAAGATTTTCAAAAGGAGTACAAATCATGCTTGTGTTTGGCATTGAGGTAGCAGAGCTGAAACTACTAACATCCAGGGACCTGAGTGATGCCCCATCCTGCAATGGTTTCTCCATGTGATGCCAACCATAACTGATTCTCCAGCCTTGAAAATAAAGACACAAAAGAAAGTCATAAACTTTGTTGGGACAAACCTTTTTGATCTAAGTGATTGATGTGCTGTAGTATTGCAAGACAGGGAAGGTTCACAGAGAAATCAAACTTTCACCCACAATATATTATCCAGACCTCCAACTTCTTGTGAATCAGACAGTGCTTTCCAAATCTTTCAAGGCAAGTTCTCATACTTGTCCTGGCGACCCCTTTTTTTGCAGGCCAAGAAATGTTTATTTAGAATGAAGACTATCCTGTTCCTCTGGTCTCTGCCAAGGTCAAAAGTCCCACATGCTTTTCCCTTTATCAAGCATAGCCCAGTTTCCACCCCCTAGTGGTACACACCACCCACATGCAGTGAAATGTTTTTTCTTTACTACCCCAGTTTGTCTCATATCACTCCATTCTCTACTGTGGCTGAGTTCTCCAACTTCTGAAGCTATGTCAAAATGTGTCTTCTTTTTGGGGGCTTTAGAACCAATCCCATCCATTATGCTGGTGATGGTCCTTGACTCTTCCTTCGGATCATGAACAAAAGGTGTTGACTCATTTTGAACAGCATCTTTACAGTCAGAAGAAGTCCCCTCAGCCCTACATTCCTACCCAGAACTTGAAATCGCTTAATGTGGTCCAACTACTGACTGCAGTTCAGTTTTGCATAGCGTATGTTCTTTAGATTTACAGGATGTATATTTTCAATGTTTCTGTGTGTCCATAACCACCCATAATTTAATTTACATCGAGGAACAGCATTACCAATGCCGGTTGGTTTCAAAGTGGTCCGTCGGTTAGCCTACAAACTTTTAACCCTAAGGTTGGACACACATGAACCCATTTATGAGATACTTTGAATCCACTCCAGCACACGCCTTAAAGGGGCAGTATTACTGTCTGCAATGCTTACACTGAATAGTAATATTCTAGCCAGCAGTAAGGCAAGCTACTAGGTGGCATTTAACTACTAGACCCTTTCTCCTGTGGTTGAGGTTGTTTGCCACTGGTGTCCAGAGGAGTCCATCTTACAGTGGCTCTTCAAATTGAGCCAAGTACACCTTTCTGAGCTTGTCTTTTATGATAGCTAGCACGAGCAGTCAAGAGTCTCATCGAGGTAGTGTGGGGGTACCAAGACTCGAAACTCAACAGTCAGCAGACCTAATAAATTATTGTTCAGCCCAGTATTTTATAACCAAAGAAATTACATTTATTATCTCAGCAGAACAAAATACTACACAATTATATAAGTATCAGATTTTAGGTTAAATAATCTTACCCCTGCACTTTCACTGAAACCCTCCACCCACCCAATCTGGTGACCTCCTCCCTACTATATAGTGAGTTTAGGTGAAATTAGGCCCAGGTGCAAGTTTTACTAAGCTGTTGCCCCATAGCAACTGGTGGATCAGTTGATAACGTTCTTTAGCCCGACAACGATTTACTGATGAGTAGAAATCCTGTTTGGCTTTGCTTGTGTTTACAATCTCTCAGTCTCTGGAGGCCGTGCCTCGCTATTACCTGGTTCGCGATGATCTTGGCCTGGGAGGCACTGGTTGGACTATGTTGCATCAAACACTGGTCAGCGTCTTTGATGATATCTCTTTATCCACAGCTGTGGTCCTGATTCTCACGTGCAGGCCTCTTCAGGAGTCTGCTTGCAGGTGGGACTGGTGAGGGCTAGCCTTCGGGAGATGAGGCCTTCAGAAGAGGTGTCCGTGGCGGGTGCGTCCCTGGCAGGTTAGGGCATCTGGACAGGGGCAAACTTCCCACTTCGATGGAGATGGGTTGTGTCACAGGCTGGCAGCACCAGTTCTCTGACTGTGGAAGTGTTGGTTGGCACTGAGCTATGTAGTTACACTTCTTATTGCAGTTCACCTCCTGAACCGTGCTTAGGGAGACTGGATGACTTCATGCTGCACAGGTCAATCCAATGATGCTCCCACTGGATAGTCTGCTTCTTCTGGGTGTCCCATTCATTGGAGTCCCTTCAGGGCTTCTCTTCCTTGATAGTCTCTCCTCCTGCAGTGCTAGGCACTCTCCTTCCCTCTCTGAACCGGCATGTATGCGTCCGGGTGCTAAGTAGGTCCACAGCTTCTCCAGTAGGGTTGCAACCTTTCCTAGAAATAAATTCCATCTTTTTGTTTTGTTATTCTGGAACTGCCAAAAGCTGGTGGGTGAAAAAGAATTTGTGTAAACTTGTCAAGGTTTTTTGTATTATGGTCATTATCCATTTGTTTGCTCTAATAATCACTCTGAAGTGAATAGCACAGTCCTCAAATACTTTTTAAATGTCTTCTTTATATGTTTGTTTTTCTGGTTCTTAGCAAGCTTCCCCTAACAACCTGCCTTTGTTACTAGATGTTTCTCTTTCTGCCTTTCAGGGGGACCTCACTCAGCATTTGTGGCAGAGTGGATGTTATATCCAGCTGTGCTTTGCAGAATAGGATTTGCAGTGCTTCTAGGTGAGTGTCCAGACACATGCTGCATACACCAAACACAGGAGCCCTGCACCTGAAGATCTTGACCTTGCAAAAATCAATGCTGATTAACAGTGAAGGTGCTGTGTGTACTTCATTGCAACGTGGAGAATATTGGTGTTTTTACTTTTGCCAGTCTCACACTATTTTGTGCACTAACATTGAATTTTATTCCCTCCATGTAACTTGCAACCAGCTTTTATATCCTTTTCAATTGTAAACCAGCAAGCTTGTGTACAACAAGAGTACGAAGTTCCTTTGTGATTAGGTTGGGGAAGCTGTAGAGATGAGTGAGTCACTGAAGACCACTGATGTGTATGCAAAGAAGGGGGGATTCCCCTTGTCGGAACTAGGGCTCTCACACACCCAGCAAGCTAGGTGTCATGCTTCATCATATGAGCCTGCCCCTCGTCAGGTCGGCACTGCAATACCTGACGGGCACCCAGACCGGGGCTCTTTATCGGGGATCTTTTGTTCCTGCCGGTGGGTGCAGTGGGGGTAAGGGTCCTAGTGTGTGTAGATGTGAGGGGATGTGAGTCTAAAATAGGTCAGTTAGTCCTAGTCAACATTTTATTCCGAAGGTAAACTGCCTAATGTAAAAGAGCGAGAGGGGCAAAGGACTAGTAGCAATGTATCTAGTGGTGTATGCCCTGCTCTTGTGTGATCGACATGTTTCGTGCCTTAAGTGTCATTGAGATCATGGCACTTCCTCAGGATCAAAGAAATACTATCTACACTAAAAGGTAAGTAAATTCTACATACCAAGTTCTCTGGTCATTGACCTATAAGGTAGAAAAAAAGGGGGGGGGGTAACATATTGAAAATACATAATTCGTGCAAGCATACAGTGTCTCAACAATCCATAACCTATTGTCCGTCAATGCGAACGTGTTGGTGAACCAAAAACATTAACACAAGATGTCATCACTGTGTCACTCGGTGCAGGACAGTGACCTCAGTAGTAGTTACCAATAGCGTGTGCTCAAAATATTAAAAGCCTTATTAATTAAGTCAAAGGCAAACACAATAACTGGTGGCGACAATAGCAGTCAGGGTAATGATGGGACTCCCCTATACTGTCAATAAGTAATGCTTGCAACAGTAGCCGGCGGTTACAAAGGACACCGATTGGGTCCTGTCAGAGAAAGATGAAAGTTAAGACAAACCAGGAAATACAGGAAACTAAGTGGGCAATACTCAGTCAGTGACTTGGCAAGCAGCTCGAACACTGAAGGGGTGGTCGGTCAGGAGTACCGGTCAAACGCCGGTAACCCACCCACCCACCCACCCACCCACCCAACGTGGAGGGTCCCATACAGTGTGCAACATGGGGTAAGGGGCCGCCCCCCAACGTCGTATGAGCCTCCAGGGGACATCGGTGAAACCAATGCGTCTTGAGAGCGTCACGTGACCCGGGTAAGCGACCACGGTGGCCCAAGCAACCCACAGATGTTAGGCGCCCCAGGGGGTAGATCAGCGTTAAGGGTCCGATCCAAGTAGAGTGCACTCACCTCCGAAAGCGGTAAAGTCGACCATCAAGTCAGGAAAATGCGGACACTCACCGGCGTGTGAACGCTCCAAGCGTCTGACTTACCCTGCCGCCGACACCGGGATGGTAGCTGGTTGCCGGCGGCCAGTGTAGATGTAGAGTGAATCTCAGTGACGTGGTAGTCACGTGGGTAATCAATTGTACGTGACTGCCGGCGCTGTGTGTGACGCGCTGAATAATGTCTGGTTAGCGAGGCGGCCATCTTAGAGTGTAGCCAAATACCGGCGACTAAGTGAGATTGCTGTTTGTCGGCCGATATATGTAGAGAGCGGTGCAGGGAACAAATAGCCAAAAGCTCCAGTAAGTAATCTGGAAACACTTCGCAGGGGTCACAGGTGACTGTAATCTAATAGAGTAAAGCACTCGGTAACCTAAGAACAGACCCATGGGTAATCAGTGGTGCCTCAGTATCTGCTTTGTTAGTGACGCGCTGGCAGATAGGTGGTGAGCCCAGCGGCCATCTAAAAGTGTGGTAAGGTACCGGCCACTAGGCGGAATTGCCACTTGTCAGCACATATGTGTGGGGAGAGGTGTAGGCTGTCATTCAATAGACGATCCCGTAAGTGGTGAAGAAACACTGGCAAGGGTCGTAGGAGCAGCAGTCTCTAATACAGTTAGGTGGTATAGAATGGTCATAGTGTTCCTAAGCAACATCACTCAAAGAAGTGATCTGGAAATGACTGAAAGGGTTCAATGAGGACTACTCTGGTTGGCTGGGTAGCCGCAACCAAGGGTGTGAATAAGTTGTCAATCGCACCTTCAGTCTTCTACGTAGTAGTCACTAAAGATACTGATGTGTGCATGGAGTGAACTTAATGGGGTGGATCCCAAGTAATCATGTTCTAAGTCAGTAAGCCCCATGGTATATCATCATTTAGTCCAACTGTATGTGTGGAAAGTCTATGAACCCATCTTTGTTCGGCTTTGAACAGTGCCGTCTTAGTGATCTGAGGGTAGGCTTCTAACACTATCCAGCGTAGAGTTTCAGGTGAGTGTTGTGCTTCCCTAAAGTGTGTATATAGTTCAGTGGTGACCCTTTGGCATCTAATATTGCTTTTATGTTCGGTTATCCTGGTCTTAACGGGTCGCATGGTCATCCCTATATACTTCAGGCCACAAGGGCAAGTGATCATGTATATGCATTGCTTGGTGTTGCAATTGGTGTGTCTTTTCAGAGTCCATCTAAAGTTGGACTGCAGAGTTATTTCTTTGGATATGGTGGTAAGTGGACACACTATGCAGGAGCCACAAGGGTAATGTCCAGTTATCGCCGGGAGACCCCACAGAGTCCTCTGTGTGTCGGTGTTAAGTTTCTTAGGTCTCGTGTGTATCAAGACATCTTTCAGGTTACGGGTTCTTTTGTACGCAAACCTCGGTTTAGGTTGTTGTAGACTTCCGGTGTTCAAGATATGCCAGTGTTTAAGGATGATTTTCTTAATTCTGGCTGAATCAGGGGTGAACGATGTAACACAAGTTAGAGTGTCAGTGATCGGTTTCTGATGTACTTCAAGGAGAGTCTCTCTCGGGTTATTCCTTGCTCTTTTCAAAGAATCCCTCACTTGTTTCTCTGGGTAGCCTCTGGCCTTGAGGTTGGATGCCAGGGTATTGGCTTCTGTTCTGTAGTCAGCGACCAGTTTACAATTACGTCTGATACGCAAAAATTGGTCAAAGGGCAAGTTGTCTTTTAGCGCTCTGGGGTGGTGGCTTTTCTATAAGAGTAAACTGTTGCGGTCAGTGGGTTTTTTGTACAGAGAGGTGTTAAGAGTACCTGAACTGAGTGTGATATTAATATCAAGGAATGATACAGAGGCGTCCGAGATGGTGTGGGAGAATTTAAGGTAGTCATTTTGATCATTAATCCACCTCACAAAATCTTCACACGTAGTCAATGTCCCATGCCAAAAAATCAGGATATCGTCAATAAAGCGTTTCCAAAGTATCAGATTGTTGTGGTATGGGTTGGTGGTATTTTGGATGGTGTCCTTTTCAAATGCCGCCATTTAGAGGCACGCTAAGCTTGGAGCAAAGGTTCTTCCCATAGATGTACCCTGACTCTGATGAAATAGTTGTTGTTTGAACTCAAAGAAGTTTTCAGTCAGAGCCAGGGTGGCGCATTCCATGATGAAGGAGATGGGGGTGGGTGATGACCACTCCCGGGTGTTCAGAGCGGTTTCAACAACTGCTAAGGTGGCCCTCTGAGGAATGTTCGTGTAGAGAGACTCCACGTCAAGGGTAACTAGGAGGTCAATCTCTCCTGTGTTGGATGTTTCTTCAATGATCTTAAGGATGTCAGTGGTGTCTCTCACAAACGAAGGTGTGTCCCTGACTAACGGTTGTAAGAAGTGATCGCAGAAAATGGAGAGAGGCTCAAGGATGGAGCCAATCCCAGAGACGATTGGGCGACCAGGAACCGGGGAAATACCTTTGTGTATTTCCACCCCATTAAGTTCACTCCATGCACACATCAGTATCTTTAGTGACTACTACGTAGAAGACTGAAGGTGCGATTGACCACTTATTCACACCCTTGGTTGCGGCTACCCAGCCAACCAGAGTAGTCCTCATTGAACCCTTTCAGTCATTTCCAGATCACTTCTTTGAGTGATGTTGCTTAGGAACACTATGACCATTCTACACCACCCAACTGTATTAGAGACTGCTGCTCCTACGACCCTTGCCAGTGTTTCTTCACCACTTACGGGATCGTATATTGAATGACAGCCTACACCTCTCCCCACACATATGTGCTGACAAGTGGCAATTCCGCCTAGTGGCCGGTACCTTACCACACTTTTAGATGGCGGCTGGGCTCACCACCTATCTGCCAGCGCGTCACTAACAAAGCCGATACTGAGGCACCACTGATTACCCATGGGTCTGTTCTTAGGTTACCGAGTGCTTTACTCTATTAGATTACAGTCACCTGTGACCCCTGCGAAGTGTTTCCAGATTACTTACTGGAGCTTTTGGCTATTTGTTCCCTGCACCGCTCTCTACATATATCGGCCGACAAACAGCAATCTCACTTAGTCGCCGGTATTTGGCTACACTCTAAGATGGCCGCCTCGCTAACCAGCCATTATTCAGCGCGACACACACAGCGCCGGCAGTCACGTACAATTGATTACCCACGTGACTACCACGTCACTGAGATTCACTCTACATCTACACTGGCCGCCGGCAACCAGCTACCATCCCGGTGTCGGCGGCAGGGTAGGTCAGACGCTTGGAGCGTTCACACTCCGGTGAGTGTCCGCATTTTCCTGACTTGATGGTTGACTTTACCGCTTTCGGAGGTGAGTGCGCTCTACTTGGATCGGACCCTTAACGCTGATCTACCCCCTGGGGCGCCTAACATCTGTGGGTTGCTTTGGGCACCGTGGTCGCTTACCCGGGTCACGTGACGCTCTCAAGGCGCATTGGTTTCACCGATGTCCCCTTGAGGCTCATACGACGTTGGGGGGCGGCCCCTGCCCCATGTTGCACACTGTATGGGATCCTCCACGTGGGTTGGGTTACCGGCGTTTGTCCGGTACTCCTGACCGACCACCCCTTCAGTGTTCGAGCTGCCTGCCAAGTCACTGACTGAGTATTGCCCACTTAGTTTCCTGTATTTCCTGGTTTGTCTTAACTTTCATCTTTCTCTGACAGGACCCAATCGGTGTCCTTTGTAACCGCCGGCTACTGTTGCAAGCATTACTTGTTGACAGTATAGGTGAGTCCCATCATTACCCTGACTGCTATTGTCGCCACCAGCTATTGTGCTTGCCTTTGACTTAATTAAGAAGGCTTTTAATATTTTGAGCACACGCTATTGGTAACTACTACTGAGGTCACTGTCCTGCACCGAGTGACACAGTGATGACATCTTGTGTTCATGTTTTTGGTTCACCAACACGTTCGCATTGACGGACAATAGGTTATGGATTGTTGAGACACTGTATGCTTGCACGAATTATGTATTTTCAATATGTTACCCCCCACCCCCCTTTTTTTTCTACCTTATAGGTCAATGACCAGAGAACTTGGTATGTAGAATTTACTTACCTTTTAGTGTAGATAGTATTTCTTTGATCCTGAGGAAGTGCCATGATCTCAATGACACTTAAGGCACGAAACATGTCGATCACACGAGAGCAGGGCATACACCACTAGATACATTGCTACTAGTCCTTTGCCCCTCTCGCTCTTTTACATTAGGCAGTTTACCTTCTGAATAAAATGTTGACTAGGACTAACTGACCTATTTTAGACTCACATCCCCTCACATCTACACACACTAGGACCCTTACCCCCCACTGCACCCACCGGCAGGAACAAAAGATCCCCGATAAAGAGCCCCGGTCTGGGTGCCCGTCAGGTATTGCAGCGCCGACCTGACGAGGGGCAGGCTCATATGATGAAGCATGACACCTAGCTTACTGGGTGTGTGAGCGCCCTAGTTCCGACAAGGGGAATCCCCCCTTCTTTGCATACACATCAGTGGTCTTCAGCGACTCGCTCATCTCTACAGCTTCCCCAACCTAATCACAGAGGAACTTCGTACTCTTGTTGTACACAGCCTTCTGGGGCATGTACGTTGGACCTCGGTAAACTTGCCCTCTGTCCCTCTCTTGTTGGATAGAGAAAACCAGCAAGCTTCCCAACTTGTAAAATGTAATCTTCATGTTTACGATGTATTCTATGATGGTTTGCAGACTCTGCCTAAGAACTGACATTTCATTGTGATCTACGTTTCAAATAACTACTTTCATGTGATTTTCTTTGACACAGTGCCAAGCATGGACTGGTACATATATGAGGACACAGTGTAAGGAACTGCCTGAGTTAGTGCTAACAGAGTTCTGGGAAAATAAGTCCAATCTCAATAAAAAGCTAGATATGTAGTGTGACGCATAGATTGTTTTTAGATGCAATGTTCTTCATTGCACTCAGAAGCTACTGTGCTATGGACATGTCAAGCATGGTTACTATTGGCAGGCAATACCAAGATCTTTCAAATGGTTCATACTTCGGAGAATGTTGAAAGATGGAGGATTTTAAAAAGCTGGAAGATAGAGCTACAGGTGACAGCTTAATTTCCGTGCAGCTAAGTGCGAAGTTTTGTACTAAAGAGACAGACATTCTGAGGCGCAGTACTGTAATGGAAGTCAGGCAGGCAGGTTAGTACCCACTATTGGGTCATGTTGTTATCCTATTGGAAGAGTTCATAGTGACTAAGCAATGTGACAAGTCCATGTAGAAAACAAGGAAAGTATTGTAGTATTTATGGAAATATATAACCTACGGAAACAAACCTATTGCTACAATACACCCGAAGTAAGAAAAGTCTGAAATGTGTGCAGTTCTGGAGATCATATAACCAGAATGATAAAGATAAATTGGAAATGGTACGCGGGCAGGCTATCAGAATTGCTTTAACTACAAGTCCATTGAGGTAGAGCTCAAAAGTTTAGTTATGAATTCGCAGAAGTTAAAAATGGATGAATAAAGTACTTTACAGATATTCAATTACTAATGATAATAAACCCATTTTAAGACTAACACGATTTTCAGTGACAGGTACTGTTAGACCTCGAAGTCATGATTTGAGATGGGGGAAAGAAAGTCTCAGGAATAAGTTTGGAAAAATATATTTTGAGCTGAAGTAAGCACATCGACCAGCCTCCCAGAAGGAGTGAAAAATAAATTAACTCCTAGTAAGTGTGAGAATTAGTACTTAGTGAGCAACATTAAAATCTTATTTTATATTTCTGTGAAGTTATGGGTGGTATCTAATGGGCAGAGCAGAATTCTCTAACTAAAGGAATTTCCCAAAACTGTATCCAGTGTACTTTTAAATAATACTAGGTTCTTGTATCCCCTTCTCCAATTGATTGGCCACTCTTTACTTTCAGTTTTTAATACATGCACCAGTGTTCTACTAGTGTGTGGGTAGATGTCACTTTGTTTATTGGTTTGCTCACAGAGTGGCTTGTCAGTTTTTAAATATCATATTTTGTCTCAATTTAGTAAACTACCGAGGGTCTCTGGGATTCGGACAGGACTGCGTCTTCTCTCTTCCAGGCAATGTAGGAGACCAGGATGTTAAGGATGTACAGGTAAGCAATACTAGTGCAGCATGTTGCAGGAAAATGAAGCGCATCTTTTGCTTAGAAAATGTCCCATGGCCAACAGTAGGTCTTTGGGCACTTAGCCACATGTGGCAATTTAGCTTTAGCACCTATAACAGATGAGAGGCTCAGTAGTGTATGTATCAAGCAGCTATTCATGTGTCATGAGGTGTTGGCAGAGAGCACTTACTGCATAACATATCTTCAGCCTAAAATAAAAATTGCTCTCTACTTTGCATGAAGTGGCCATTTGAATTTGGTTTGAAAAGCTCAAAAAGTGGCATTGCAGGTGCAGCCTAACTAAAGATAGGCACAGAGAAGAGGAAATTAGTGACCCTGGGAACTGGTTTGAGGGCACAAGGGAAACAGGTTACATTATTCCAGTTGTGTCAATTGGGGCTTTTGTGTTTGTTGTCCTGTGGTATCCTTACTTTTGGACCCAAAATTGAGCACCAAGTACACCCCGTTAGCGCTTCATCCTCAAGGTAGCTAGACATTGTGATCCAAAGTACATGTGGTGTGGACTAGACACTCAGAGCTTAATAATTAATAAATTGAGGTCCAGTCAATGCTTTGATTTAAATAGGAAAAAGTACTTTACTAAGTAATTGCCACACATAAACAATAACATCAAGTTTTATAAAAATGGGGCTGCTAGTTGTTGATTACAAGGGCTTTTCTGCAGTCAAATCTGGGACACTGGAGAGTGGCTTCTGTACTTGATAGCTGCTCCGGTGCGACTTTCAGGCATTTGTGCACATTTAGGTTTTAATAAATCAGTTTTCACCCTCTGTTGTCACTTAACTGCTGTCTTCTGTGGTTTTCGGGGCTCCGCCCACTCTTCGGACCTATTGAGTCTGCCACACTTGCGCTTTAGGTGCAGCCCATGCGTGAAGCGGTCAGAGGAAGCCGGGAGTGGCTGTCCAGTGCTAAGAGACCACTGCCACGGAGGCCCCCTCCCGGGCTGGGACCCACAGTACTTCTCTATGGTACTTTCTCTGGTGTCACACTAGCCCAAGAATTCCACCCAAAATGGGGCTGCAGAGCCCACCCACAAAGCAGTAGCAATTCCATTTGAGAGAGCGGCACAATAGTGAGACTCAGTGGCCAATTACAGTTATCACTAAGTGCGACTGCAACTGGATCCCAAGACACTCTGGTGATGAATACTTGATGCTTCCAAGAGAGAGTCTATTTTTTATTATATTTATTTATTTGGTGTTTTATATAGCACGAACATGACCCTAATAGGGTATCAGAGCGCTTTACATTTACATATCTTTCAACTTAGAACAAGACGAGCGTCATGCAGTTTCAGTAAACCTAATCAGTGTACAGCAAGTTACTAGAAACAGTTATGCTACAAGTCATAAATTAATTGTACATTGATTTGTGAAAGAAACATTTGTGCTTGATAATAATATTTACAAGACCAAAATGATGTTAGAGGTCGAAGTGTGGAAGCATGTGTATTGAACAAGAAGGTCCTCTGAAAATGTCAAGTCTGCTGGATTTATGGAAGGAATTTGCTCATAAAAAAGGATTTGGTTTCAGTTTTAAAAGCAGCGATGGACGAGATTTTTCTAATGTTTGGGGGGAGAGCGTTCCAAATTCTTGGTGCTGCGCCAGAGAAACCTTGGTCATAAGATCTTTTCTTTCGGAAGAGGGCCGGTTTCAGTAATAGATCTCCATGACTCCGGGAAACCCTATGGTGCGGAAGGAATTTTGGCATACCTGCATTCCGATTTTCAGGTAATTGCATTTCCTTAGCTGCTAGCCGAGTTCAGTTTGGTTTGCAAAGTTACGGTCCTTCAACGCCTAACACCTGGCTACCTTAATGATCTGCTTTCTGGTAGACCAGAAGGTGAGGTGGAACCAAGCAGGATGCCAATGGTACAACTTGATGATACACAGGAGTTCAGCTGTTTGCCCAAACTGGCAGGGGAGTTGGCTGGCAAGGGCACCAATCAATGAACTCTGAAGTGTTTTATCCTCCACACTGCTGTGCAGAACTTGACTCTGGGATCACTTGGTGTGTCTCGTCAGCTCCAAGGCTTTTCTGTTGGTCACATGCCAATTCACAGAGAGTTCTCAGCACACACCCATATTTGTAATGTGTGCGGAGTCAAAAAATCAAAATCATATAAAGACATGTTGCAGAGGATCTCATGGCAGTGGTGCAGACCAAGTCATGGAGGATGATATTTCTGTCCCAATAGTGACATTTTTGTTAGCTATTTGGGCGCTGGTGGCTTGAGGATGGCTTAAAACAAAGGGACTCCGGTGTGATTCTGGATTTGGGAACTGGAAGAGGATACAAAGTGTGGTTTTCGCTAACATCTGGGCTAGATGGCATACTTGATCATTTGTGGAGTGAAAGTACTTTCATTTAAGGCGTCACCTAAATGGATTTTGTTTCCACGGATGCAATAATTTAAGTTCTCAGCCTAGTACTCCTGTTTCTGGGAGCATTTTAATTGTGAAATAGGCATAACTATATGAGATGAAGATAACTGGTGATTGAAGGCATGCAGTGTTGTGCTGAGGGGTTCATTATAGAGGTGCAGCTTTGTCTCATCACTTCATGGTATTTTCCATTTTTGCACCCTTAATGACTGCCCCCTTTTGACCTTTCTGCACGAAACCTGGGAAAAATAAATATTGGTAGAAAATCTATGAGCTTGACAAATTTGCTGTAGATGGTGAAACAGAGTTACAAGGCGAGGTCTGCAAACAGTTTTATGACTCTTGTAAAATGAGATTTCCCAGCTTTTTCTCTGCGCTTCTGAATCAGTGTTCCCCAAATTTTTATGGAGCTGCAGCCTTTTCGTCATTTGGTGCTTTTTCCTGGTTTGGTGAAAAATCCATTCAAACTTTTTTTTTTAGGCATGTGGCAGAGTACATACATTTTTCTGATGGTTTGCGATCTCATAAGTCACCGAAAATAGGTGTGCAAGCATAAAGGTTTTTCTCCTCATGTTTACAAACATTGTGGGGGTGTGATGCATTATTCATACGAGAGAGGTAACACCGACCACTTACTAGTATCTTGTCCAGGCTGGGGGAAATTGAAGTAAAAAAAATTGGGGGAGGAGGATCCATTGTCAGTATGTGTATTCCATCTTAATGCTTGGGCAGATGGTAGATGGGGAAAGTCGAAATTGTTCTAGCTGATTAAGTCAGTAAGGAGGAGAAATGCTAAGAGCAGTTGTAGGGCATGGATACAACATTCATCCATTGGTTATTCCCCAGGCAGATCTCTACTTGCCAGTCGTCTCACAGAATGTGGACAAATTTCAGGGCATCCAGGAGTTGTGAAGGGGAGCACTATGTTTCCCTGAGTCTGCAGTGGATTACTCCTGATATGCAAGGCCAGACCTCCCTACACTGTAGTAGGATTTGAGTTCCCTGAATCCAGATGCTGACAAATTTAGCAGGGGAACAGTAAACGAGATGCGTGGGCAGACATCACACTCTGGGAGTTAGATGACATAGAACAGATTGGGTACTTCCCATGTGGACAGGTAACAATTTAAACTTTATCACGCAGGGCCCTCACGGTGAGACTCTGTAAATCTGATGTTAGTTAGGCACCCCCAGTAATGGGTCAGGTAGGAGAGCCTCCAGGTGTTAACCCTTATGCCCAGACCCCAAGTTAGTTACAATTTTCCTCCACCCTCTTAGATGATGATCTCATCCTGGTAGCTGAGAGAATGGGATGTGCAAAGGGGTGATGAGATCTCGCCTCACTAGTAGTTGCAGAGGGATTCCCATACAAAAAGGAACACTATTGTAGGCAAATGCATTTGAGTGCTGACCTTACTACATATCCATGGGAGAGAATACACGATCATGTATGAATGTGTATGTGGAGCGACAGGATTAATTTCCGTAGATTCTGAATGGAACCCTTTGCCTGTAAGAGATTCATTTGCGGAATGTAAAACCTAACCATTCCCATTGTGTATTTCCCTGTAGTAAACACTTGAGGAAAGGGAGCCTGTTGTAATAGTTCTCTGATAAGTTATTTTTGTCTTTTAACACAAATCGAAAGCACTGTGCGTAATGCCTGTTTATCTCCAAAATGGAGACATGGATGTGTGCAGACACTATAGCACAAGCAGCACACATGGTACCCATAACTTGCAGGACTATGATGTTTATTAATTCCTGATGCACCACCTTTGGTTCTCCCTGTTGAGATAGAGGAGGTACGCCCTACACTATAGCTGACATTCCACTAAGAAAGAATAGAAAGCATGATGAAATGATTTAAAACAAACATTCTTAGCGAACCACTCAACAACAAAGTTGAGTCTGACAGGTATTTGAATTTTAAGATTCTTACATGACTTGAGATGCTAACTTGTAAAAGGAAGACAATTATATCTGATAGAGACTTCTAGCCTCAGATTCCTTACCTTAGAATTATCCCCAGGCGTCAGACTGGATCCAGAGCTTTTTTATGAGCAGTACCCCTGTGTGCCGGTAATTGGCGACATTAGGCTCCGCATGGCGTCTGCTCCAAAAGTGACGTGCATGTAGTCTAAATAGGTGCCACCCCAGCGCGCTGTCAGTTCTTTTATTTCTGCACTAGTCAGCACAGATCCAGAGAGAGATACCCTCAATTTTTTGACTGTCCCTTTTGACTTTTTGTCAAAGTTTTTTGAGATCTTTCTCCTGGTGTGGCAGGGATGTCCACTAGGAAAGCTAGCTTAAAGCCCTGCGCCGCCTGTCACTGACAGATATTGGTGATGGACCACATCTTGTTTGTCTCAGGTGTTTGGAGTGAGACCACGACTCGAAGACCTGCGTTGACTGCCGTGCCATGCACCCGAAGACCTTGAGAGCAGTCCCTCAAGTTCCTTGCCGCTCGATGGTCTTGATCCCAGTTGAGAGGAAGGTCATGGGATCGGTCACGTAGCCATCGATCTTCAACAAAGTTGTCCAAGCATTCGGGTAAGTCCCACAAAAAGAAAAAGATTTAGAAGTCGGAGAGGTCCGTCCTTCAAAGTCATCCAACGAGATGAGGGAGCATCATCTTCGTCATCCGAAGCCTGGCTCCATTGATGAGCTGCACATGGGCTGGCTCCGCACCTCCCCGAGTTTCCAGGACCTGGAGCGACCCCCACCCAACTCCATGAATTTTGAGGCCATGCTCCTCATATTTGGGTGCCCATCCTTACTGGCGCACCTTCAGGCCCTGCATGTTTGGGAAGGGTCCCTACTGGTTCCCTGCCGGCGGCTCCACCCCCAGGGTCAGTCGGGCCCCTTGGATCCATGGATGGATCCTGACCAGTGCCTGTCGTACCACCTCAACCTTCCCCGACGCCAGTCCCCATGTCGATTCCACCGTCACCATTCTCTTCTCCGATTTTGACAATGAGCCGGAGGGGCGTCGCTCGACGCCGACTGGAGCCTTGCCCTCCAGACTGGAGCTTGAGCCTTATTCCTATGAGCCAGGATTTGGGGAAGATTTGGAGGGGCCACTGAACCCTAAAGAATACCAGCCCCTAGGCTCCCAACAGGGACTGGTGTGAGGAATTGGCAAACTCCAGTGGACTGGACACTTCCCAGATACTGACATGGTCTCTCCTCCTATTGTGGCTATGGAGTAGGGAGCCTCTTTTCCTATGGTGGTGAGAACAGCGGCCGAGGTCCTAGACCTTAGCCAGCCTTCAGTGGCAGTCGAGACTAACATCTTGCCCGAGGTGCTTCAGCCGGAAGAGACCCCTCAGAACCACTTCTCCCATTTAATGAAGCCCTTAGGGACTTCCTGCGTGGGACCTGGTCCAGGGCCTGCACAGGAGCTCCTGTAAACTGGACAATTGCCCACTGCCCCGCCCCAGGGGACCCCAATTTCCTCACACAACACCCTATCCCGGAGAGCTAGGTGGTCCAAGCCTCCACTTCCCGTGTAAATCCTGGCACATTCCCTACCTCCCCACCAGATAGAGAATCCAAGAGGCTGGACACCTCAGGCAAGAAACTGTTTTCCAGCCTAGCACTGCGGTCCATGAACACTGGTTGCCTTTTTGGGCCTTTACTCCCATGCACTGTGGGATTCAGTTGCACAAGTGCTGGCCATGGTCCCGGAGGAGGCCCGGGCCACACTCTCCCAAATCATTGCAGACGGAAAGAAACAGCCAAGTTTACGATCCGATGTGGGCTGGACACGACCGACTCGCTAGGCAGAGTGGTTTCTTCATCGGTGGCCTTACGGCGCCATGTCTGACTGATTAAGACTGCCTTTTAAGGGGATGTCCAAGCTTTGCTTATGGACATCCCCTTTGATGGCGCCTGTCTCTTCAGAGACAAGAAGGACTCCGCGCTGGATGCTTCAAGGATAGCCGAGCTAAGGCCAGGTCCTTGGGCCTTTCATTTGCCCCCCGCCAAGCACAGTCCATCTTTTGCTCCTTTTGTGGCCATGGAACGGGCTTCCAGATGCGTCTTTACCCGCCCAGTCACCACGTCACGCAAGCTGCCAAGCCTCTGCATGGCACAGTACACAGTACCCCCAGACACCCCACCCTTCCCTGGCAGCCACAGCCTCCAAACCTCTTTAGTGCACACTCCAACCATCATGCGAAATCACTGGGTTCACCAGATTGTCAGAATAGGCTACTCCCTCCCCTTCATAACTTCCCCTCCACCCATGCCACCCACTTGCGGCAGGCTGACAGAAGACCATCTCTCCTTACTCTGCCAGGAAGTGGTGGCTCTCTTGGTCAAGGGAGCAATAGTGAGGGTGCCACAGCCAGAAGTAAGTTGTGGTTGTTATTCTCGCTTTCTAGTGCCCAAAAAAGGATGGAGGCCTTCTTCCTATCTTGGACCTGCATCCTCTCAAGTTTTTCCTGAAAAAGGAAAAATCCTAAATGCTCCCGCTTGCTCAAGCCCTGTCTGCCCTCGACCCAGTAGACTGGTTGGCAGCAGTGGATTAGCAGGTTGCATATCTCCAAAATTCCTGTGTTACCTGAGGTTCAAGGTGGGCCACGATCACATTCAATTTGCTATGCTTCCTTTTGGCCTTACTATCGGCCCTCAGGTGTTCACCATGGTGATCGAGGTGGTTGCAGCTCATCTGCGGAGCTCAGGGGTACCAGTCTTCCCGTATCTTGATGACTAGCTATTGAAGGCAGGCTCGCTCCAGGCCGTCGTCTCCCACCTCCAGACTACGGCGGACCTCCTGCACTCAATGAGGTTCACTATTAACATGCCGAAGTCACACCTGACTCCCTCTCAGATGCTCCCTTTCATCGCAGCTGTTCTGGACATGGTGCAGTTTCTGGCTTATACTCCCATACGGCGAGTCCAGGATATTCAGGCTATGATACCGATGTTTCAGTTTCTATCCTGGGTTTTGGTGAGACTGACTCTGAATCTGCTGGGCCTCCTGCATCCTGCGTATGACACATGCCAGCTGACAGTGGGACCTGAAGTTCCAGAGGGCTCAGCATCAAGGAAATCTCTCCGACATGGTCCAGATCTCGGAGGGACCTGCAAAAGATCTGCAGTGGTGGTTAACGAACCGGTATTGGGTCAGCGACAGACCCCTCTCCCTTCCCCAACCAGATCCAACACTGGTGACAGATGTGTCACTCTTGGGATAGGGCGGAGTTGGAGATCAGAGGCCTCTGGTCCCTGGCAGAATCCGGACTCCACATCCACCTACTGGAGCTCCGGGCTTTCCGGCTGTCATTGAAAGCCTTTCTACCATCCATCAAGGGAAGGCTAGAGCAGACGTTGACTGACAACACCACCGCCATGTGGTACTGTAACAAACAGGGTGTGTTGGAATTGTGGATTCTGCCAAGAGGCCCTGCGCCTCTGAACATGGCTGAAACAGGAGGGCATATATTCCTGGTTGTTCAACACCTGACGGGCTCTCTGAGCGCGAGAGTGGACAAGCTCAGCTGAAGGTGTTCATTGGATCAAGAATGCCGTCTCCATCCGGAGGTGGTGCAAGGTTTCGTTCGGCAGTGGAGAGAGCCTTGGTTATATCTGTTCGCACCGCCGAGAACGTTCAGTGTCAGCACTTGTGTGGTGGAGTTTCCAAGGCGACTTTCGCTCGGAGAAGCTTTTGGTCTTGAGTGGAGCTAAGCTCTCCTGCATGCCTTTCTACCCATACCACTCCTGCCCAGTGTTCTCAAGAAGATCAAAAACGACTGGGCCCAAGTCATCCTTGTGTCTTCTGTCTGGGCTCGAGGAGTTTGTTATCCCGAGCATTGCCATCGGTCCTCCGATCAGGCTGTCTCTTCGCGAGGAGCTTCTGTCGCAGCAGCAGGGAAGGGGTCTCCTCCCGAACCTGTCAATGCACCAAATTCATGCTTGGAGATTGAGTTGCAACAGTTGACCGCTTTCGACCTTCCACCTGAAGTCTGCAATGTTATCTTGGCAGTCATGCATCCCTCCACCAAGACGGTATGCGCATGCCGCTGGAGCAAGTTTGTGGCTTGGTGTACAGAAAAGCAAGTTGACCTTCTTTCTGCTCCCCTTTCTCAGGTCTTTCTATTTCTTCTTTCGCTTGCCCAGCAGGGCTCTGCGTTGGGCACCTTAAATGGCTACCTTTCTACCATCTCAGCCTTTCTGCGGTTGCTAGATCAGTTATCCCTCTTCAAAACCCCTGTTGTGAATAGATTTTTTTAAAGGTCTTCAACACACGTTTCCACCTTCTCCCTTTATCATGCCACAGTAGGACCTTAATCTAGTACTCGCATTTCTGATTTGCGCTCCTTTGAACCACTACACAACTGTCCTCTCGAGTTCTTTACCATCAACACGGTCTTCCTAGTGACGATAACATCTGCCAGAGGGTCAGTGAGCTCCAGGTCTTGCCATCTAAGCCTCAATACCAAACCATCTTCCCGGACAAGCTGGTTCTTCTCCCTAAAGCTTCCTTTTTGCTGAAAGTTGTCACTCCCTTTCATGTACGCCAGTCCATCACACTGCCTACCTTCGATGCTCCACCACATCTCTCCCAGGAGGAGCGACTCCATCAACTGGACCCAAAAAGAGCGTTGTTGTTATACCTTGACCGCCAAAAAGAGTTCTTGTGGACGACCAACTCTTTATAGGGTATATCGGAGCCAAAAAGGGGAAGTCTGTGCAGAAACAGACCATCTCCGAATGGGTCGTGCTCTGCATTACAATCTGCTACGCACTAGCCAAGAAGCAACCCCCTGAGGGTTTGCATGCTCATTCCATCAGAGCTAAGGCTGCAACCACTGTGTTAGCATGCGGAGTTCCGGTCCTGGACATTTGCTGAGCAGCAACGTTGGGTTCTCTGCATACGTTCACCAAGCACTGCTGCCTGGGCAGTCCGGTCCCGCAGTCGGGCATTTTGCCCATTCAGTCTTGCACGACATTTTAGTGTGAGACTGTTTAGCAGACCCACCTCCAGGGAGGTATTGCTTGGGTATCTATTCTAAGGTAAGGAATCTGCGGCTAGAAGTCTCTATCAGATGAACAAGTTACTTCCCTTTGGTGACTCCTTATCTGGTATACTCTATCTAGTCGCAAATTCCTTACCGACCCACCCATCCTCCACACTCTGAAAACAGATTTCTAGGGTCAAGGCTGTTTCTCTTTCAGGGCCCTAATTTTCAACACCAGTGGTCAGTGTTCTTCGTGGTGCCGCAGTCCTGCCGTGGAAAGTCACAAAAAGAAACTGACGTCAGCACGCTTGAGTAGTTCCTTTATATGCACCACGTACGTCACTTCCAGCATGAATGACGCCACTTGGAGCCAAACAACGCGAGGGGTACTGCTCACGATGAATTTCCAGATCCAGTCTGATGCCTGGGGATAATTCTAAGGTAAGGAATCTGCGGCTAGACAGTCTCTACAAGATAAGGCGCTACCGAAGGTAAGTAACTTGTTCTTTAATTGTGTAGGGTTGTTATTTATTTGCATCTGTCATTCTCCCCACAAGGGAATTGAACTTGGGTCTTCACATTATTTTCATCATATTTAAACCTTTAAAATGGGATCTCTGTAATTTGAGTTCCAGGTGGGTGGGTGATTTTATTACAAAGATTATACAAAGATTATACAAGTGGATCACAGGGTACTCTATATCATCTCATGCAATACCTTTTTCATATGCCTTTTTTGTAGTATGCAGTGGAGCAAGTGCTGAAGGAGGAGTCTCTAGACCCAAACAACGTGGCTCTGATTGGTGGGTCCCATGGTGGATTTTTGGCTTGTCACCTAGTTGGGCAATACCCTGAAATGTACAAAGCCTGTGCCACCAGGAATCCAGTTGTAAACCTGGCATCTATGATGGGATCAACTGATATCCCTGACTGGTAAGTGTGGATTTCCATATTGGTACTTTACTACAGCTTAAGGTTGTAGGTTGTCCTTCTCCTAGACTATGTCTGCTTGTGAATTCAAGGTTGCTAATTGACACTGCAAAAAAGGTAGTGCAGGATACTACAATTTACCTTTGAGATCTTTTTCCCATAATGCAGACTTCACATCACAAGAGAAGGCACGAAGATAATCCCCAACAACAAAAAAATACAGTTGTGGAGGACACTGTCATTAAAGCACATCACCCATGCCAGAGAACCCCTTCCAGTAATCACAGCTGATAAACCCCTCATGCCCTCTTTAATCACCATCATGTTTGTAACCTCCCTCTGTATTTTTCTGTATCTTAGCATTTTGTGTATATTTTTTATTTTTGTTCCTTGTGCCCCAGTGGGACTGAAATCTTCAGCTGTAACTGGTTTTTCCTACATACAATTGCTGCTGCAATGTTTGCAGCTATTTTCTGCACATCTGACACTACCACCTCATGCTCCTCCTCCTCCCCTCCCCTCTGTTACTCATATTCCGCATACTCCTACTCCTCCTCATGCAACCCCTCCTACTTCGACTCCTCCTCATACTCCCCCTCTTCCTTCTCATAATCCCCCTCCTACTCCTCATAATCCTATTCATACACCTCCTCATACTCGTACTCCTCATACTCTTCATACTCGTACTCCTTAATCATACTCCTTATACTCGTACTCCTCATACTCCTCATATTCCTCCTCCTACAAATACTCCTCCTCCTCATACTTCCCCTACTCTTCATACTCCTACTCATACTCTTACTCCTCCTTCTCATACTCCTACTCCTCATATTCCTACTCCTCCTCAAACTCCTCTTTCTCATACTCTTACTCCTCCTCATACACCTTTCTCATACTCTTACTCCTCCTCATACTCCTCTTCCTCATACTCTTACTCCTCCCCATACTCTTCCTCATACTCCTCCTCCTCGTACTCCTCCTCATAATCCTCCTCCTATTCATACTCCTCCTCATCCTCTTCCTACTCCTACTCCTCCTCATACTCCTCCTCCTTATACTTCTCATACTGCTCCTCATACTACTCCTCCTCTTCATACTCCTCCTCCTCATACTCATCATAGTACTCCTACTCCTCATACTCATCATACTCATACTTCTCCTACTACTACTCCTCCTGATACTACTCATACACCTCCTCATACTACTCATCATCCTCCTCATACTCCTTGTGACAGGACAAGTAAAGGCGGAGACCAGATATTGTATTACTATGAGGTTCTTTATTCTGCCCTCAATCCCCTCTTGTGGATTTCCTATTATAGGTGTCATTCTCAAAGGAGTTAACAACACTCTTTTCTTCTAGAGGCACAGTCTTTTCTTCTTTCTTCTCTTGTCCCCCGTCCTCCTTCTCCTGGGTACCCTCGGGAAACATAAACCGGTAGGTGGCTATTAGCAAAACAGTCCTTTACAATGAATATCCCTTCACCAGTCACCACTAGTGATATACTCCCAGTCCATGCTCTTTATAATCCTTTATTCCATCAAGTCCCGTGCACCATTGGCATTTAGGTGAGAAGTGGAAGTAAAGTGGTTAGGATAGTTCCTGTTCCCACCGGCCTCTACTTGAGAGGCTGTGGTTCACCCCAACCGTGCACTATCAAAAAGGGACCCAAGAACCCATAAGACGAGCCCCGCCCGTCTTAACCACTCACTTGTGGACAGTACTTGCCTTGGGCCGTGACTCCCGACTGGAGCCACGGCAGCCACATCCGTTGTGCCTTCCCTCAGGTTCCTATGCTCTTGGCTGGTGGGCCGGTCCTCTCCTTTGGTCCTGGGCTCCTCCCCTACAATGCTCACTCGGTCCGTCGAGCCGCTCTCAGTTCCCGCGTTGCCTCTGTCTGGCATCGTCAATCCTCTCCCGTTGTCTCCATCTTCTCCTCCTCGACGCCTCAATATCCTCGCATCTTCCTCCTCTGACGCTCTCTCTCCCCTCCTCGCACTTCCAACGTCCTCTTCTTTCGACCCGTGTACATCCGCTTCTGGGTCAGGGAGCGCTAGAACACGTATCGTTCATGCCCCCGGGGCACCGTTCTCTCGATGGTTTAGTCTTCCCGCCACAGAAATCCCCAACCAAGCATGGACGTTTGGTCCATGAGGACACCGGCCAACGGGACAGGAAGTCAGCAGGTCCCTGCAGACTACCCGTGACCTGGAAGGAGAATGGTTGTAAGGCCAAAAACCAACATAATATGCGAGAATTAGTCTCTTTCTGTCTAGCCAACCAAATTAAGGGGGCATGATCTGTGTACAACAAAAAGGAACGCCCCAACAGATAGTACCGGCAGGCTTCCATGGCCCACTTGATCGCCAGGCATTCCTTCTCACTAATGGGGTATCGGGATTCCCTAGGCAACAGCTTCCTACTGAGATAGACAATAGGGTGCAACAATCCCACATCATCCGGTTGGGAGAGGATGGCTCCCAAACCACTATTAGAGGCATCTGTCTGTAGTACTAACTGTTTCGTGAAATCCGGACAAGCCAACACAGGTTCCCCACTTATAATCCCCTTCAGGTGATCACCACTCTGCTGATGGGAAGGGAGCCACTCCTGTTACCCGGGATGGGTATTTCTTGGTCAATAGGTCAGTCGAAGGAACAGCTATTTCAGAAAAATGGGGAGTGAAACGTCTGTAATAGCCAATCAGTCCCAGGAAGGATCTGACCTCTTTCTTGGTTGTGGGAGGGGGTAAGTCCTTAATCGCCTTCACTTTGTCGACCTGGGGACAGAGTTGTCCTCCCTGGATGTGGTACCCCAAAAACCGGATAGAGTTGGTGGCTAATAGGCTCTTTTCAGGATTTGCAGTGAGGCCTGCCTTTCTGAAGGTAAGTAGTACAGCTTCCATGTGTTGAAGATGTTGTTCTTAGGACTGACTAAAAATCACTATGTCATCCAAATAAGCTGTGGCATAATCCTGATATTCCCTTAGAACTAGACCCATTAGCCATTGAAAGGTGGCGGGGGCACCATGTAGACCGAACGGTAACACGCGGAACTAGTATAGGCCTGATGGAGTGGAAAACGCTGTTTTTCTCTCTTGCTGTGGGTGCAAGGGGTATTTGCCAGTATCCCTTCGTGAGATCTAAAGTGGTCATGTAGCATGCAGTACCTAGGTTCTTGATCATCTCATCGACCTTGGGCATGGGATATGTGTCAAAATGGGAAACCTCATTTAATTGGTGGAAATCGATACGAAAACGTATAGACCCATTGGGTTTGGGGACCAGTACCACCGGGAAACACCAAGGGCTACATGAAGGCTCGATGATGCCTTCCTTTAGCATGTCTTCCACCTCCTGTCTCACTGCTTGTCTCCTTGCCTCTGGTATCCGGTAAGGACGGAGACTGATGGGTCTTGCTCCTTCAGTCCTAATGTCATGTTGTACCAAGTATATTTTCCCAGGATGTGATAAAAAGACATCACCATACCTTCCCACTAGGTCAATGAGAGTTAGCCGTTGAGTATCGGAAAGGTCAGAACCCATGGGTACCGCTCCTATCTTTTGGTCGGCGTTCTGAATGGGAAATGTTATCTCTAGCGTGTTGGAATCTGTTACGTACAATGCGGTGTTTTCTTTTTCTACCCATTTCTTTAACAAATTGATATGGTAGATCTGTCCTTGTCCCCCTCGTTGTGGTATGGCTATTTTGTATGTCACGGGTGTAATTTTGTCTAAGACTTTATAGGGTCCCTGCCACTTTGCCAACAGTTTGTTGTCTGACAAAGGGAGAAGAATCAGGACCTTTTCCCCAACCATTAATTCCCTAAGTTTGGTGTTAAGATCATAGGCCCTTTTCTGTCTCAGTTGAGATTTTTCTAGGTTTTGCCGGGTTTCTTCCCATAGGGTTACTACTTTCTGTCTCAGTCTAGAGGCGTAATCAAGAAGATCCAGCCCTTCATCGTCTTGATCCTCCCATCACTCGGCTGCCATGTCCAAGAGAGTACGTGACTTCCTACCAAAGACCAGTTCAAAGGGACAATAGCTGGTAGAGGAGTGGAAATGTGTGTGTATGGCAAAGAGCACCAGTGGGAGTTGTCTGTCCCAGTCTTTACCCGTTTCCATGAACATCTTTTTTAGCATGGTTTTGATGGTGCGATTATAGCGCTCCACAAGGCCATCGGTTTGTGGGTGATATACCGAGGTCTTAATCTGTTTTACCCCCAACACCTTACATATTTGGGCCATTAATTGGGACATGAATGGGGTTCCTTGATCAGTCAAGAGTTTGTTGGGAAAACCAACTCTACAGAAAAACCCAACCATTGCTAAGGGCCACAGCGGTCGTAGTCATACTGGTCAAGGGAATGGCCTTGGGGTACCTTGTGGCATAATCAACTAATACCGAGATGTACTGACAGCCTCTTGCAGATGCGACTCAGGGTCCCACCGGATCCATACCCACTTGGGGAAAAAGGGAACTCAATGATAGGTAAGGGCTGTAGAGGAGCTTTTGCTATCTGAGGAGGATTCACTCTCTGGCATCTGTCACATGCGGCACAAAACCATCTGATGTCAGAAAAAACACCCAGCCAATAAAACCATCTTTTTTTTCTTTCTTTTTTTATAACAAACTTTATTGATTTTCTCCAGTTTCAGTACAGGTGGAAGAAATACTGAAATGTTATTTTCATCATAACATAATCATACACGTGCAATATGATGACAGCGCTCGGAAAAAGCCAATAAAACCATCTTAACAGACATTCTTCTGTCTTGTCTCTCCCATCATGACCGCCCCCGTTTGTCCGTGGGCCAGGTGTAGGACCTGTTCCGTAAAGGGTAGAGGCACCAATAGCTGTGAGACCACTCCATCAGGTTTTTTTGTTTTCCGGTACAATAAGCCCCTAGAGACATGGAAATAGGGTCCTACCTGCCCATGTTGTTCTTCGACTGCTTGGGCCCAAGCCCGTTCAAAGTTGGGGGTCCTCTTTCTGTGCTGCTCTGAAGCTGCGGGCCACTATCGGCCCCTCATCTGTGGGAGAGGAAAGAGAAGTAGAAGGGTCATTAGAACCACCAGAAAGCACATACCGTTGGTTATGTAGCCGTCTCTCCCGATGGGACAGTTTGGTTTTGTACATACCGCCTGATAATTCCTCTTGGAAAAAAGGTGCCTCCTCCCACCATAGGGCTTCCTACCTCTCTTTAATGACCTTCGATAGGATTCGAGAAAAACCCACATAATCTGTGCCCAGAATCCTCTCCTCCACCATATCGGGTATGCCTGCCACCCATATGACCTCCTGATGTCCATCTGTATCTTAGCTAGGGGTTTGCTGTCCCCATGTACACAAGTGATCAACACTTCTTCCCCCGTTAACCACTGTCCTGGACACACCTTGCCTGCATTTATCACAGAATGTCGACACCCGGAGTCTAGCAGGACCTTTGTAAGCGTTTGATTGACCATCATCCACTGGTGGTACTTTGCTTCCCCCTGTCCTGCCCATAACACCCGCCCTTGCAGATAACCTATGTCCATGGGTTCTACTGTAGTTGCCTTCTGTGGACAGCTCCTAGCTATGTGTCCCCACTCCCCACAATGAAAACATTGTGGACCTGTTCCTGCCTCTCTGGTAGGATATCGTTATGTTAGTCTGTTCTCTATGGGAGTTCTGGGGGTCACCGAAGGTGAGGAGAATCTCCACCGTTGGGCCACCGGATTAGGCATCCTGGGTGGTGATGGTCTCACTTCAGTGGGTCGGGAGTGAGGGGGTCGGAGGTCAGTAGCCCGATGATACGCACACGCTAAGTCAATAGCGGTAGCGACAGTGACATTTGGGTTTTGCTTAATCCAGGCTCTGGTGGGGTTAGGAAGTACATCTAGGTACTGTTCTAAATACATTTTGTCTAGTACTTCTTCTAGGCTGGTTGTAGAAGGCTGAAGCCAGTGATTGTCTAGGTCTTGTACCTGGTAGAAGAGGGCCTGTGGATTGTCGTGAGAGTTCCACTTCTCCCTACGGAATATTCATCATCGAATCCCAGTCTTTCCAGGATAGCTCTTTTAATTTCGGGATAAGGAGTTATCCCGGCTGGGTTTGCTACTTGATAAGCCGCCTGTAGCTCCCCTGCTAACAAAGGGGCGATGTACTGTCCTTATCTTTCGGTTGGCCAAGATGCAGTAGTAGCCACCCGCTCAAAGTTGGTAGAAGAGATCCGGGTTTTCCCCTGGTTGGGATTTTTGCAATACGGAACTTGGTACATGAGGGTGGACCCTAGTGTTGGCTATGGTATCCGTCAGTCTTTGATTGACGGTGTCTTGTACCACCTGATTGTTGGTATTCACTCCAGCCTTGGCCTGAGGTGCATCCTGGAGATTCTCCCGGTCCTTTTGGGCTGCGGTCGCCTGTCCTTCAACAACCAGTTGTAGGTGTCTCTCGCCCTCTGCTAACTGCTTGATCATGCCGGTCATGGTTAGGGGTTGGGTCATCTTCTTGTCCTGTCAGGGAATTACATTCACTTCACTCTTTTCCGCACTCCAGATTCCAGTTGCCGTGTTTTCGTTCTGACCGCAGGTCGCAGCAGCAGCGTGGTAGCAGGAGCTGGGAGCGGGAGGACGCCGAAAACCGCCGAAAACCGCTGCCAAACTGCTTACGGCCCCGGCCTGATTACCCCGTTGATCCAGCATACTGGGGGCTTAATGACAGGACGATAGTCCGTCCGTTCACCCGCTCACCAGCGAGTGAGGAGCTGCTCGCAGGCTTCGAGGCACCGAAGACGAGGGGAGGCAGAGGTGCGGAGTCTCGTCAGATGAGCGGAGTTAAGCGGAGGCTGAGAGAAAGCGAGGAAGGAGAGAGGAACGAGCGCGCGGTCACCTTTAGCAGTGACCGCAGAGTGAAGAGCCCAGGTAAGCCCGCGGAAGCGGCCCAACTAGGTTGGGTGCGGCTTGCGGTGCTTCCAGTGCGCCCTGCTTTCTATACCTTTCCCACTCAACTCCATTTGAATGAGAGACTCCACTCCGTACGGATTGTGAAGGACACTTTTAAGTAGGAAGCAGGAAGTCAGGCAGCTCTCGGCTCGCAAGAAGGCAACTCAGAGAGCAGCGGAGCAGCAGGCAGGCTGGTTACGGGCAGGCTCAAGCTGAGATTGGGACCGGGACCGGGACTGACTGAGGCCAGAATCAGCGGCAAAAATCAGCGCGTCCCGTTGCACCGTTTATCGCCGCACCACTGTTTTGTGGACCTGGACGTGGACACGAGGAGGAACAGTGAACCAGACGAGGCGAAGTGGGTGAAACTGGGTGGACGCGGGTGACATTGGCTTAACAGACGGAGAAGTGTGAGGTGAGCCGAGCCGCAGCCGGTAGCACCCCGTTGGCCAGCATTCCACTCCCCCCCCCGTTCCCTCCTCCCGAGCAGCGTCTATTCTGCATGGCCAACCTGCCCGCCTGCTAGTTAACTAGCCTAGTACTGTTAAGAGACCAGCATTGAGTCTGCATTGAGACTGCTGAATAGGTCATAAACGGTCATAAACAGGCATAAAACATACATACAAAAAATATATAAAACATACAAAGCCCAAAATAGTATACTATTTGAGTGAGCAATCCAGGATCATGAGATCAGGAAAAACTCGACAATCACCACAGAGAAAACCAAAAAAGAGAGTGTCAAAATCAGATTTGAATACAGTCTCAAACATTAAGAGAAGGAAAGAAAATTCCTCATTACAAAAGGAAAAGCTGGTTTCGGTGTTAACACCAATAAGTGCATTTTTTAATTTTGGAGGAAAAACGAGAACCAGAAATTCCATTTTCTAAAGGACCCAATGGCCGCAATCTATGCCACAGCTGGGACACAAGGATTGCCGAGTCCAATTACACCTAAAAAACAGGATAAAAGAAGCCTCCTGTCGCCGGGTTGTTTAAGTACCAACACTAAATTAAAACAATCTTGCTCTGTAAGAGAAAGTCCCCTACTTACATGGATGGCAAGCCATGAATCAAATAAAAGTGAGCTTAACATAAACAAGGTAAATCAAGAAGCAATTTGTGAGGCGGCCAGAGTTGAAGTTTCCTCAAATATAGGGCGAATAACTACCACAGCGAAGGTGTATCTGCTTAAGGACTTGCCTAAGGACATGTTTGAACTAAATAAAGAAGGGAAATATGGAGAATATCCAAACGAAAAAGTAGACCCGGTGTAGTTAGAGCCAAAGAAAATAATAAAGTACAAACTGAGGATTGGAATAGTTCTTTCTCCGCATTAGATGATGCTGACCTCATTCAAGCACTGGACTTGAACACACAACCAAATGATGATGCACATTTTCAAGACCTAGGAAAGAGGCCAGCTTCAGGCACACCTCCGGACCAGCATATTGGGGAGCAAGGAGGGGCAGCCTCGACCCCAATAAAATATCCAGTGTGCACGGACCAGCAGGAGGGGGAAAATATTACGCTAAATTCCAGTCCCATGTGTAGTCAACCATCTAGGTCACCCCCAATTACAATCTCCTCAGTGAGTGGAATTGATCTAATTTCAGAGCCCTCGTCGAAATCCTCCCACTTAATAAAATGGAGTGATACTCTATTAAGATCCTTACAGCGGGCTATAGACGTTCTAAATTTCCAATCAGATAAACTTGATGTCCAGATTGATTTAATGAACTTGATCTCGACATACATCGCAGGGATTAACAGTAAGTTGGACACATTATCCGTATTGATCACTAAGGACAACCATATTAAGGCCGCCAGCAGTGGACATCAATCAAACTCAATTTGTGGATGTAGCCAAATAATAGATAAACTGGCATCTCTGCCAGAGATATTAACAGAGATTTTACATGTCGTTAAGCCAATAGATAATAAGGTCGATAAGGAACACTCTGCCATGACCAAAAGAAATGAGGAAATGAACGATAAAGCGGGCGTTGAAGATTCAATACATTACCCTAAACATGATGACAACGTGACTAAAACCAAAATCAAGGAATCAACTCGATCAGGGGAAGTACAAACTGTCGACGAAATAACTTCTACACTTAGTCTATCAAATGGTGGACTAACAAAAGACAACGAAAAAGAGCTCGTAAGGCCAGGCTTAATGTGAATAAGCAAAGTGGTCTAGAAAAAAAGCAAGTTTATCCAATATTTTCCCAATTGTACAGCCATAAAATTAATCAGCATTGTAACAAAAGCCCTTCTGGGGTTTTATGTGGATCTAAGGTTCATTCGAAAGAGCCAGCTGTAAATTTTGATAATTCCTTGCAACGTGACATATCATTAGGTATACAAGAAAGCAATGTACACTTAAAGGAAGGTGACAAGCAAACAAAATGTGACAAAGAGTGTATAACAAATGTGAAAAAACAGGACATTCCAGTCCTATTTAAAATTCCTATCAGAGATAATTCTTTGGAACATAAACAAGGAATAATCAAAGATTCGCCAAAAGAAGGATACGGACAAAAAATTGCCAACGAGGATACCATTATCCTGAATACACGGCTTGGTGACAAAAAAGCAACCAACAGACAAGATGGTGGAAATGGAATCTCACCAAATTTACAAATTATAACTTTAAATGGGGAAGGTAATTCAACTGAACACAGTATGGCAAATTTCAAAGACAGAGTACAGGAAGATCCAAATAGATCTAAATTAGACTGGCGGCCTTTAATAATGTCAGAAAAATCCCAGGGTATTTTAAGTGAAAGTATAGGAAATAAAAATTGGAATAAACTAAAAATTTCTTTGGACAATCAGGGACGAGTCTGCGAGTTTCCAATAGATACATCTAATCCACATGATCTCATAATCACGGAAGTATGTCAAAAAACAGATAAACCTCTAAGTACAACAACAAGCAACGGACAAGTAAAGGTACTACATCAAGAAAGGAAAATTCTTGACAATATAGTGCAAAGTGGAAACAAAGTTTATAATACGCAGCAGGAACAGACGATTTCCCCCAATTAGGGATTCAAAGTGGTGAACACAAAAAGTCATTGAATAAACTGATCTTTGAGCCTGAATATCAAACAAAGGGCAGATCAGATTCTTTAAACAGGGAAACCTAATGAGATTGTTTAAGGAGATACCAAGGCTGCAAAATATTACAACAGCAGATCTCTTAACAGTTGAGTTCTTGCAAGTAGATAATATATCAGGTAAAGAGGTTACTCTTACAACTTGGTACTCAAAAGAACTAACAGCCCTGATTTTCTCAGAAAGAGCAAATTTTGATGCATGGGGAATTTCTCTATCTTATCCAAAAAAAACAAAATATCCGTACCCATTATTAATGGACATAATGAGCCCGATTACATCTGGAAAGGTGATTCATCCAACTACATGTTTAAGGGGGCCAGAAGTACTACTCCTGAAAATACATATCTGGCAAATAAGACACTGGAGAAAACAAATCAAAATCGAGCTCGAATAACCGAAGGGGCAGAAGAATTTCACGATTGGTCGTGGGTGCCACATTTCTTGAGTCATAAACGATCCTGATGAATCTAACAATTCTAACAGGTTAAAGCCACCAATGATATACCCAGGCACGCCTAAGGATGACAAAATAAGAATCTGCTCATGGAATATCCATGGGTTCAAGGAAATGGGGCAAGACCCTGAGACGCAAGCCTTTTTACAAAGCTTTGATATTATATTGTTACAGGAAACCTGGAATCTGACTTCTAAATCCATTAGTGGATATGTGGAATTTCATGTTTTGGCAGAACAATTTTATAAACATGGGCATCCTAGGGGTGGGCTGTCTATCTATTTAACAGAAAAATTAGCCTGTCATACGGAAGAACTTGACACCTGTGAAAATTGGATACAGATTGTGAAATTGGAAAGTAACAACTTAGTAAATAAAATGCCTTGGCAGCTCCTGATCCTAAACATATATATCCATCCGAGCAAAAAATTGAAAAAGGAAAAACTGGTATGCCTAATTAATCTAATCAATGTTTTGCAGAAAAGCTACCAAAATAGTGAGATGATAATCACCGGTGATTTTAATTCCAACCTAATAGGGAGCAAGATAATTAAGAGAACGTGTCAAATGGAGCGGGCTGTTAATGAATTGATAAACGATCTGGATACCTTAGGATTACATATTCTAAATGGAAAAATAAAGGGAGATCAACCAGCAAGGATTACCTTTCTAAGTGGGAGGAAACAATCAACCATTGACTACACCATGGTCAGTAATGAACTATACATTACAGTCGACTCGTTTTATATAGAATCCCGCCGGAAAGTGACCATTTGCCGCAAGTTTTGACCATCAACGCAAAACTGTCTCAGAAAGAGAAAATAACTGTATTGACAGAAATCCCGGTAATATACAATCTGAAGAAACTAAAATGGCGCGGTACGAATGTCTCAAAAATAATGGCTGCTGTGCATAAATACATAATTGATGGTGGGTTACAGTGTATCAAGTCACCAGAAGATATTTGGGAACATTTGGGAAAGTTTCTTCTAAACAAATTTCCGGTTCTCCCGGGACGTCATGGTACACAAAGTACAACTTATGAACCATGGTTCAACATACAGCTGCGTAACCTAAAAAGGGAAATCACTAGGGAATCGAGAAAAGCAGTTTTGGCTGTAAGACCCGGACATCCAGTAACAAACAACAATATTAGAGACATGAAGAAGAACTATAGGGAGAGGTGTAGAGTGGCCAAAAGGAACGCATGGAAAAACTTTGGGAAAAATTACTCTGGGCCAGCAAATTGTCTAATAGTTGTGAATTTTGGGGCATAATAAATAAGTTAACAAAGGGAATAGGAATGTCTCAAAAAGCAGGAATAAGTGAGAAGATATGGGAACAACACATCCAAAATGTATTTAATATTACGAACCACGAAATGATAACGAATTTGGAACCTGATCTGGATATTCTGGAGGAGGATAAGCATACAAAATCTGACATCAGCCTCACTTCATGGAAAATAGTGCAACCTGAAAAAATCATAGTCAATCACGATAAAGTTCAAATCAAAGACAAGTTACAGGAACCAAATCATAATGCCTCAACCATCTTAGTTAATATAAACCAATTAAAAGATATAATAAAAAAATTGAAAACGGAGGGAGCCGCAGGGCCTAATGGGCTTCCGAACGCAATTTTCAAATATGATGTGGAATTTTGGGCAAAATTTCTTACTCCACTCTTCAACTACCTGTATTATCAAAATAAGATCATTAAATCATGGAGAGGGAGCATATTTCATCCAATATATAAAAGTGGTAATCGCAGGGAGCCTGGAAATTACAGGCTTATAGCCCTGATGGATGTTGATGCAAAACTATATGCTTCCTGTTTATTATTACATTTACAGGGATGGATGGAAGAGAAAGGTATAATTCCCAAATATCAAACCGGTTTTAGACAAGGAATGGGTACTAGCACAAACCTGGCAGTAATTGCACTCCTTACGGAAAAAGCAATTTTAAAGAAATCAGGTTTATTCGTATGTTATATCGATTTAAAATCGGCTTTTGACAAAGTCCCACGTGAACGACTATGGACAAAATTGAAAGGTTGGGGTATACCACAACAACTAATCAACTCCATAGTTGCCCTCCATAGTGAAACCTGGGCCCGGGTAAAGCTGGGGGATGGTAGTATAGCATCATCAAAGATCGATACAAAAAATGGCCTGAAACAGGGGTGTGTTTTGGCCCCAAGCCTTTTAACTTGTACCTTGCTGATCTGCATACCCACTTGTCAAAAGTAAACGGTCATCCTCCGAAATTGGCAGAGGACCACATTCAGTATCTGCAATACGCAGATGACATAGTGGTCCTTAGCCAAACCCCCATTGGCTTACAAAGAGTCATTGACTACTTAACCAACTATTTTGATTGTCAGGGGCTGGAGATAAATATGAAAAAAACAAAGGTGGTGCCATTAGTAGGATCAAGTTTAAAAAAAAAATTCAAGTGGCTAGCCAAGGGTAAAGAAATAGAGGAAGTTGGCACCTACAAGTATTTGGGCATTAATTTAGGGCGACGTATGTCCTTTACTGATCAAAAAAGTGCAATAAGAGCAAAGGCACAAACTTTAATTTTTGCATACAAACAGCTACAAATGAAATTAAGTTGCCCGTCTTACAGCCATCTTTTAAAAACAATGGCAGCACAATTACTTCCAGCATTGGCATATGGTTTGGAAATATGGCACGGTCGGGAATTTGGAATTTTAAATGATTTACAAACAAAAGTGTATAAAGCAGTTTTTAACCTCCCTAGAGTAGTATCACCAGCACAGATCCGTCTGGAATTTGGGCTACAAAATCAGAAATTCCAGAGACAATCGGTTTTTGTGAAACTATGTTGGAAACTTCGCTCCTCGGAACCCGGCACCATGAACAATCTTTGTTGGACTGAAATAAGGGCCCAGTTTGAACAAAAAATCTGGATTCATGGGGTGAACATCTAAGATCAGCCCTGGTGGATTTGGACATTCAAGAGGCATGGGAGAGTAAGATGGAGAGGATGGCGTTTAATAGAGTGTGTAATGGCGCAGCAAAAAATTATCTTTCTTAGACGACAAAAACACAGTGGCAAAAAGACGACATTCTTGGACAGTAATAAATTCATATGTAAAACTAAAACCTCAGGATTATCTATCAGCGCACTTCAGATTATTTTTAAAGAAGAAGTACATGCTGTATCGGTTTGGAGTATATGAAACCAAGGATTTGCAACCAAGTTGGAAAGGGAAATATCTTAACACAACTTGTAGATTATGTGGATATCACAATGAATCATTATGCCACGTGATGTGTGTCTGCCCCACTGTCAGCGAAGCAAGAAGAACATTTCTAAAACCAATTTTAAAAGTTCTTAACATTCGTACTTGTAGACAGACTATTATTCGCTGGGCGGGGGGTCATCGAATATTCTAATTTGTCGAGGGGTAAAGTTTTTAACTTTGATTGACACATTGTTAAGAAGAGCGGATCTTGAACATATGAACTTGGCTATTAATGAGTTGGAAAATTCTGCAGATACATAGTCGTAATAGGGCTAATAATGAGTTGGATGGAAAGAAAGAAGGGGAAATGTTTGTACATATTTTGACATAATGATGCATTTTATCATGAATTTGTTTTAACTTCACATTTTAGTAATTTTAAGTGTCTTATTTTACGGTTGTAAAAAACCAAATAAAGTATCTTCTTCACTTACATTCCCACTTCTGACACCAATGTGACAGGACAAGTAAAGGCGGAGACCAGATTTCGTATTACTATGAGGTTCTTTATTCTGCCCTCAGTCCCCTCTTGTGTTTTTCCTATTATAGGTGTCATTCCCAAAGGAGTTAACAACACTCTTTTCTTCTAGAGGCACAGCTTTTTCTTCTTTCTTCTCTTGTCCCCCGTCCCCCTTCTCCTGGGTACCCTCCGGAAACATAAACAGGTAAGTGGCTATTCGCAAAATAGTCCTCTACAATGAATATCCCTTCACCACTTGTGATTGTGACATACTCCCAGTCCGTGCTCTTTATAATCCTTTATTCCATCAAGTCCCGTGCACCATTGGCATTTAGATGAGAAGTGAGAGATAAGTGGTTAGGATAGTTCCTGTTCCCACCGGCCTCTACTTAAGAGGCTTTGGTTCACCCCAACCGTGCTCTATCAAAAAGGAACTCAAGAACCCATAAGATGAGCCCCGCCCGTCTTAACCACTAACTGGTGACAGTACTTGCCTTGGGCCGTGACTCCCGACCAGAGTCACAGCAGCCACGTCCGTTGCACCTTCCCTTGGGTTCTTTTGCTCTTGGCTAGTGGTCCGGTCCTCTCCTTCAGTCCTGGGCTCCTCCCCTGCAACGCTCACTCGGTCCGTCGAGCCCCCTCAGTTCCTGCATTGCTTCTGTCTGACGTCGTCAATCCTCTCCCATTGTCTCCATCTTCTCCTCCTCGACTTCTCACCATCCTCACGACTTCCTCCTCTGACGCTCTCTCTCCCCTCCTCACTATTCCAACGTACTCTTCTTTCCACCAGTGTACATCCGCTTCCCGGTCAGGGAGCGTTAGAACGCGTATCGTTCATGCCCCCGAGGCACCATTCTCTCGATGCTTCCGTCTTCCCGCCACACTCCCCTTCTTCATTCTCATAATCCCCCTCCTACTCCTCATAATCCTACTCCTCCTCATAATCCTACTCCTCATACTCCTATTCATACTCCTCTTCCTCATATTCCTCCTCCTCCTCATACTCCTCCTCTTCATACTTCTCCTACTCTTCATACTCCTCCTCATACTCGTACTCCTCCTTCTCATACTCATACTACTGATACTCCTCCTCATACTCCTCTTTCTCATACTCTTACTCCTCATACTCATACTCCTCTTTCTCATACTCTTACTCCTCATACTCCTCTTCCTCATACTCTTCCTCCTCCTCATACTCTTCCTCTTCCTCATACTCCTCCTACTCATCCTCCTCCTCCTACTACTCCTCATACTTATACTCCTCATACTCTTACTCCTCATACTCCAGTAGGGAGACTCAAAGGTAAACTGCTACAAAGTACTGGCTCCAAGTTTCAGTACTCCTGGGAAAGCAGGCAGTGTTAAGAAGCCATAGCCCAATCACGTGTTCACTTTCCGATTTCATATCCCCAGTGAACCAGGACAGGGATTGTCTTCATTGGCAAATTGCTGGAAGGAATTCATACCCATAAAGGAAGGAGCTGTTTAAAAAAAAAAAAAAAAAAAATTGGCAAAGCCAATAAGTCTTGTACATGCAAGAGCATTTGGCTTTGCCATTGTGTTTTATCCATGTTGTACACTAGTGTGGCTGCTGTTAAGCATGGCTAAACGTTAGTGGAGTGTTGTGTTGTGTTGTGTAGAGTGGAGTGTTGTGTAGAGTGGAGTGTTGTGTAGAGTGGAGTGTTGTGTAGAGTGGAGTGTTGTGTAGAGTGCAATAGAGTGGAGTAAAGTTTTGTAGAATGGTGTACTCGTAGAGAGGCATAGAGCATAGAGTAGTAGCGTAGAGTGTCATAGTGTAGAGTGGCATAGAGTGGAGTAGGCATGGTGTGGTAGCATACTGCCATTACAGACAACACATTTTCAATTGAAATTACCATTATATTTGCACAAGCATAAAACTAGAGAGCGCACAAATAATCACACAACAGCATTACAAAAAATGTGCTTCATTTGTGCTTTCCTAATCCTGAAATATTTGTACAGTTTATTTACTGCATTTTACATTTTGTTCTTGAAAAACATAACACACCTCAGTACCCCGCAAAATTGTTACATAAATCCTCTCACTTTGCAGTCAGATAAAAAAAAAGTAAGCTCCAAACTCCCTCAGAAGATAGAGCCTAACATTTACTTTGGTCTTTGAATGCATAGCAAATGTGACAAGATAAAAACAAAATTTAAAGGCCTGTTTATTGGTCATTCACTTCCGAACTCCAGTATGGTTTCAGCACCCCGCTCCCTTACTTCCAATGCCTATCGCATGGACGAGAAATCGAGGAAGAAGATTGTTTAAATGATGCTATTAGTAAAAAGCACTGACCAAAATAAACAAGCTCATATACAGAACATTGTTCCTCACAGGCATTCGAGATTGAGAACTGGTGGGGACAGAGATGAGGCGAATCAGTCAAGTAGAATGATAGGAGGCAGGAAACCTTTTCAAAGAAACACAGCCTGTTTACTGCTTCCTGAACTACCATACAAGGGATAGAACTTGAAATATATGTACTCACCTGGAGTGCCTCAAAAAGAAAGAGTTCCCAAAATGCGAGCATGCACCGAAGAATAGAAGGAGCCAATCAGAAAGGTGGTAAACCGGAGGGGCAAATACATGCTTGACAGCCTAAAACAAATAGAGCTAGCAAATTGAAAGCAATCAAATGTGAGTTACGAAACAAGGCCAGTGCTAAGCAATGGGCTGAATGCATTCCTTGGGAGGAGCTCAGCATGTCCCCAATATCCTTTTGCAACCAGACAACTGCGCTGTCTGCTAGACTTCGACCAAAAAAAAGGAGTTCCTTTAGATAAGGGTTGAGACTACAGTGCACAGATGTTCCTGAAATTCAGAGACCTCAAAACAGGTTTTAACTAGGTGTTCTTGCAGGGCAGACTATTAAGGGGTTTACCCGGCCTCAGATACCCAAGCATTCTCAGTGAAGGACCATAGAAAGGAATATGTACTCTGAAAGACAGAATTTTGGATTTGTACTCTCGGTTCACTTGGCTCCCAGGAAGCAGATAACTGAAAATGGCCATGTGGGTGGTCTCACCTACGCTTTCATTATTTCCCATGAATGTTTTTCAATGCAAAGTTATAGTGTGTAACTACTACAGTCTGTAAACGTTGTGGGCATCCAACTAACACCCTTGTTCAGTGATTTGATGCCCTCTGGGATATTGTTTTTTTTTTCTCAAAGTAAAATAAAATAAAAACATTCTCCTTTTGACAGCTAAGGTTTTTAACTATTGTAAGAGACATTGGTCCCTGGGCAAGGAGACAATAGAGGGAGGTAATAAATATAGACCCAATCGGTGCTATATTTTAGCCGTTATCCAGCCGGATAAGGGCAATTTAATATGCAAATAAAAGAGATAAACAAAACATGTGAATTGAGTACAGTGGGACACAAGCCTGCATCCAAGAACTCACATAACAGGGGGAAACAAAAAAGGCTCAGGCAGCATGTGGTTGTCTGTATGAAGCGATGATGATATAACAAACAACATTAGAGAAAAGTCACCTTTACACATAATATATTTAAAAAATGACAGTGTATAAGGTAGACAACATGTCGACGGCGTTTCGATCCTTTACAGAAAGATATAGGATCATCATCAGGACATTATAGATATGATGCCTGAAAACAATTGCCTGTGATGACTCGTGTCACGCCGGAGAGCACTGAGTAGTGCTTGGAACAAAGGAGTAGGACCGTGTGATGCAGTCACCACGAGCAGCGATCAGTGGACCTATTAGGGACGCTGTGATTGAGTGGACATCTCCTTCGGGATGAAATAAGAGAAAAGCTTGCGCCGCAAAGCGGTCGCGGTATTGCCCGGTCACGGGGAGCTGCATAAAGCGGGGTGGACGAATATGGAGAGCCGTGCGAACGGTCCGGATACTCCAAGGTGGCGGAGTTCGGTGAACTGCCAGATTGCAGCAGAATGACTCCAAACACTCCGGGAAGGGAAGTTTCCCATGAATGTTTTTCAATGCAAAGTTATAGTGTGTAACTACTACAGTCTGTAAACCTTGTGGGCATCCAACTAACACCCTTGTTCAGTGTTTTGATGCCCTCTGGGATATTGTTTTATTTTTCTCAAAGTAAAAAAAAATAAAACATTTAGTTCAGTTGTTTTGATATTCTCCTTTTGACAGCTAAGGTTTTTAAAGCATGATCTGCAATAAGGGTAAGCACACAAGTAAACCATTGTTAGAGAGAATTTGTTTGTATTTCGGCTCCCCTCAGATTATTCTCTGTTTATTGTAGGTGCATGGTTGAGGCAGGATGCCCTTACTCCATGGACAGTATTCCTGAACCATCCTGCTGGACAGAAATGTTGAACAAGTCTCCGATCAGATACGCTCACCAGGTGAGACTGTCTTTTTTGTCATGTTTGTTCTCTGACAGAAGCTCGTGGTGTGAGTCTTTTCTAATGATTGCTTCTCCCTGCATTTTTTTTTTTTTAACATTGGAGGAGGGACTGCGGGCTATATTTATCCAGGTCCAGCATACGAGCCCTTGTGTACAACAAAAACAGAATGGTATGCAGTTCCTAGTGAACACTGTCGGTTGATTGTAAGTAGTGTGTTCAGAAGTACACACTAGAAGCAGGAGGAGGTTTCCTCCTTTCGGAAAAGGACCCTCACACACCCCCCATTAGTGGGGTGTCTTACTTCATCATCGGGTCTGCTCCTTATCGAGTCGGCGCTGCAATACCCGATCGGCGCCCTTTTCGGGGCCTTTTTGCGGAGATCTTTTTTCCTTATGCCGTAATGTGCAGTGCTTATGAGGGCCCTAGTGAATGTAGATGTAGAAAGTATAGAAGTGGGGCTAAAACAGGAGGTAGTGGTCCACCTAGAACTATTTTAATGATAGTGGCCACTCTCCTGGTTAAAAACGTGAATATTGCGCACCCCTGTTATAAGGTCACGGGGACGTGCGCTATCGGGATCACAACCACCCTGAGTGATGCATACCTTTTATCACTTATGTTTATTATTTGAACACGAGGTCAGTATAGTAGGTTTCTGCAATGTTCTGATATATCTCTATGCTCCCCTTTTCCCTACAGGTTGATGTGGTAGATCTGCAGGTACCACTTTTTTAGGGTGCTGTAATGGTGGCCACTTAGTTAATTGATTAGGGACCACTACCAAAAAGTGTGGATAGATCTTGCATCGGTCCTGAAGAATTGCCTTCGAATAGAAACAATGGCAAGAAACATGTTGACCCCGATAGCGCACGTCCCCGTGACCTTATAACAGGGGTGCGCAATATTCACGTTTTTAACCAGGAGAGTGGCCACTATCATTAAAATAGTTCTAGGTGGACCACTACCTCCTGTTTTAGCCCCACTTCTAGACTTTCTACATCTACACTCACTAGGGCCCTCACACGCACTGCACCTTACGGCATAAGGAAAAAAGATCTCCGCTAAAAGGCCCCGACAAGGGTGCCGATCGGGTATTGCAGCGCCGACCCGATAAGGAGCAGACCCGATGATGAAGCAAGACACCCCACTGATGGGGGGTGTGTGAGGGTCCTTTTCCGAAAGAAGGAAACCTCCTCCTGCTTCTAGTGTGTACTTCTGAACACACTACTTACACATCAACCGACAGTGTTCACTAGGAACTGCATACCATTCTGTTTTTGTTGCTTCTCCCTGCAGACGTGTCTATAGAGTTATCTATCGAGCTTCAGATTGGATCTGAAAAGATTTTTAAAACTCCCTGCACCCAGTCAGTGCAACATGGCACCATAGCTCCGTCACATGTGGTGCCATGTAAGTGTCTTCTCCAGAAATAATGCCAGAGCTCAAATGGTGATGCCTGCAACTAGAACATCAGTTCCTTTTTATTGTGAGCCACCCACAATCAGTGGACACCACCACATTTTAAAATCTATTGTGCACTTATTTTTCTTTAAAATGTTCTCTTTTTGCAGTCTGGAAGTATTAGATGTCCACCCTTGCACCCAGTGCAAGAAAGGGTGTCATGATTTCAGTAATGTACCCTCTCTGCGTGTCAAGGTAAAATCTCAGTCAAGACCCTGGGGCAAGTGATTTCTGTGCCCAGATGCAGTTTGAGGCTGTTAAGAAGACAAAGAAACTTGGAGTGTGTAACTTCTGCTATCTCTAAGCCATTTGCCTTTACCTAGTTTATTCTAGGTAGGGAATATAAGCATCCGGATGCTATGGCTGTAAGTATTTGCCTCTGGCAATTTAGCCCATTGTCCATCAAATGCTCTTTGCGTGTTGACCAGCTATTTCCATTCCACGTGGGTGGTGGGCGAGGTGGCCAAGGTGCAGAGACCATTGTGGGGGCCATATCTAAAATATCTGATGATTTCACATAGTGTGTACAGTGCTGACCAAATTGATGACAGTGGGTGTTACTGATCTGCAAGAGTTCAGTTATTTGGTCAAAAGGCTGATCAAAGCAGATAATATGAGAATGGTGGAGCACGACTTCTATAAGCTATTCACAGGAAACCCATCCATGTCAGGTACTGCCAATCCAACCAGATATCCGAACCACAGGACCAAGCAAGTGCCACCCACAAGAAGCAACCAACCAAGTACTAAAAGGAAGTCTTGCCTACAGAAAATATAGCCCTCAAGAAGGGCTGCAAAGAATCAAGCCAGTTACACTCACTAGAAGCAACCAAGAAGAAGCCAAAGAACTTACAAGAAGGACTTTATAAAGCAAAGCCAGCATCACTCACTGGAAGCAACCAGCCTGGAGGCACCATGAAGCTCTGACCCGACCTTTCTTTATGAAGGGCCAAGAGCATCGTAAACCAAGAGTGGATTACGCCTTGGTAAGATCCAAGTACAAGAACCATTGCCTCAAAGACCCCATCTCTCAGCCCACTCATGCGTACTCAAGTGCCACCAATTCATATCTGCACACAACATCCCCATTGTCTCATGCTCAGACATGCTATATAATAATTGCAGACACCCAATATCACACTACCCAAAAAGCTTCATCCTTATCACTAGCCTTCATGCAGAAGACCTAACAGAACCCATCACCTCTCAGTCTTGGTGTTCTTTTCATAACAAACACATTCTCAGCGTCCTTGTCCCTGCTAACTACAGTATTCAGCACAACGATGTACTCAGCATAAAAAGGTGGTCATTGCTGTCTTCCACAGACTGTATTGCTGCAACAACTACTCAGGAACACCTTCACGATCCTCTCTTGTCGCTCGCCACAACCCAGATGACAATGACCTCGATCAGCTACTCAAACAATATGTTCAAGCCATGTGTTCTGTAGATACACATGCTTTGCATACTCCTGCCATCTTGTGTTGGGTCCGGATGTTTGCAAGTTGTTTTTCTTCAAAGAAGTCTTTCCAGTCGCGAGGTAAGGTGACTCCTCCTTTCGGTAATAGTGCTCATGGGCATCGACTCCATTGTTAGATTGTTTTTTTCCGCCATCGGGTTCGGACGTGTATTGCCTTGCTCCAGTTTGAAACTGTACTTCAGGTTCCCTTTGGTGCGAAATCCACTCTCCCCTCGACGGTATTGTTTTCGTACTCGTTTCCCTGTTCTCCGTGAATCGGTCAACAAATTCTCCATCTTCAATCGAAAACCTCGTGGGCGGCCCTCAGGCCTAGCCGCGTCGGTCCAGCCTTCTGCCGATGGAACAAACTCCACTTCAATTCTGTCCTTGGTGCCACGCTAAGTACCCTCGCATTGACCTACATCAAGTTTGTAACTTGTGCCTCTCTCCGGCGCACAAGGAGGAAAGCTGCGCTGCCTGTAAAACGTTTCTGTCCAAGAAAACTCTACGCGATTGTCGTGGTTGACGACAAGAAATGCAACACCAAAGCATTCAACACACTCCGAATATCTTTGGCGAAGAATCCGAGCAAGAAGAGGTCGAAGCGTCGGCGGCAGAAGAAAAAGAAACCTTCTCCGTTCCAGAGTCAGATTCCGAACTCAAGATCAATTTGGAGTCCAAAGACGTGTCTCTGGGACAGGGTGGCGTGAGTACCGAAGCCCCTTGTCCCCCAAAACCATTTCCAAAAAGCATAAGGCTATGGCCCCACCTCTGCTATCTGGCCAAGGTCGGCACCGAGACAATGTTCCTGACGCCCCGCCTCCTGGCTCTGCACCAAAACAAATCGTCAAGCCTTCTGGCTCGGGACCAAGTCTGCCGAACTCATCTTTGGATCCGAAACCCTCCGGTTCGAAGAACAAATCTTGTTTGGAGCCGAAACCCTCCGGTTCGAAGGACAAATCTGGTTCAGAGCCGAAAACCTCCGCTCCAAAACAAAAACATGCTTCTGAGCTGAAACCTTCCGCTCCCGAAAGCAAATCTGTCCATGCGCCAAAATCCAAGGACAGCCTCTCCGAGCCTCCAGAACCAATTTTAGACCTTAAAGCTAAATTGGATCCTAAACAAAAGAAAATTTATATTAATCCTGATACGGGACATATTTCTGCTAAAACACCAGCCAAACGCAAACTTCCTTAGCGCCGGGACACCCCATTTGGGGTAGCTGCGCGCTCTACAAATGCCTTTTATTATTATTATTATTATTCCTTAAGAGGACCCTGCATAAAAGATCCCTTTGAAAAAGGAATTGGAGACCAGCCCTGCTTATCCTGCCCTGCAATCTCCTCCACCTCCATCTTCTCCACATTTACCAATTCTAGATCCTTTACACATAACACCTCAAAGATTTCCACATACACAGCCTGAAGGGGATGATTTTGATGAAGAAGACACTCATCTGCCTGTAGACCCATGGAATGATTAGATCATTGACCCTCAATTGGATACTGACCTAGACCTTTACCCTGCAAAGCCATCACCACCGGACGATAATGTGGCTTTTCAAGAACTTATTGCTAGAGCAGCAGAGTATCATGGGGTAGCCTTACATAAAGAGTCCTTGGAAGAAAACTTTTTATTTGAAACACTTGGGTCCACACACAGGTTAAGTCAAACACTCCCTATGCTAAAGGGCATGATGAGGCATGCAGATGACATCTTCAAAGACCCTGTGCGAGCACTTATTTTAACTCCCAGAGTCGATAAAAAATATAAACCTCCTTCTGATCCTGTGTTTATCAAAGGACAATTCCCTCTCGACTCCCTAGTGGTGTCCAATGCTCGCAAAAGAGCTAATTTGCAATCCTCTGATGATGCACCTCCCCTAGACAAGGAATCTAAGCTTATAGATGCCTCGGGAAAACGTGTGGCTGCTCAAGCCGCTAACCATTGGCGCATCGCAAACACACAGGGCCTACTAGCTAGGTACGACAGGGCACACTGGGATAAGATGGAGCAACTGCTCCAATATCTCCCAGATGAACACAAAGCCAAGGCACAAAAGTTAGTTCAAGAGGGTAAACTCATTTCTAACTCTTCAATCAGATGTGCTCTAGATGCTGCTGACACTGCTGCTAGGGAGGTCAATACCAGCATTCTCCCTAGAAAGCATGCATGGCTTAGGATTTCGGGGTTTAAACCTGAGGTTCAAAAGTCCATTTTAAACACCCCTTTTGCCAAACAACACCTGTTTTGTCCTGAAGCAGATCAGTCTTTAGAAAAAATGAAAAAAGACACCAACGTGGCAAAGTCCATGGGAGCGTTCCTGTCCCCATCAAATAGGGGCTCCTTTCGTCACTCCTTTTACAGAGCAGGGTCTAAAACTACATCTTCATACCCAAATGTTTCCTCATATAAAAGCAACACACAATCCTCTCCCTCTAGAGGTTTCTATAGAGGAGGGTATAGGGGAAACCATTCCAAAGGTTGAGGTAAAGGCACCACACAGCGTAACACCCTTTCCCCTAACAAACAGTGATTACCCACACTTCCCCCCCCTATTACTTAACACCTGTCGGTGGAAGACTTCAACTGTTTCTCCCTATTTGGCAATCCATAACAACCGGCAAATGGATGATCGACCTTATCCACCATAGTTATTGCCTGGAGCTTACCAACAATCCTCCAAACCTTCCACCTCGCATTCACAAACTATCGTCAGACCACTTACAGTTACTCAAGCAAGAGGTGCAATCTCTCTTAGAAAAGAGAGCCATAGAACCAGTTCCATTACAATACCAAGGTTCAGGAGTTTACTCTCTCTATTTTCTAATCCCCAATAAGGACTGCTCCTTAAGACCAATTTTGGATCTCAGAGTGTTAAACTAGTACATACTGTCAGAACATTTTCATATGGTAACGCTTCAACAGGTCCTTCTGTTGCACTTCTACAGCAAGACGATTTTATGTCCACACTAGACTTAAAAGATGCATATTTTCACATTCCAGTTTCCTACAGCGCCTCGCAAATATCTCAGATTTGTGATGGCAGGAAAACACTATCAATTCAAAGTACTCCCATTCAGATTAACTACTGCTCCCAGAGTGTTTACCAAATGTCTAGCAGTAGTGGCAGCTCGTCTCCGAAGGCAACAAATTCACATCTTCCCTTACCTAGACAACTGGCTCATCAAAGCCAGCACACACCAGAAGTGTCTAGAACACACTCAGACCATGCTACACCTACTCCACCAAATGCAAAAGTCTCACCTGCAGTCTTCACAGATACAATCTTATCTAGGAGCCACTCTCAACACTCACACGGCTCTAGCCTCTCCCAATGCAGCCCGAATTCGCAATATCCAGACTCTATTGCTACAATTTCAGGCCAACCAAACCTTACCAGCCAGGACTTTCATGCAGCAACTAGGAATGATGGCATCATGCATCGCAATAGTGCCTCATGCAAGACTAAACATGCGTCCTCTACAAGAATGTTTAGCACGTCAGTGGAATCAATCACAGGGCAAATTAACAGATCTAGTGTTGGTGGACAGCCGAACCCATCGCTGTCTGCAGTGGTGGAACCCACAAAATTTATCAAAAGGGCGTCCCTTCATCGACCTTGTTCCACAGATCGTGCTAACAGCAGACGCATCTCTCACAGGGTGGGCTGCACATCTCCACCATTACACAATCCAGGGTCTTTGGGACAACAAGCACAAACGTCTCCACATCAACTATCCACCGTTTCTGGTAGCAAACTCGGGCAAACATCACTCACACTGATTTTTATAGCTCCCACATGAGCCTGTCAACCATGGTACACCACCCTGTTAGAGCTATAAGTAGTTCCACATCAAAAACTGCATCTCGCCTCCAGTCTTCTCACTGAGAACCATGGAGAAATTAAGCATCCAAATCCCAAGGAGCTCAACTTAGCGATTTGGCCCCTGAAGTCATAGAGTTTGGATATTTAAATTTGTAACTTACTTATACAATACACATGGTGCACCATAGAGTGTTCACTCGCCGCTCCATGCTTACCCTAACCCGCTGTGTGGAAAACAGTCTAACCTGGAGTCTGTGCCCATGGGCATTGCCTTCTAAGTGTGGAGCACTAAAAGCCACCAACAGATACTTCCAGGGTAAATATCATTTTTATTTATTCTTCATTACTGTCTGGTCCTACACAGCCTAGGGAATGTATGTTTTATTAACTATATATTTAACACCACCTCTGTGTACCCTTCCTTAACCATAGGTGAAAACACCGGTCTTGTTAATGCTGGGTGAGGAAGACCGACGAGTACCTAATAAACAGGGCATCGAATTTTACCGAGCTTTGAAGGCCAGGGGTGTGACCGTACGGTAAGCGCTAATCTCCTCACATTCCCCTCCATGTTATTTTTTAATATAATTTTTGGTTTTGTCTTATTGTTTAAGGTCCATATAATACAAAGTTTATTCATAACTTTATTAATCAAAAAATGTATCCACTGATAAAATACCTCCTTAAGGTAATAGTATGAAACATACAGATTTCTCAGAAAATAAAAATCTCATATGTTAAAGTATACTTTTGATTTACAGATTTCATTTTGGTAATCCATGATGAAATAAAATAAGTGGACCATGCATGGACTTCATTTTTCTGCTTTTCTGAACACCGGCGGTCACAGAGCTTAAATTCAAGGGGTTTGTGAAGGGTGCAGTGAGGCTAAGTCACATTTCCTTGTCAGAATGGCAGAGGGTAAAGAGTGCCCCCCAAATCTCTACGTTTTTTCAAATCCCAAATAGGTAAACATTCCTTTTGAATAACCACTACCAAAAGCAAGATTGTATGAGAAAGTAAACCGATAATAAAGAAACTTATTAACTTTTTAAATAACTTGCTTATGCATAGAAAACTTCTTTTTGGATTTATTTTTTACCTTAAAACGTGCATTCGTTGGATAATCTTATGGGTTAATGTTGTCAGTATCAGAGGACCACTTCCAATGCAAGCCAGTAATAGTCACCATCAGAAATATTATGGCAGTACGAAATCTAGTCGGAGGTGAATCTGGTGATATACAATTCAGGCCAGTAAACAAATCATAAATTGGAAGGAAATGAGTGATTACATATTTGTGTCCCCTCTCTAATCAAGCCTGGGCATCTTTCTAACTATTGTTTTACTACAGAGCTTGGAAGAATCGGCAGAACTGCCAAGTACTAGACAGTTGAATACAGAAGTGTCATAATTATGGTCCGTACTTGACATTTTGCAGCTGAAGCTCTCTTTTTTTCCTTCCCATGTTATGTTATGTTAATATTTTATAAAGCGCCTGGTTACTCCCAACGGAGTATCCCCGCGCTAGGGAAAAATCCTAGCCTTCAGCTTAGCGTGACTGCCTTTCAGACCCTTAGACTTCTCTGTTAGTAGATTGCCAAAAAAACATGTCTTTAGCTCTTTCCGAAATCGCTTTTCAGAAGGCTGCATCCTTAAATCTAAGGAAAGAAGATTCCACTTTTTCGCTGCCAACCAACAGAAGGACTTGCCACCTAAGCGAACCCTATGGACTTTCAGGATCACCACCTTGGCGGTACCTGGTGATCTAAGATACCTTGTCGGCAGATAAGGTTTGATCAGCGGGAATAGAAAGCGCAGACCATTACCATTTAGAATACTATGGCAAAAACAGAGTGCTTTAAAAGCCACTCTGTCCTGTACTGAGAGCCTATGTAATTTAGCCAGGGCATCGCCCAGTGACGATCACCTCAGAATTTTCATCAACATTCGGGCAGCAGAATTCTGTACCCTCTGCAGCATTTTTTGTCTACCTTGGGAGACTCCAAGATACAACATGTTACAGTAATCCATGCGCTAGTAATCCATCTTATGTAGTAAATAAGTTAGGGGATTTGTAGAAACTTTACTCGATAACCACGAGACCTATAAGACGATAGTGACTCTTAAGACAATAGGTAACAGGTTCTGAAGTCAGACTTTCTTTTATAAATATGCACAGGGTGCATTGGATCCAAGAATGTGGCTGTTTATATTTCATGCAGTATTATATTGGAGCACTAAACGCATCTGCTCACCGGTCTGCATGGGGGCTGAGCAGATGCAGGCCTCCTGGGTATAAGGAGCAGTAGCGATGTAGGGTGCCATTGACTACTGCCCTGGAAGGCGACTGCCAGAGGGAATCATAGCAGGCTCAAATAGACTGTCCAGAGCAGCATGGTCTGGTGCCAGAGACCTAATTTACTGTGGTTGAAAGCTGCCCTTCAGGGACGGCTGGTGTTCAAGTGCAAAAGGGGCGTTGCCCTACTATCAATGGGAAGGAGGAGAAGGAAATTCAAGCAGCTCATGTTAAATAAAACTGCTTTGATTTATTTAAAAAAAAAAAAATCTTTGGTGTGGGATTGGTGCTAGAACTGGAAAGGCCTGAGCATGAGTGGAGCGAAGAAAGCTTTGCCCTGCCGGCGCAAGCCAGGGCAGTGACATCACAGTGGTGGGCATGAAAAGTTTTAGCAGTTCTAAATCTGTTTGCATTTGGGCATTTTTGGCTCTGGCCCAAGGTGGAGTCAGCAGAACTCCATTCAAGTAATGGGCTGGGGTGAAGCAGGCCGATGAGAACAATTAAGGAGTGGGTGGTATCCAGCAAAGTGTGGACTGCCCCTCCTCCACTTTCACCCACTGCTAGTTTGCTTTTCAAAGCTAATGGGAAGGCTGGGGCAGGAGTCCACAATCTTGTGAGCCTGGCTTTCAGTTTCATTAGTTGGAGAAGTGATCGAGAGCACTTTGTTAAGAGTAAGAACTCTTCGTCTTCATCAGCTCAGCCGAACCATTAGTGAGTGTTTCTATTTAAGTTAACTTTCCTTGAAAAATGGAAAAGGCTTGCATTTTTTTCCGGTGGTTTTGGTATATACTCCAAAGCCTGCGTGCTATCATAAAATGAGGCCTTGCCATTGCCTGTCATGCTGCTGGTCGCTATGGGCCAGATGTACAACCTTTTTCTGCGGCTGCAAACGGGAGATCCTCCTGTTTGCGACGCAAAAAAGGGGAATGGCATGTACAAATGCTATTTAGCGAGCCACTGACTCGCAAAATAGCATTTGCGACTCCCGCTATTAGGAATGGGTGTCCCTTCCTAATAGCGAGTCACCATGCCATGTACAATTGTTTCGCGACCGCATTTGCGGCCACAAAACACTCACAGTTTACCACCTACTTCAAGTAGGTGGTAAACCACTCGCAAACGGGAAGGGGTCCCCAGGGGGACCCCTTCCCTTTTGTGAGTATGTGAGAAAATATTTTGAAGAGCAGGCAGTGGTCCCAGGGACCACTGCCTGCCCTTAAAAAGATGAAACTGAAAAGATTTTTTCTTTTTTTTTAATGCATCCCGTTTTCCTTTAAGGAAAATGGGCTGCTTTTAGAAAAAAGACTGCTTTATTTAATAGCAGTCCCAGACATGGTGGTCTTCTGACCCTAGCAGGCCACCATCCCTGGGAATGCTAGCCATTCCCAATGGGGTCGCAAATTGCGCCTACCTCATTAATATTCATGAAGCATGCAATTTGCGACCCCATAAGGAAGCGCAAACAGTGTCTGAGACACTGTTATTCATACCAATTTGCGAGTCGCAAATGGGACGCAATTTCCGAGTCTCAACTTGGTGGGTCGTACATTTGGCCCTATATTCCTTAAGGGAAGGGTTTTTCTCCTTTAGCTGCATGTATTTGGTCACAGCGTACCATCGTTCAGGGGGCGGACGGGCAGAGATAAACATCCAGATATGTTTGGAGAGAAAGAAAGCAGTCTTCCCCCTCCCTATCTTCCCTAATAGGAAAACTGAATTGAGGAGAGAGCGTGTACACGTGCTGGTTGACACGTCATTCGCTTTTCTTTCTGTCTTGCTTTTCCATCTGTGTTGAGAACACACGTTGATTGAAAAATAATGTGAAACTGTTTTTATAATCAAGTTAGATGGTTATGGAAACATGAAACCGAAAGTGCAGCTGCGTGCTGTTTTTCAGTCATAAATGGGAAAAATGTCAGCACAGATGGAAGTAACAAGTATAGAATAATGCAGTGGCGTACCAAAACTTGAGGGGACCCTCCTGCAAAGAACATGGAGGCCCCCCCCCCAAGCTCTGGACTCAGTCAGGAGCTGTCAGGCCAGGGGGCCCGCCGCCCGTGCACAGTGCCCGAGGGCCCGCCGCCCGTGCATAGTGCCCGAGGGGCCCCCTAGAGCTTTAGACTTTGGGGGCTGCAGATGCTATTGTTACGCCACTGGAATAATGTAAAGATGCGCATGTTTTCCTTTTAAAGTATGTGACTGGAGCAACAACCAAACAGCAAATTACTGCTTGTGTGATTGTTGCTGCAGTCGTGGATGTCTTATGTTGAATGAGTAAGTCACACAAAATGAAACCAGTCCTAAACCTTGGCCTATCTCCAAAGCAGGAAGTGTATTTAAATGCCTCTTAAGAGCGGAATTGTAGTTTCCACAAACACGTTTTTAATAATTTAGTTCCAAAAGAACTCTTTTGGGACAGAGCTCTTTTTCACATTAGATGGGTTAGGGGCCAGTATCAGGTAGGAGTTTTGAGAGATATATGTATGTAGCCAAATTGCTTTACACCCCTACCACTTTCTTATTTCACCAGCCGCCACTGCTGCCCTTCAGGCTGTAGGATACTGGTGAGGAGAGATAAAAATGAAAATATTGTGCATAATATTTAGTGCTTACTGCGGCTGGCCTCCAGCTTCCAAACTTCTTTCATTACATGCATTGTTGTTATGCCTACTCGGTCATCCCCGTCTTATTGAACAATGGTGTATATGTGGACCCCTGATTTGCAGGTTGCAATGAAATCGTGGAACATGATTTTTTTTTTTTTTTAATTATACATTTTCAGTAATCTTCACTCCCAGACTGAGTATAGAACAAGAGTACCCCCTAGCCCGATTATGTAGGCATGCCGACTGTAACTCGCTCAGTGTGTGGCTTGTACGACAGTCAGAGTAACGCGCAGCATGAAGCACCGCTGCCCAGTTGTTCAACCTACAAAAAAGACTAGTACAACGATTGAGACTACTTACTGTCACCGTGACGCAGGCTGGAAAGCTTGAATTTGGGGGAGCTCAGCCGACTGTAAACGCTTGACTTCTAAGAAACTGATGGGATAATACCTAAGCATACATAGCGCATGTGCGAGTTACCTAGTCCTGATGGCCGTCAATGCCTTCTGCATGCCCCCCCACCCCCCCCTCCCCCCCCCCCTCCCTCCCCCCCTCCCCCCTCCCCATGGAAGCCACCCGAGAAAGCTAAATACCTGGCATCAGCAGGTCATTCCAAGAGACTTTTATGGCACAGTTTTGCAGCACTCCAGTATTCTCTTAAAAGTCCCTGTTATTGCTGTGCTCCCGCCAAAAATTGGCAGTGGACCAACGTTTTAGTTTTTTTTTAAAAACAATGTAAGAATAATTTTTACTTTTTAAAGATTATTTTCAGGTTTTAAAAAACAGCACATTCAAACTTCATATTGTTAATCAAATTAATAGATATCGACCAGTCTCATAAAAGGATCACTCTAAATGACCACACATTATTTTTGTAAATACTAAGAGTGTAGAAAGTGCTCACATTGTCCCTGCTCCATTCACATCTATTTAAAATTAGCTGTATATAAAAAGCTGCCTCCACAATATTGCTCTCCTGTGAAATAACAAATGATCCAATGACTCCCTGCAAATGATTATACAAACTAAAAAAAAATGTAATCACATTTTAAGTCAATTCAAGCCCCTGTTGTCCCTAACAGGGTAAATGGTTCAGTCCGATTCTGATAAAGTTCTTCACAGTCAAAGGAAAATGCAGGATTTCATAATGCTTTATGAAAGTAATTTTTGCACCCAACATTTCCGTTTTGTGGATTATCCTGAATTTATATATGGACAAGGTCAACCCAGTGGATAAGAAAAGAGAAAGTATGTGAAGACCCAATAAAGTGTTAAAAATTTAATGTTTGTGTATTCTGAAAACGTAAGATATGTGCATCTGATTTGTCACCTTTGTTAATTTCTTGAAAAATCAATGAAAAGAGTGATGAAAAAAATAAATGCATGATTTCACTCATTTTGGTGTTATGGCATGATTAAATGGCATGCTCGTGTGAAGTGTCCTCTTCAGATGGCCTGTGCTCATGTATCTTTGTTCAAATCTTCCATAGGGTTCTGTGGTACCCAGGGAATGGCCACGCCCTCGATAAAGTGGATGCGGAGTCGGATTGCTTTATGAACATTGCCCTCTGGATCCTACAGCATATGCAGTCCTGACCTAGCCTAGGAACACTACTTATGCCAAATAAAAATTTGACTTCCTTCATAGCTCTGCTTTTTTAATCGTGTTTCTTAAATTCATGGGATAATTAGTACCACCACTCAATGCTTTCTTCAAAATGTATTTAAAGGTACCTTCCTCCCATGCCTCCAATGGACTTTTAGTGCAGTTCTTTCCATAAACCTCATTTTTGCTGCTCTTTTTCCTCCTGTTAATATGAATTGAATATTGACCAATAGAGATTAAATTATTCTCGTTCATCTGTTTCTGGTTTTATTTCAATGTTCCTGTGACTCAGGCTTCTGGTGTTAAATGTTTTAAATTTTGAGGGCAGAGAAGTAGGAACAGACCAACTAAATTAGTCATGGAGCTGAAGTATTTTATGTAATATGTTATATGTTCCTTGCAGTAGCTGGGTTTTTCTCACGACTAAAGTCCAATAGCAAATTTTGTAGCATCTGTCGTGGCTCTTGCTAGCAAACACTTGCGTCTTCGGCTGCAAAAGGAAGAAAGGAAAACTGACTTTAGCCTTGATCATTTTTACACTCGGCTCAAATAAATGCATTTTTGTGTACCTCAATGTAAATCATAGTTTTTGTCACAATTTGACCCTTGAACCAGGCTCTACGCCAGAAATGGTCATCTTTCCCATCATCTTTTGCCAGTCAGCAGCATGGCCACTATCCCATTTAATAATCAGATCCTCTTATACTTGACCTTAAATCAAGACAAAAAGAAGCCATCTGAGAAAACTGACATGAGAGCTGCATCTATTATGCAGTGTGTACTCCGTTCATCCCAGGTGCTTTGGTAGTCTAACAAGTAGCAAAACTGGTAAGCTTAATAATGTAGGGTAACACCTCAGAGGAGCTGTTGCATTTAGGGAGTTCACATTTTAGGTTGGAGATATCTCAGATCTGCGCTTACCTTTGGTACTCAGTACTCTATTGTTCATAGCGTAGTGGCTGTAGATACATATGCTCAGCATACACCTGCCATCTAGTGTGGGGCTCAGACGTTGCAAGTTGTTTTTCTTCAAAGACTTTCGAGTGAAGTCTAAGTGACTTTTCCTCTGGTTGAGTTGGTGACAATGCACAAATACAATTGTTAGATTGTTTTTCTCTGGCATCGAGTTCATCGGTTCCTGTTGCGGCCTTGAGTACCCTGTCTTTCACCCTATCTCAAGAAGACTGCATTGTTTTCAACTTGTTGTACCGGTTCCATCCTTCGATCCCATCGACGGCAAGCGACGGATGCCTCTCAGCTAACTGGCCCCTTTAAGCCACTGCGTGCTTGAGACTACCTTTGGTGAATGAAGCCACTCCGGGGGTAATGGAACAGACGTCTTTCAGAGATGCCCTCAATACAACTCTAAATTTCTTTGGGCCAACCTCCACACCATTTGCAACTTGTGCCTCTTGCCACAGCACAACGAGAGCCATTGTAACTGCTACTCAGCATTTCGCAGCAAGTAGATCTTACTCCAGCGCTGAGTTAGACGGTGGCCACACAGCAGGATGGCCCAGTAATCTTCGGAGATGCCAGTAAATATCGGCGAGGCACACCCTCTCGGCACTCAGGAAGAGGCGTTGGGCAAGTCACCGGAGCTCCCATCCCACCAGCTTAGCCCCAAATACATCGGCTCCCACATCTCAGAGTCAGGCGAGGAGGAGTTCCTGGATGACTAAAAAGAGGCTCCTGAGGACGTTTCATCCACCAGTGTCTGTTTTGGTCCACACATAAAGAAAACACAATGCATGAGGGGTGTCTGACCCAGCTCTGACCATCCCTCATGAGCGGCTGCACGTCTGAGCCAAGCACTGCCTCTTAGGGGGGATGGCATCAAGCCCAGTGTTGAAACCGCCGCCACCTTGAGGTGCGCCACCGTCTTCAAACACTGGTCGACAAAGAGCCAAAGCTTTGAAGCTGAGGAGAGACTCAGCCAAGGCCCTCCATCCTAGACCGGCCTCGAGCCACAGAATGTCGGTGTAGAGCCGTCACCGGCAACTCCACCATCGAAGCTGAAGGCACTGAGGCAACATTACCCCTCCGCGCCAAAGCCTGCCTTTTTCAACAATGAGGAACGCCCCATCCTCGAGAGGCCTCAGCAGGAGCTGGAAAAGAGACAGCAGAGGATTGTCATCCATCCAAGCACAGACAAAATGTCTGCTTCGGACATGGTTCTGACGAAGAAGTGCCAACTTGCCTTAGAGGAAACCCAGCCATCGGAAACTTCTGTGCCCCCCTTTCCCCCCCCCCCCCAAGAGGCCCAAGGTCAAACCTTCTGTTCCTAGTCAACCACCCCCTTCACCTCCACCGCCTCTTCCACCTTCACTTCCACCTCCTCTCTCACCTCCTACGCCTTCTCATCAGGGGTCCCTGGAGTCTTACCCCAACACCGACAGACCAAGCCCTTATTCTCCAGCTGAGGACTTTGCCCTGGTATACCCTTGTGCTTCAGGAGATCCCTGGGAGGATTACGATGTGGACCCCCAGACAGATTCTGATTTGGACCACACCCTAACCCCCCCCAACCCACCCCAGATGAAACCATGGTGTGCCGCAGTGTTATCCAACACGCAGCCCCCTGCCATAAGGTGGACATGTATGCCACCCCTGAAGAAGATGGACACTCTCCAAGACAGAACGTTCTGTAGTTGCCTCCTGATTCTCAAGGGGATGATTAAATCTGCCCCTGAGATATTTAAGGAGCCGGTCAAATCTCGTGGTCACGCCGCACTTGGAGAAGAAATACAAACGATTCCTGTCTGACCCGCTCTACATCATGGGTCATGTCCACCTGCCTCCCTAGTAGTCTAGTCACCACCCTATGAAGGGAGCAGCAGCCCAGGCCATGGACAATGCTCCACCTCCTGACAAGGAAAGCAAGGGGATTGATGCTGCGGGGAAGAGAGTGGCGTTAGGTCTGGTCATGCACTGGCACTTTGCCAACTCAGTAGGCCTCCTCTCCTGGTATGACGGAGCCCACTGTGAGGAAATGGAAGGGCTCTTGCAGCACCTCCCTGACCAGTATCATAAAGGGGGGGTGGTTGAGGAAGGTAAGACCTGCTCCAGTACCACCATTAGGTGTGCTTTGAATGCGGCTGATACTGCTGCAAGGGGAGTGAACACCATGGTCATTCTGCGGCACCACTCTTGGTCTCTCATGTCTGGATTCAAGTCTGATTTGCAACAGCACCTCGTCCGCCTTCTGTTTGAGGGGGAAGCACCTCTTCAGACCTCCGGTTGACATGATGCTTGAGAAAATCAAGAAAGACACGGAAACTGCCAAAGCAATGAGCGACTTGCAGGTCCTTTCCAGCACTGGCTCCTTTCGGAGGTAACAGTTCAGAGGGGGCTCAAAAGCCACTTCCCCGGAACCTATCCAGTCCTGCCAGGGGCAGCAGCAGGGCTATCATCCGCAGGATTGCAGGGGTTTTACATGAGGCTCCTGTACAGAGAATAGCTCTAAGGGCAGCGGCACCCCCAATAAGGGAGGCTTTGCCTCCAGGAACTGACTGGCCCCACATCCCCCACCAATCACACAACACCTGTCACTGGGATACTTCAGGGATTCCCCCCCCCTTTCTCAGGAGGTCACCAAGGACAGGTGGGTCTTGTCTATCATCGAGCGTAGCTACTTCCTGGAGCTCGTCCCAGCCCCACCAAACATTCCCCGTTGCATCCACACCCTCAGTCCAGAACGCCTTATGCTGCTACATGAGGAGGTTCAGGTGCTCCTGTCCAAAGGAGCCATTGAGCCAGTGCCTCTCCACCACCAGAGCAAAGGAGTCTACTCCGAATATTTCCTCATTCCCAAGATTAGTGGATCCCTCAGGCCCATCCTCGACCTCCGTTTTCTCAACATATAATTCTGGTCAGAACACTTCCACATGGTCACACTACATGATGTCACCCCCCTGCTGCAGAAAGGCAATTTCATGGCCACCCTCGACCTGAAGGACGCCTACTTTCATATCCTAGTTCGTCCAACTCATCTGCGCTACCTCCACTTCATGGTAACTGGTCAACACTGCTAATTCACAATGCGTCCCTTCATAGTCACCAAGGCCCCAAGGGTCTTCTCCAAATGCTTAGCTGTAGTAGCAACTCATTTCAAGAGTGGTAAATTCACGTAATCCCCTACCTAGGCGACTGGCTAATCGAGACCGCAAACAGAAAGGAATGCCTGGCTCACACCCAGGCTACGGTCTCCCTCCTATACAGCCTAAGGTTCACAATGAATGCCACAAAATTGCACTTAGCACCATTTCAAGTCCAGCCCTTACTAGGGGCAATCCTCATCTCCATCTTGGGCAAAGCTTTCCCTGATCCTCAAAGAGCGCAGGCATTCCAAAAGTGTCTTCCTCTTTTTCAGCCATTCAGTCAGCTTGCACTTTGCACCATTATGCGCTTGCTAGGAATGATGGCCTCCTGCATTGCCATAGTACCCCACGCCAGGCTTCATACATGCCCACTTCAGGAGTGCTTCTCAAGCCATTGGTCACAAGCAGGTGGTCAGATGGAGGATCTAATGTTGGTAAGGGCCAGCACCCATCGCTCCCTGCAGTGGCATAACAACAAAAACCTTTTGCAGGGCAGGCCCTAAAGTACTGCGGATGACCATCACCACGAATAGACTCATCTCTAGCTGGCTTGGGGGGGGTGGGGGGGGGCGGCTCACCTCATTGACATGGCAGTCCAATATCTGTGGCCACCTCATCTGAGATGTCTCATGATCAGCCACTTGAGCTGCTAGTCATTCATCTAGCACTCAAAACATTTCTCCTATCAGATTCAAGGCAAGTTAGTCCTGGTGCATACAGACAACATGACCACCATGTTCTTCAGAAACAAATAGACACACGCACTTCATCTGTTGGCTGTAGCGTAACAAATTTGGCGTTAGGCCCTACATCACCGGGTTCACCTCCTGCCTCAGTACCTTCCGGAAGTGGACAATGATTTTGCAGATCTGCTCAGCAGGACACAGCAACAAGTCCACTAGTGGGAACTCCACCCACAAGTCCTGCTCCCTTACTTTCTCAAGTGAGGCACCTCAGACATAGACCTTTTCGCCAAGGCAGAAAAAACAAAATACCAAAACGTTGCCTCCAAGTTTCCACATCCGCAGTCTATGGGCAATGCTCTGTGGATGAACTTGTCAGGGATATTTGCCTATGCTTTTCCTCCTCTCCCAATCATTCAGTACATGGTCAGGAAGTTGAGGCAAACATCCCTCACCCTCATCCTGGTAGCTCCAACGTGGCCAGTCAACCATGGTCCTCAATTATGCTTTAGTTGTCCATTGTCCCTCCAAGAAGCTTCCCAACAGGCCGGACCTTGTCACTCAAGACTACAGCAAGGTTAGGCAGCCAGAACCCAGCCAGCCCAACCTAGCAATTTGGCTCCTGAGGTCCTAGAGTTTGGTTACCTAAGATTGCCGTTGGAATGCATGGACACACTCGGAGAGGCCCGTAGGCCCAGCACACTCACTTGCTACAGTGCTAAGTGGAAGTGTTTTGTTTACTACTGTACCCCAAACAACATCACTCCACTCACGCCTACAGTGCAGGACATCCTTTGTTACCTCCTACACCTTCAAAGGTCCGGGTTGGCTTACACATCAATCAGCCTACCCCAAGCCGTCATTGCTGCATATATGCTGAATCGGGAGCATTTTTCCCTCTTAATAATTCCTGTCATCAAAGCAGTCATGGAGGGCCATTAGGCGTGTAAAATAACCAAGGGTGCGCCCTGCCCCAGTCTGGAACCCCAACATTATCCTCACTAGACTGATGGCGCCCCTTTTTGAGCCACTACATGTCCTCTGCAGTTTCTGTTTTGGTAGGTTGCATTTCTCATTTCATTCATATCACTCAGGCGCAGGCCTTTTGCATTCCTTAATAGGCCAAATCGCAATTTCGGCCCGTTAAGAAATGCAAAACAGCCTTTTCATATGTACAAAGGCCTTTAGGGAATCACAAAATGCAATTTCTACTGGGTAGCAAATCGCATTTTGCGATTCCCTAAGGATTTCCTATTTGCGATTTCTTAGCACATGTACAAAGCATTTCCTACGCAAAATGAACATTTAGGAAATGCAATTACCATTGAATCAAAGTCAATGGTAACCATGTGTAATTTAAAAAGAGCACTGCCAAGATGCTTTTTGTTTTTTTAAGTGCAATAGATCCCACACATGCCCCTAGGGCATATGTGTGCTCTGCATGTTCACCACTAGTTTTGGGGTGCCCTACTGGGGGCCTTATGCCCATAGCCATCCTTGGTTTAGCATTTCCTGAATACAATTTTCTAATTGGAAATCGCTATTTAGGAAATGCAAAACCGGTCCATTGGTACTAATGACATGGGATTTCCTAATTGGGATTCGCTATTAGAAAGTCGGCAATTTCATACATATCATTTTGCATTTCCTAAATAGCGATTTCTATGGATTCGCTATTTAGGAAATGCAAAATTGCATTTTCATACATCTGGCCCGAATTTCCTTCAACATGTGGCACACAGAAATTATTGCAGTATCCCATCATAAGCATAAACAAAAATACTTTCTTTGCAAACTCGAAGCAAATGAGCACATGCAATACATTACCCCTAAACAGATTATGAAAAGTTAATCATTGTTCATTTTAAAGTATACTAGCAATAACAAGTACTCCCCAAATGGGAACCACGTTGAACTTCATAATGGCAACACAACAAATTTAGAACACCGTTTAAATGCCACGTCTATCGAAACTCACCCCACACCTCCAATCCTCCAAGAAAAAAGATAGTCTTGCCCTCCTGGTTACTCAACTATAGACTAAAAAAATCTGTCATCAAAAACAGTTGAACTGACAGGAGTTGAACCTTTCAATTAAAAAATGAATGCTAATCATTCACTGTTGGCTGTTCTGGTTTCTTTGTTGCATGTGCTGTGTAGACCTGCGTTTGCTGCTTGGCAAAAAGATTGCTCACTCGTTTATAGCGCACCCAAGAAAGGGAGGCAATCTCTAACTGCTACCAATAAAATAAAACTCAGTACGGCTAAGTGATTAGCTCAGGTTCACACAATTTGGCTAAGTGGCTCAGAAGGGAATAAAAAAAAATCTGATGCTGAAATTAGCAATCTAGCAACTGGAACGCATTTCTTGCTCAGTGCACAGTACTTGATTTGGTTTACCTGGCAAAATTACCAATTTTCCCCATGTGTGATTACTATACTGGACCTGTCAAGATCTGCAGACATTCTTCTGGCAAAGTATTCTGAGATGCACTGCCTCCTGTTGCAGAGTATGTTGGTGAAGATTTTATCTGATAGAGACTTCTAGCTGCTGATTCCTTACCTTTGAATTCCCCAGGCGTCAGACTGGATCCGTAAACCTTTGTGTGAGCAGTACCCCTTGGGCGCACCGTCGGGTGGGTCCATTCGGCTCCGCGTTATGTCGTCGGTGCCGTTAGCGTCAGTTATGAGTCATGGTCACCTATATAGGCGCCACCCAGGTACGCAGACGTCAGTTCTTTTCTTTACGCACTAGTTAAGCGCCAATCCGGAAATAGCTACCCCTCTGTCGCTTTTTGGCAGTTTTTTTTTAACTTTTTGTCGACCAAAACTTTTCCTGTGTTTTGAGGGATGTCTTCTAGGAAGACAGGGTTTAAACCATGTGGCGCCTGTTATCATGCCATGTCAGTAACCGACCCCCACCTCGTATGTCTTTGGTGTCTCGAGCGGGACCACGACTCGAAGTTGTGCTCAGACTGTCAGGCCATGGCTCCAAAGGCCTTGCTGGAACATGCTATGAAGCTCCTTGCGGCCCGGGAACTCATGCCATCAGCCTCTAGACCCAAAGATATCTGGGAACCATATGTGCAGTGGGCCCGGGATCAACATGAGGAGGGGGAGGAGGCATCACAGACATCGGAAACGATACCAAAAGAAGGGGTGGGATAAAACAATACACTCTGGATTGAAGTGTGTACACCATTGTGGGATACTGGGGCAGATTCCAGACGACACACCTACTCCATCCATTACACTTCGCAGGCTATTTTGTGTATGTCTAACTGTCTTTATTTAGCCGACTAAAGAGGTTATGTATCAAATCGAGTTCGAATACTGAACATGTCCCCTCAGGAAGCAAGTATGTCTTATTCTGCTTTGTACACTAAGAAGTTTGGCAACGCATATGTGATTTTATTATTTTAGTACTGGCTATCAGTTTGTAACTGTTATTTGTAACTGTTATTATTTTGTTTTGAAATATCAATAAATAAAATATAAAAAATAAAAGCTCCTTGCGGCCCAGCAGTCGACACCGGACAGCAAGACTCCGCAGAGATCCTGGTCCCGATCGAAGAAAAGGAGGCCGCGGGACCGCTCCCGGAGCCCTAAGACCTCTTCCTCTGACTCAAGGCCAAAGGGACACTCAGGGAAGAGGCACAAGAAAAAGAAGTCTAAGCCTACTCCATCTTCACCTTGACTGTCGTCCATCGATGAACGAGGTAAGGAACACCGGGTTGACTCCACGCCTCCCTCCATTTCCGGGAGCCGGAGCGACCCCCGCTCAAATAAAATAATTTTACGAGGCCATGTGCCACATATTTGCGCAGGTCGACCCCTGTGGTGAGCCTTCGGGCCTCGCAGGAACAAAGGGGCACTATCGGATTCCACGGCTCCAGTGGAGCCTTATGGATCCGATCCCAGATCTGGGACACCGCCGGTTGTGTCTACGTGATCTTCCCCGGCGTCGGACTCGAAGTCAGTGCCTTCGGTGCTGCCATCGCCCAGCAGTGGTGCCAGTCCCATCCTTATCCCCGGTGAATCGGATCGGCGTCACTTAATGCCGACTCCGACGCCGGCAGAAACCAGAAGTTCTGTGTTGTCACCTGGTCATTTTCAGGACTTTTGAGGCACGGGAGAGGACTGGGAGGGGGCTATGGACCCTTTAAACACCAGGATGTATCTGTAGAACAGATGGACTGGTACGAGGAACTTGAGGAAGCCAGTGGACTTGACACATCCCCAGATACTGGCATGCTCTCGCTACCAACTGTGGCTACGGAGAACGGGGCTTCTTATGCCATGGTGGTAAGGAAGCGGCTGAGGTCCTTTCACTGGAGTTGCCCTCCGTGCAGGTCAGGACTAATCTTCTTACCAAAGGGCTTCAGCCTGGGGCTTCCACCTCTGAACCCCTATTGCCCTTTAATGAGGCACTAACTGATGTCCTCCTAGATGCTTGGCCCAAGCCTAGCACAGGGGCTCCTGTGAATAAGACAATTGCACGCCACCATCGCCCGGCTCCAGGCGACCCAAGGGTCCTCAACCAACACCCCACCCATGAGAGCTTGGTGGTGCAGGCTTCGTCATCCCATGGCGCATTACCTTCCGCCCCCCGGACAGGGAATCCAAGAGACTGGAAACACTTCGGAAGAAGATGTTTTCTTCTGCTAGCCTGGCATTGCGGTCGGTGAATACCACATGCTTATTGGGCTGTTTCTCCCACTCCCTTTGGGAGACGGTTGCACAAGTGCTGCCACAGGTCTCGGAGGAGGCCCTGTGTGTACTCTCCCGGGCGGTGAAGTGCGGGTGGGATGCAGCAAAATTCACCATTAGATGTGGCCTTGACACAACTGTCTCGCTGGGCAGAGCCTTTCGTCAACAGTGGCCTTACGGCACAACGCCTGGCTAAGAACATCTGGCTTCTCGGGCGATATCCAGGCTAATTTGATGGACTTGCCCTTTGTTGGATCTCGTCTCTTTTGGAGAGAAGGCGGACTCAGCCTTAGAGCAATTCAAGGACTCTTATACTATGACCAAATCCTTGGGCCTCTCAGTAGCCCCCTCGTGGCCAGTCTAGCTTTGGCCCCTTTCGTGGCAACCGAAGGTGTTTTCAGCCACGCCAACCGTATCCCAGCCACCGTCCTGCGCAGGCATCCCAAGTTGTGCAAAGACGTGGACGCGGCTCATTCCGACCTCGGAATGGAAACCAGAAGTTGTCTGCCACCCAGCCCTGGGCAGCCGCAGCCTCCAAGCACTCCTAGTCTGACTCTGCAAGACCATGCTACTCCAGTTGGAGGGAGAATCCATCATCATCATCTCCTCCACTGGAGGTCCATAACATCGGACAGTTGGTTCTTGCAGATCATTCAGGAGGGGTATTCTATGCCTTTCCTTTCTTTTCCTCCTCCTATCCCACCACTTCAAGGCGGCTGGCGAAGCGTCATTTAATTTTCCTTCAAGAGGATGTTACAGCTCTCATGGCCAAGAGGCTATAGAAAGGGTTCTGGTTTCGGAAGTTGGCAGTCGTTGCTATTCCTGCTACTTTCTGATTCTGAAGAAGAACAAAGGGTTACAGCCCATTTTAGATCTTCGGACCGTCAATCTCTTCCTCAAAAAGGAGAAGTTCAAGATGCTCACATTGGCTCAGGTCTTGTCTGCCCTAGACCAAGGAGACTGTCTGGTAGCATTGGACCTGCAGGATGCGTATTTTCACATCCCCATCCTGCCGGTCCACAGACGTTACCTGCGGTTCAAGAAAGGCCACGATCACTTTCAGTTTACCGTGCTACCTTTTGGCCTTACCATCGCCCCTCAGGTGTTCGCCTAAGTGATGGCGGTGGTCGCAGCTCATCTGTGCAGGTTAGGGATTTCACTCTCATCTCTACCTCGACAACTGGCTGTTGAATGCATCCTCGCCCCAGGCTGTCATTTCCCACCTTCAGGCTCTGTTGGACCTCCAGCTTCTGAAGTCACACCTGACTCCTCAGACGCTTCCTTTCATCTGAGCTGTTCTGGACACAGTGCAGTTTCGGGCTTATCCTCCCGAGCTGCAAGTCCAGGATATTCAGGTTATGAAACTGATGTTTCAGCCTCTATCCTGGATTTTGGTGAGACTGACTCTGAGGCTGCTGGGCCTCATGGACTCCTACATCCTGTTGTAAAGCAGGCCAGATGGCTTATGCGGACTCTGCAGTGGGACCTGAAGTTCCAGTGGACGCAGCACCAGGGGAATCTCTCAGACATGGTCCAGATCTCGGAGGGAACTGTGAAAAACCTGCAGTGGTGGTTGTCAAACCGCGATTGGGTCAGAGGCAGACCACTCTTCCTTCCCAAACCAGATTTTACAGTAGTGACAGATGCGTCACTTCTGGGATAGGGCGGCCATCTGGCAGAGGTGAAGATCGGGGACACGGGTCTTCGACAGAGTCGGGGCTCCACATCAATTTGTTGGAGCTTCGGGCGATCCGGTTGGCTTTGAAAGCATTTCTTCCCTCTGTCAAGGGGAAGTTGGTGCATGTGTACACAGACAACACCACCGGCATGTGGTACTGCAACAAACAGGACGGGGTGGGGTCGTGGACCCTTTGTCAAGAGGCCCTGCGTCTCTGGACATGGCAGGAAGAGCAGGGCTTAACCCTGGTGTTTCAACACCTGACAGGTTCTCTGAATGCCAGGGCAGACTAACTCAGCCATCGATGCTTAGTGGATCATGAATGGCATCTCCATTTGGAGGTGGCACAAGGTCTCTTTCAGCAGTGGGGAGAGCCTTGGTTAGATCTCTTCACCTCTGAAAAGAACGCGCAATGTCAGCAGTTTTGCGCGCTGGAGTTTTCAAGGTGGCTATCGCTCAGCGATGCCTTTCGTCGTGAGTGGAGCTCAGGCCTACTGTACGCCTTTCTGCCCATACGTCTGCCCAGGGTTCTCGGGAAGATCAAGAATGACCAGGCCCGAGTCATTCTTGTGGGTCCGGATTGGGCAAGGAGAGTCTGGTGTCCAGAGCTTCTGAAAATGAGCATTGATCCTCCCGATCAGGCTGCCTCTTCTCTTCTGTCGCAGCAGCAGGGGAGGGTCCTCCACCCGAACCTGTCAACTCTTCGCCTCCATGCGTGGAGATTGAGCAGTGACAGTTTTTTTTTTTTTTTTTTTTTTTTTTATTGATTTTAGTGCATAATTACAAATCGGAATACACAAGCAAATATTCAATTCAATGAAATCAGGAAGATAATTTCGCAATAACTCCCTCCCATACCCCCCCTCTCCCTCCCTCCCAGGCAGATCCTTATCAGAATTCCAAAACACTTCGCCTATTGCAAAAAGTCAACGTATATATGGTGGGTGGTGACACCGATAAGAAACTCCACTACACAGTCCACATCTATGGCCAGCCAAAAAAAAAAAAAAAAAAATTAAAAAACTTGAACACCCCTTTAGTAGTGTCCCATAGGGAGGCAGCATTTGCCATGCCAGCTAACGGGCCCCTCTCCTAGGGGGCATCCAACGTTCATGCCAGGTCAGGGTGGGACATCAAATATATTGTAAGGGGAGCCCAAAAGTCCTTGGGGCGTGAAGACTCAGGTAGCTCTTCTCCATATATTCGAAGCTGATCCCTACAGTACAGTAAGGCTTTAAGCCAGTTGTTAACAGTGGGTACTGCCTTGGCTCCCCAGCATTGCGCTACTGCCCTTTTTGCAAAAAGGGTCGAGAGTGCCACTAGGCGCCTGTTACACGGCTTGAGAGGTTTGACGTGGCTTAGCAAGCACATCTCAGGGATGCAGCACACAATTTCTGACACAACAGCCGTGAGCATGGTCGTCACTGCAGTCCAGAACGCAAGCACACCCGGACACACCCAAGCCACATGGAGAAAATCCGCATCCGGGGCTCCACATCTCACACAGTTAGCAGCCTCTCTCAGACCATATTTGTGCAGTTGTAGGGGAGAGTAATATACCTGATGTAGGAATTTAAAATGAATAATTCTGAGGTTACAATTAGCTGTGAGACGTCCCGTGAGCTGACAACACTCCCTCCAGGTCTCCGGTGTAATATGAGTGCCCAACATCGTTCCCCACCGTACACACGAGGGGGAGTCTTCTTGCTCCCACTCCCGCAGCGAGGCGTTATACAGCCTAGTAATGAGACCCCTTCGGGACGCACCTGAGAGCATCACCTGCAGCGCCCGCAGAGTGGTAGGTTCGGCTGGATAATTCGGGTATGCCGCACGGACAGCTTGCCGGACCCGTACATAGGTAAAATTAAACATAAAAGGTCGATTTACGCCTCCCTGCACCGCCTGTAAGTCTTTAAATTGACCGCCCATATATAAGTCGCCCAGTGTGGTGATGCCCGCAGCCGTGAGCTCCCTCCTGGCAGTCGCCTCTCGTGCCGCAGAGATATCAGGATGTGAGACTAATGGTACGGATGGAGCGTATAAATAAGAAAGTTGAGCCCGTAGCGCAAGCATTCGCCACGCCCACGCCGTGCACTGCGTGGGGTTCATCTCATTTCGTGGGCCTCCTGTTCCCCCGTAAGCGCAACTGCCTGTACTGGAAGAGGAAAACAGCATCTGACTCAATCGCCACATGAGGCTGAAAGCGCTGGGGGAAATGCCAGTAATGCGCGAATTGCGCCTGCGCACATAGATAGTAAAGACGAAAGTCTGGGGCCTCGAAACCACCGCGGTCAAATGGTAGCACCAGCAAATCCCATCGGCACCGGGGTTTCTTACCCCCCCATACAAACGTTAAGAGCGCAGACTGCAACGTGCGGAACTGTACCATATTCAATTTGATAGGGATGTTAACGAAAAAATACAACAGCTTGGGCAAAAAGACCATCTTCACAACGGCAATTCTATCCGCTAATGATAGAGGTAAGTGTGCCCACCGCACGGCTTGTTCAGATATACGTGAAATCGTGCGACCATAGTTCTCGGAGACAACTACAGCCGGGTCTCTGTGCACCCAAACTCCAAGATATTTGACCGGGTCAGATGTCCAGGCCAATGGGAAGTCCACCTCTACTTCAGTTGTTCGCGCAGTTAGTGGAAACACTACGGACTTGGACCAGTTGATCCCCAGGCCCGAGAATCTTTCAAATTTTACGTACTCTCGCAGCAGCGCAGATAGGTACGTAGCAGGTTTGCGGACATACAGCAACATATCATCTGCGTAAAGTGAGACAATTAAGGGTCGCAGCCTGAACCTCAGAGCCGCCGCAGCGTGTTTCTGGCGCAGCATGCAGGCAAGGGGCTCCAACGCCAAAGAGAAAAGCATAGGAGACAGAGGGCACCCCTGCCTTGTACCCCGTTCAATGCAAAACAATGAGGACACCCATCCATTAACCCGAACGCGAGCTACCGGTCCGTTGTAAAGTACCCTAAGCCACTGCAGAAAGAAAGGTGGGAAGCCCATGCGGCCCAGCACGGCAAACATAAAGGGCCACAGCAAAGAGTCAAAGGCCTTAGCTGCGTCGAGTAACACGGCCACCGCCTGGAAATCAGGTTCAAAGTAGTATAGCGTGGCGAAGAGCGTACGCAAGTTGTGTGTCGTAGAGCGTTCCGTGACGAAGCCAGACTGTTCAGGCAACACCAGTAGAGGAACCAACGGCTGCAGCCTGGTGGCGATCATTTTGGCGAGAATCTTTGCGTCGATATTGATGATGGACAAAGGTCGGTAGGAGCCGCATTGATTTGGGGGCTTATCTGGTTTCAATAGGGTGACAAGGAGGGCCTCCCGAAGGGAGTGCGGCAGTGTCCCACTGTCATAAGCCTCTGCATACACAGCTAGAAGCCGAGGGGCCAGGTCCACTGCATAGGTTTTGTAAAATTCGCCAGGTAGCCCGTCAGGTCCTGCAGCTTTACAGGTTGGTAAAGACGTGATAGCCTCCCTGACATCTTCCACTCCGAACGGTTGTACGAGGTGTTCTCGATGTGCTGGAGACAACCATCCTAACGCTATCTCGTCGAGATAGGCATCTATCTCCGCCGCCGATGGAGACTCTCTGGTGGCATAGAGACTTGTATAGAATCGCAAAACCGTGTCGCAGAGGTCCATAGTTGAATGGCGGGCGATCCCATTTTCATCTAACAGCTCCGCAATGTCATCTTGACGGCGCGGTTCCGAAATTTTTTGTGCGAGCGAGCGGCCCGGTCTGCCACCCTCCCCATAGTAACGCGCTATCCGACGTCTGGAGCAGTGTGATAGCTCCTGATCCACCGCATCATTGTGTTCCAAGATAAGCTCCCTCATGGCCGCAAGTTTAGCTGAGGATGGGTCAGACTCGAATTCTCGCTCCCGCTGGGATATGTCAGATGTCAACTTCCGTATTCTACGGCGAATATCTCGCAGGATGCCAGACTGGGCCCCAATACAGGATCCCCTTATGGTAACCTTAAACGCTTCCCAGAGCGTGCCCGCGCTGTCTACAGATCCCTCATTTTCCCGAAAATAATTCCTGACTGCCTCAGCCACGGTCTGGTGGAAAACCGGGTCCTTGAGCTCTGAAGGTTGAAGCCTCCACGCAAAGGGCGGTCTCTGGTAGGTCGGGAGCTGCAGCTCCAGAAGTACCGGGGAATGGTCCGACAGAGTACGCGCCTCATGCGACACCGCCGTGGTCCAATTACAGACCTGCGCCGAGACTAGCCAAAAATCAATGCGGGACCAGGAACCATGGGCCGCCGAAGCGAAAGTGCTCTCCCGGGCATCCGGATTCCGGGAGCGCCAAATATCATTTAGTTGACCAGTATCCATCAGACCTAGCAACATGTCTGTCGCAAGTTTAGGCCGCAACATACCACTACTCACCCTATCCATGGCTGCATCCAAGCACAAATTAAAATCTCCCCCCCACACTATAGCGGCCGGGGGGAACTTCGATATTCTCCGCCACACATCCGAATAAAATGAGGGGTCATCCACATTCGGCCCATAGACATTGACTATCAGCACACTTTCACCCCCCAAGCATCCATGCACCATTGCCACTCGCCCGCAGTCATCTGTCTCTGATTTGACCACAGTGAAGGGCACACCCCTCTTTACCAGGATAAGCACGCCCCTAGAGTAGCTAGAGAAGGACGAGGCAACCTTTACGCACGACCAGCGTGCGCCTATCTTACCAGCTGACTCCCGGGTTAGATGTGTCTCCTGCAGTAGGGCAATATGCACACCCACCCGATCTAAATAGGCAATCACTGATCTAATCTTTTTAGGCGTGTTCAAGCCTCGAACATTCCAAGTCAGGAATTTAAATGTAGAAGACATTGTAGCCGGCCGGCCATAGTGGGACATCGGAGACATAAGAATGGACAATCTTCTTCAAGGATAACCAGGAATCAGTGCCTACCCACACAGTGATAATTCTAACAATAAACCCCCACGTTCTGCCTGCCCAGCCCAGGACCCCTCCTCCCCCCACCCACTTTAGCTTCCCCAACACGCCAAAGCCATCCCATAGCTCAACCCTTCCCCCCTCCCCTATCCCAATAAACAAAGCACAACTTTGGGGTATACCCATTTACGGGGGGCACGGAGTGCTACTAACCTCCCTCAGAAAAGGAGGTGGCCGAGTAGGTCTACAAATTGCCAATACAGGGAATCGCCCATGTTTACAGTCTCAGATGTGTACTAGTGCCATGACCCCGACTCCAGTGCATACCCCATACGGACAAGCATCAAGCAGGCCCCCACTAGTCGCGGCCAAGCAGCGCCAATACCCAGCGCTGGAGAACTCAGGACATCATGAGAATCTAAATAGAGGAAGAGTTATAAGATAGCAGCTCAGGGGAGGGAAGCAAGATAAAGACAACCCAGCTAGCATTAAGGTCCAGTAACACAGGTTGTATAGCGTCCACATGGTCCAATAGAGTTAGGCGCCCATCGTATACCAGCCAATATAAGAAACTTAATGTGCGTGCCAGTTCGAGCCAGTGTTCCCATCACTTTATTTCTATTCGTCCTCGGGTGCTGTACCAGACTCTCGTTGCTGTCGCTTCAGATGTTTAGCGTGTTCCATCGCGGCCTTGGGAGAAGCAAAGATCTTGGAGTCACCATCCCCGCCAATGCGAAGACGGGCTGGATACAGCATGGCGTATGGGACCCCATTGGCCTGTAGGAGCTTTTTTACGGAGCCAAATTCACGGCGGGCCGCCTGCACTGCCACGGTAAAATCGGGAAAAAAGGAGAGAGCGTTGCCCTGATGCACTATCGGACCCTTCTCCCTGGCAAGCCGTAAGATTGTGTCCCGGTCCCTGTAATTAACGATCCTGGCAATTATAGGGCGGGGTGGAGCCCCCGGAGCCGGACGGGCAGCCAGCGAGCGGTGGGCTCGCTCCACAATGAACATTCTGGAGAGATGTTCAGGCCCGAAGATCTCCGAAACCAGGCCTTCAATAAACGTCTCCATTTTCCCCACATTTGTGGACTCCGGTAGGCCTGTGATGCGGATATTACTGCGCCTCGATCTCGCCTCTAATTCCTCATTCTTGGCTTGAATCACGGCCAGTATTTTTTCCATATTCAGCGCTTTTTCTGCCACAGTGCTCAAACCATCTTCGGTGTCGGACACCCTCTGCTCCACCTCCCCCATGCGTGCATTTTGTTTCTCCAGCTGGGAGGACACATGATCAAGGCGGTTGTTGACCGAGGCCATCGTGCCTTCTATGGCCTGCAGAGAGCGCTGCTTGGCTAGCAGCGTGCTTTCCAGTGTGGTATGGCCGTCCGCCTGCGCATCCGCCTCCGAGTCAGAGGCCGCCTTTTGTGCACTTTTCGCGGGCTTGCGCAGGTCGAAAGTCAAGCGTGGCTGGGACTTGTCCGTCTTCCCCATTTTACACCTGCACCCCCCTCACTGAGGGGATCAGCGCCTATGTGGCCCCGGTATCTTTTTCAGCCCAGTGCGCAGTTCGCAGTGCAGACGTATTTCCCAATGGTGTGCCCCATAAATGCGCCACCTGGCACCCAAAGTGAGCAGTCAGCACCACCACAGATCGCAGACACAGCGGGGGGGTGGGGTGGAAAGGTTGCAGCGGCACCCACTGGGCCTCTATATGGGACCCCAGGATCACACTTCAAGCCGGGGAGAGTACTCGCCACAGACTCCCATGTATGCCAGCATCCAGCAGGCAGACAGCGATCTCTTCCGCGGCTCCTCCGCAGCCGCAACAGCCGAAATCCCCTATGCCCCGCACCAGTCACAGCTTGCAGGCCGCAGCCCAGGCCCGGGTCCGCACCCACCTACGCAGCTGTAGCCCAGGCCCAGCAGCGCACCCCACTCACCGCAACCGGCGCCGATGGGCATCCGAGTCCACAGGTAGTCTCAGCCAATGCCTGTACTGCCGATTGCGCCTCCGCAGCTGCAGGCCCCGCAGTCGAGTAGTGCTCCGCCGCACCACTGCACAGTTCCCTCACTGGGCTCCCGGCATCACCGGGGGGGGCCGCCGCTGCACCAGAGTCCAGCGCGCAGCGTCGCTATGGACAGGAGGCAGCTGCAGGACGGTCGCACAGCTTGCTGGCCCAGGGAGGCCTATTGACTAGCAGCGGTCGCCATTTTCTCAGTGGCAGCCTCCTCACTTCCACTCGCCGCCAGCGTGTCCCCAGCGACGCCGCCGGTCCAGCAAACCTGCCATATGGTGTCGCCCCGGTTCCAGGAAGCACTCCTGTGGTTTGCGGGCACTTTTACCCCATATGGCAGCAGATAATGGTCGGATTTCGGCTCGGCCGGGCAGAGCCTCACACCAGTGCGGCCATTTTGCCGTGCGCCCTCTAGCGCCCCCCATCGAGCAGTGACAGTTGATACCTTTCAACCTTCCTCCTGAAGTATGTGAGGTTATTTTGGAACCCAGGTGTCCCTCCACTAAGACGGTACATGCCTGCCGTTGGCAAAAGTTTCTAAAATTCTATTGACCCTCTGTATCTACTATCCTTCTTTTCATTCTTACCCTTGCCCAGCAGGGCTCTGCATTGGTTACTCTCAAAGGTTATCTTTCTTCTCAGGCCGCTTTCTTGCGGCTGCTAGACCAACCCTCTTTGTTCAAACCTCCTGTTGTAAATAGATTCTTAAAAGGGCTTGTACATAAGTTTGCACCAATGAATGCCCATTGTCATGCCACAGTGGGACCTTAATTTGGTTCTCACTTTTCTTATGCGTAATTGTCCCCTCCGGCTGCTTACCATCAAAAAAGCCTTTCTGGTGGCAATAATGTTGGTCCGGAGGGTGAGTGAGTTGCACGCATTGTCATCCAAGCCTCCAAGTTTGATGGTCTTTGCAGATAAAGTGGTGCTTTGCACCCTGGCTTCATTTTTGCCAAAGGTGGTGGCCCCATTCCATCTGGGTCAAACAATCAAGTTGCCTACCTTCTTTGCTCCCCCGCATCCCTCTAAGGAAGAGGAGCGTCTTTATCGGTAGGACCCAAAAAGAACGTTGTTGTTCTACCTTGACAACACAAAAGAATTCCAGGTGGATGACTAACTCTTTGTGGTCTACGTGGGAGCTAAAAAAGGTCGGGCAGTGCAGAAACTGACCATTTTTCGCTGGGTCGTTCTCTGCTTTAAGATCTGCTACCCCCTGGCTAAGAAGCAGCCCCCTGAGGGCTTACGAGCTCATTCTATGTGGGGAAAGGCTGCGACCATGGCGTTGGCTCGGGGTGTCCCAGTCCTGAACATCTGCCAGGCAGCAACGTGGGCATCTTTCATATGTTTGCCAAGCACTGCTGCCTGGACAGTCAGGTCTGCAGGGACGGGCATTTCGCCCGTTCAGTCCTTCAGAACATTTTAGTGTAGAAAATCTGTCTGTTGCCCACCGTCAAGATGATATGGCTTGGGTATCTATTCAAAGGTAAGAAATCTGTGGTTAGAAGTCTCTTTCTGATGAACAAGTTACTTACCTTCGGTAACTCATCATCTGGTAGAGACAATATCTAGCTGCAAATTCCTTACACACCCACTCATGCCTCTCTATAAAAGGTTTCTTCATATTTGGCATTTGTAGGGTATGTGTATAGGTGCTGGCAAACAAGTATTGTACTTAGCGATTGTCGTGCCTGCTCCCCTCTGGGTGAAATGTAGGTCATGCCCCTGGTCCAGAAACACCCACAGTACATGGCACACAAATGTAAGGACATGCCCTGTTCAGCCATCCAAACTTGTGAACAACCAACATGTGCAGAATCAGGTAAACTTCAAGCCTCAGAGGTAATTGGGTATTGAGACTGGGGAGGGGAGGGAGAGGGGAAGGTACTGGGCAAGAATATTCCTCTTCCCCCCACTTAGACGAATAGGGAGATGCAATACAACTGCAGCAGATGTCAGACAGCGCCTTTAATGCCGCACATAACCACAGGAGGAGCAGGGTGAGTGTGCATGCATAACCAACTGAAGAATGGGGTGTTTAGCAGCAGGTACGGTTTGCTGGGTGTGGTCGTCCATGAATATACTAGTGTTGATTGAAAAGATGCCTGCACTTTTGCTCACACCACCAGTGTCTAAACGTCTCCTTCAGAAGACAGGACCTCGAAGGTCTTGCAGGTTGTGCCTCACTTGACTGGACTGTATTTACCGCCCCACTACCCCTACCCGCCAGACCGCAAGACTCCATAGAGTCCTTAGAAACGGGGGACAAGCGAAAACTCCGCCAAAACCGAAGCGAGGTGTGGCGGGTTGTCCACAAAACCACATATCACCCATTAACGACATAGCAATGGCAGAGCTTTATACCTCAAGCTCAAAGGAGGCCGGCAAGCGGGAATAAAATCCAAATACAATGACAAAAGGCATAAAAACAACAACAACAAAATCAACGGAAAATAGAAATAACCAAGGGGGGGAAAAAAAAATAATCAGAGGCAAACAATAAAATCACAAAAACAAACTGCAAAGGGCAGAAGATAGGAGATAGGTAACCCTAACTGAAACATCAAGGAGCTACTTACAATAAAAGAGCCTCAAGAATTTCAAGAACTTTAAGAACCCCAAGAACCACAAGGAACTGCAGGAAACCATAGGTGCACAAGGGTCTCGAGGAGATGAGATCAGGCAGAGAGAGACACTGTTACATCCATACTTGACAAAAGGAAAAAAAAGAGCAAAGGCTTAAACGAAACGGCCAGCAAGGAGAACTTAACGATGGAAGAAAACCCAAACCATCACCAGATTCTGGTAGACGTTACAGGCCCCGAACAGAATGTAAAAACTACAATAAGCAGTTATCAGCCGAAGATTTACACAAAATTTGCATTTTTGAGGGATGCAGGGGCAGCCCTCTGCATAAGCAATGAAAGTCTCAACGGCCTCCCCTCCCCCCCTTGTGCCCAGTGAAAACAGACCATCAATGCCTCAAGGCAGACACGCCTGATCAAGGCAAAGAAGAAAAGACCAGAGCCACAAGCACTCCACATTCAGAAGGACAGCAAGGGGTGTTGGTGCCCAAGGAAGAAAACATTGACTCAACAAACGGAGACCGTACCAGATCTATCCAAGCACCCATAGTGGGAAAAGCTCCCAGGGCTAACCAGACAACAATAGCAGGAGCATTTTCTGTTAGGATTGAGATTGGCACAGGTCTACCACTTGAACCAAGTGTCACAATTTTATCAGAAAGAACAAACTCCATTCTTGATATTCTCGACATCAATTCTCAAAATACTGAAAAAATGTTAACAACTGCCTCCAGCTTAACCCTCTCATCTACAACTCACAACAAGGCACTCGTAGAGTGCCCAGTACGCTCGGCACATGGTCCTAAGCTATCACACAATGAAGTCATACACATTGAGGAAAAGAATCAAACTGATCATCTAGTGCCACAGTTCCAAAAGGCTCAGGAGCAGAAGGACTCGAGCTACTCCTGTCTAGAGACAGATTCGGAAACACAGCACACCAGAATCAGCCCCAGCGGGGCAAGGAACTTATGGAGTAATGACAATAGAACACCACAGCTGGATAAGCCAACCATAATCGATTGCACTAGCATTGACACTCTCTCCTAATACACAACTTATTCATTCTTCTAGCTACTCAAAACCCAAAACTAGAGATTTAGAATTGGGAACCACAGAGGACTCAAAGGACGACATAGCCGGCAATTTAGCCCAAATAACTCATAAACAAGATCGGCAAGAACTTTTCCATTATTCTGGCTTCTGGCAGGCAAAGGCCAATGCTGCTCACCAAACTGACACCAAAGGAGCAAATCGATTAGACTCAGATAAGCTCTGGGAATCTTTATTGGACACCATGCAGCTATCCATCAAGTCAATGCAGTATCACTCTGATAAGATGGGACGTTCAATTATCCATCCTTAACTCAGTGGCCATCCACATTTCAAATATCGACAGCAGACTAGCAGACATGAATAATTTGATCAAAAGGGCTCAGGCAGACACGCAACTATTCCCAACTCATTGCGCCTGCATCGCTATAGTTTAAAAAAATATATATTTTATTCGTAAAACTTATACATAACATACAAAAAACAGGATGCTACATCTGACAGCTATGAATTGTGCACATGATTACAGCTGAGTACAATGGAACATAATACATACAGATCAATTGAAAGTTAACATGTCTTTGTGGGCAAATACCTTATTCCATACATGTGTCTATGTTTTCTACTCTTTCAGCATCTCCAGGGCGCAACATCAGTAACATGTGCAGGTGTGCCTCAGCTCAACAGACCTTGCGTCTGCCCAATCATATTGCAAGTGGAGTCAATTAGCTGGTGTGGTGATGCTGCGTTCCTGCAAGTCGTGATCAGTCTCAGGCTGATCAGTCCCTCTGGAAGAAATGTATGTCGTGTAAAGCCCCCAAACGTTTTTCGGACGACTCCGGGGGGGAAGAGGGCACTGAAGTTTTCTGTCTGCTTACTGCAGAAAAGCATGTCGTGTGACCACTGCGCCATAGTGGGAGTAGGGCCGCGGAGCTAATTAATCGCCACTCTACGTTTGGCCAAGAGAAGTCCCATGTCTATCAGTCTATGTCCCCCTTTAGGGATCTTTTTGGAAAATCCCAGCAGAGACAGTGCAGGGTCCAGAGGGAGCGTTAAGTCAGTTATTTTCCCCAGCTCACCAAAAACTAATTCCCAAAATTTATGGACCCTCGGGCATGACCAGGCCAAATGCAAGAAGTCCGCAGATTGTTCGGTACATCTTTCACAGGCTGGGTCATCCCTCAACCCGTATCTGTGTAATCTCTCCGGAGTGTAATACGCCCTGTTTAAATATTTAAAGTGGATCAACCTGTGCCTGCCATTTAGAGATATTCGACGTGTACTGGTGCAACAATAAGCCCACATAGCGTCATCAAGCGGCTGCTGCAAGTCCCGCTGCCACTCCAACCTGGCCTTAGAGTACTGATTAGCCCTGTGGGACATAGCAATCTTATAAATATTTGAAACTATCTTGCGGGGTGATTTAGCTTTAACAGCATAAGTTAATTCCATGACCTCAGGAGGTTCCAGAAGGTCTTCCCCCAATATGTCGTGCAGGGCATGCCTCATCCTATGGAATTGAAACTGTTGCAGCAGCATGCGAGGGGGCTCTTGATGTTCTAACTCCTCCCACTTTTTAACCACGCCGTTAAGGAAGAGATCGCCAGCCGTCTGGATATTCAATGAGCTCAATGCTCGTATCACACCTCTGTCTGTACATGGGGGCAGCTAGCGGGCCCAGTCAAGTGGCATGACTGGGGAATACAGAAGAGCTCCAGCCTGGAGCTGTAGTAGATAGTGCCAAGCGTGCCGTGTCACATTTATAGAATCAAGTATGCCTGTCCTGCGGTCTGTGTCATCAAACATCAAGGCCGGAAGTGGCAGTGGGTCAGCAATGATCGTCTCAATGCGGAGGTGGGGGGCGTCAGGCGGACCGTGAATCCAGTGATAGGCGTGCGCACACTGCGCAGCTCCATAATATAAGTTTAAATCCGGGGCACACAGCCCCCCCATGTGGTACGGCAAGGTTAGCGTCTGCCATTGAACCCTAGCATGCTTACCCGCCCAGGCTAATCTTATCAGTAACGTTGTGACCTGACTGAAAAAAGTACTGGGCAATACCATAGGGATATTCATGAATAAGAACAGAAACCTCGGTAACACCACCATTTTCATAATAGAGATTCTACCGAGTAGGGACAAAGGTAGCTTGATCCAATTTATCTACGTCGTCTTCCAGCCTACTAACGGCAGCACCGTAGTTTTTCCTAAAGACCACCTCTGAGTCAGGGTGCACCTGTATGCCCAGATATCTGATCGAGCCTGTGGACCACTGTAGTGGAAAGTCTGGTTCGTGAGGTGTCGTGTTAGGCGTGAGTGGAACGGCTATTGACTTGGACCAATTGACCCGAAGTCCCGAGAGGGCGCCAAAGTGCACAACCTCGCGTAAGACTGAAGAGAGATTGTTTTCCGGATCACGGACGTATAATAGTGTGTCGTCCGCGTAGGTAGACACTATTAGTTCATACTTCGGAAATCTAATACCCTTGTGGCTGTGATATTCTCATAATGCACAAGCCAGCGGTTCAGCCACTAAGGCATAAAATATAGGAAACAGCGGGCACCCCTGCCTCGTCCCTCTGGTAATGGCGATGGGGTCCGTCACCAGATTACCTATTTTGATTCTGGCGGAGGGGTGAGTGTACAGCACCCCAATCAACTGGAGGAAAACCGGTCCTAGACCCATCCTGGTCAAAACGTGACGCATGAAGGGCCACTCGACAGAATCGAAGGCCTTCTCCATGTCGAGAAAAACCGCGACCGCCTTTGTATCTTGCCAAATGTGCTGTAAGGCCCCGAAGACCGTGCATGGGTTATAAGTGAGGTTCCTGTCCGGAATGAACCCAGATTGTTCAGGGGCAACAAGCGTCTGAGCAAGGGGAACCACCCGATTTGCAAGGATTTTAGCAAAGATTTTTGTATCAACGTTTAATAAGGAAAGAGGGCGGTACGATCCGCACTCCTCAGGCGGCTTACCCGGTTTAAGTATAGCAACTATGACGGCCTCCCTCATCGTAGGCGGCATAGTGCCAGATTCGCACATGTCGTCGAAGAGAGCAGACAAATGCGGCAGTAGGATATCGAGGAAAGCCCTATAAAAGGCCACGGTGAGGCCGTCCACTCCAGGGGCACTACCGGACTTCATGCCCGTCAGGGCCAACAATATCTCGTCTTTTTCTATAGGCCTCATCAAAAACTCACGATGTGTATTTGTTAGGAAGGGAGTTTAACCCCTTCCGTGCTCATGACGAGCTCAGCTCGTCATGCTGCGCGGTTGCGCTGTGCGGATGACGAGCTGAGCTCGTCACGACTCCACCCGCGATCGGAATGTCCCGCATACGAGCGGAATTCCGATCGCGGTCAAGGGGTTAATATGGGAAAGGTAATCCAAGATTTCATCTTCCGTTCCAGAAGAGCGAGTGGAATACAATTCTGCATAGTAACTTTTAAAATGCTCCGCTATATCCGCCTCCTCAGTCAGTACCTCGCCTTCTGCCGACTTAAGTTCAGTAACCTGAGTTTTACTTCGCCGCCTCCTGAGCAGCTGAGCTAGAACTGAACCCGGCCGTTACCCCTCACCATACACCCGCGCCGTAGCATATTTACCCAAGTGTTTAAGTTCAGCATCCGCTGCAGCTTGGTATTCTTCCAGAAGTGCCTTAATTGCCAGTGAAACTGCTTCATCTGCATGCCCCAACTGTTGCCGTTCCAATACTCCCAATTTCTTTTCTAGGTCTACCAGATGTCGTCGAATATCACGGAGGACCCCCGAGTGCTTCGACAGAGCAATACCACGAATGAAGACCTTAAAGGTCTCCCAGATCACTTGAAAACTATCTACAGATCCCACATTAGTGGTGAAGAACGTATCTATTGCTTCAGCCAGCTCAGCTTTGAATACCGAGTCTAGTAGCGAATAGGGAGGGAATCTCCAAGTAAATGGCGGTATACGCTTCTTAGGGGTGGCTAGCGCTATCAGAAGGGGGGAATGGTCGGACAGAGTACGTGGGAGAACCCTACACTCCCTGACGTTGTCATAGAGGGGCATGGATGCCAACCAATAATCGATTCTGGTATGTAGGTTATAATAAGCCGAGTAATGAGTGTATCCCCCTGTGTGCGGATATCTCGTGCGCCATACATCGCACATATCCAAGCGAGTCATAGCACTCTCCAGCGCTCTAGCTGCAGCAGAGGGGTGTCTCTCAGGTCCCCCCGACCGATCCGCGTTCGGATTTCTGATCAAATTTAGATCACCTCCCCAGAGGAATTGTCCCTCCCTGTGTTTGTTGGCGGCTGTGACTAGTGTGTCGAAGAATTCAGGGCAATCAAAGTTGGGGCCATAAATGTTAACAATTACTAGATCTATGCCCTTCCCCTGACATCTAGATATCACATATCTGCCATCTGTCGGTGTCCAGCGGCACTAAAGTATAGGGAGATTTGGGGTTAACCCATGTAATCACCCCTCTGGCGTGTGTGGTAAAACCTGAGGCGTGTATGTTGTCTTGTAGGCCTCTGCAGTGTAGTATGGGACTATTGAGCGGAAGGTGCGTCTCCTGCAATAAGGCAACGTCTATGGCATGATTTTGCAAATAGTGTAATACCTTGCGGAGTTTCCTATGGTCGTTAAGACCCCTAACGTTCCACGTGAGCGCTCGGAGAGCTTCTACAGTCGAGTTATCTCTGGTGTAGCTAGGTACCACCATCGCTCTTGTCTAACCTGAACCAGCAATTTCACCTGTATAGTGAATAGCTGTCTCTCTCACCATGTGCACATTGATAGAACGCAGCAATCCGAAATAACATCCATGTGCATCCCAAAACTCGCCAACCCCCCTCCCACGTCAGACCATCCCCAACTTGGTCGCGGTGTTTCCCCATCAACTACAAAAGAAAGCTCCCCCCCTCCCGTTCCCCCCGCAAAAAACAAGGAATACTCCCTGGTGTGCTTCACGCGTGAGCGGAAGTTACTCTTCAGACAAGGAGAAATATCAGGCCAAAGTGAGGCCTCTCTCAAGACACCATCGTAACCATATTATGCAACTACCAAATCTGTTGTATCCCCAAACCCCCTTCGCAACCTCAAACTCAGTTCGATAAACGTGACCACAATGTCTGGATATGCTATTTCAGAAAGTCTACTAGGCCAGGCGCAGCAGTCCAGGACCAAACCCCGCAAAATAAAGACACTGTTCTGATGCGGAGTTCAGGCGCAGCCTGTCACCTACAGCGGTGTCCCCCCTCTGCATGGTTCCCTCTTTATCCCGTTGGGGTAGCGGAGGCAGCAGGAGTGGGGCTCCATCCATTGTGGGATGCAAAAAGAGGGTGATTACGTTACTATATCTCATCCCCCTGGTCCCCACCAACTAACACCCCCAACCCTATCAAAGTCCCCAGGTCATACTTATCGCACAGAGGCGCCAGCCAAAGATCAGTCCTGTTCCTCCAACTGTCCTCCCGCCGCCTCATCTAGTAGATGCCGCTCCGGACTGTGACGCGTTTCTCTCGACCAGTCTTTTAGCGCCTTCTGTAGGGCCTTCGGGTCAGTGAAGATGTGTGATCGACCTTGTCTGTTAACTCGCAGTTTCGCTGGATATAACATAGCATAATACACACCAAGTTCGCGGAGCTGCTTTTTCATTGGAGCAAACCGCCGTCGTATCTCTTGGACCCGGATCGTAAAGTCCGGGAACAGAGAGATCGTGGATCCTTCAAATCCCAAAGGCTGCTTCTCCCTAGCCAGCTTCAACGCCACATCCCGATCTCGATAGTTGAGTAGTTTTGCAATGATCGGTCGAGGAGTCGCCCCCGGGGGCGGCCGGGGCCCCAGGGAGCGATGCGCCCTTTCCACCACGAACATGGCGGAGAATGAGTCCTCGCCTAGCAGAGTCTTCAGAAGCTTTTCAGTAAATTGTTCCATGTTGCCAGTATGAGTAGTCTCCGGCAGACCTGTGATTCTGAGGTTACAGCGCCGGGAACGTGCTTCTAAGTCCTCAGTTTTGTCCTGCAAAACTCGCAGCACCCTGGCAAGTTGTTTATGTTTAGTGTCTAAGGTGGTCTGCGCTTCTTCCGTCAGCCTTCGCTCAGACATGTCCAGCCTCTCAGCGTGCTTGTCAAGTCTTTCGGCCATGCGGTCCATTCTGTAGGATAATGCATCCATCTTAGTGCCAAGGGACGAGATACCACTCTGCAGGCTCTTTTCCATTGCCACCAGCATGCCTCGGATATCGTGCCGCGACTCTTCTACCGGCTGCTCCTGCATTCTGGCGGCGTCGTCTGCGGATGCGTCCCGGAACTTTGACCTTTTCTGCTCGAACGAGAGCTTCGGTTGCGCCCTGTCAACTCTGCCCATCCTGGCCACCAGAGACTCTCAGGGTAGAGACGGTCAAGTCACCACCGCACAAGGGGGTCAGCACCACTGCTGGAACGTCAACATGATATGCACAGTGGATGCCCCGAAGGAGCGACCCAGGCACCTCTTCAGGCCGGGGGCGGCCACAAGTAGTAACACACAGTGGGCACGCACTCCAGAGCAGTTACAAGCCCCCCGCACTAGACCCCAGGACCACACAGCAACTCATTGACGCCTAAATCGATCGTCCAGGCAGACTCCACTGCGCCATCGACTCCATGAAGAAGCGGCCCCAACCACCAAGCCAGGTCAGTATATGTCACTCCGTGCACCTGGGGTATGCCAGCACATTCGCAGGACCAAGAGGGGCCCAGGGTCCGCAGCAGTTTGCAGTTAGTGGATCTGGGCAGCCCAGCAGAAGAAGCTTGCCACTCCCAGCAATTCTCCCCTCAGGCAAGTGTCCAGGCAAAGAGTTGTGTCCCCAGATGGGGTCAGCAGTGTGAAATATGCCCCCGCGCCAGGCTCTCAGTAACTGGCCAGCAGGTACCACTCAAGGCGCACCATACAACCACAGCAAAGCAGCTACCAGGGGCTCAACAATCGCCGTCCCAGCAGGTCTCCCACCTCCCAGGCGTTCTCAAGGAGCTCCGGCGTCCCTATGGCTTCAAAATGGCGGCTCCAATCAGCCCGTTCAGTTTAGATCTCACCAGGCTCCTGCAGTATGACGTTCTGGAAGGCACCGCTGCAGGCGCGTGTCTCGGGATGCCAGCAAAGCGCCCAGGAGATCGGGAAGGGGCGGCGCGGCCCCGATGAGTCCAGTCCGGGAGCCGCACCCCCGTCTGCTGCGGGTCTCCGAATGAGAGTCGATTCTGCGCAGCGGAGTCCTTCCACGTATCACGCTGTGGACCCAGGAACAGCCGATCCTCAGATGCCCCGCGCCGAGAGGCACCGCTTGGACTGACAGGTCAGAGGGGAGTCGGTGTGTTGCGGCACACCGTATACGTCCCTGGCTCCCCCGCAGCAGAGTCCTCAGGTGCGCGCCGTCCTCCGCATCTACTTTAGTCCGGGGATTGCGGCCTATCCAGCCCTGTGACGGCGGGACTCCTATCTCCGTCCAGGTAGGCAGCACGGAGGTCGGGGGCACACGAAATCGTAGCTGCGGGACTCCGAAGACCGGGGGTCGCTGTCTCCGGTTTCACTACCGTCGTAGTTGCCGGATATTTGTCGGATTTTTCGATGGTGTTACGGAGCACTCAGCTCAAGCGGCCATCTTGGTCGCGAGCAAGCTCTGCCCCCGCATCGCTATAGTTGACAAACTCTCCACCCTTCCAGTGGTAATGGGGGACATCCTAGCAGACATCAGGAAAATATCAAAAAGTCCCAGCACAACACCTTAGGAGGCTCAAACAAACGGCCCTTTAATGGGATCAACCTGCAGTCAGGAGGATATGGTCAACAAATAACGGGCAAAGGGCCCCCTAAACGATCCCCACAATGAAACACGAACAGCCAATTACCCAAACGCCAGACTGACAAGCTCTGCCAAAAAAGCAGCTGATCAAAATAGTGAGGATCCTGGAGCTGAAGGATACAACGAATGCCACAATACAATAGAACATAATAGGAGCCACGAGCACAGTTATTACCACCATCCAGGAGGAATCCTCACCAACAAAACTTTAATTAGAACCTTCAGAACAGTCCCACGCTGCAAGAAATGAGGATCGAAAACATAGTCCCAAGCAGAGGAGAAAGGGAAGAAAGAAGAAAAAGAACATAATGGATTACTTCCATACAGGTAGCGTAAGATCTGGGACAAAAAGTCAAGCTGCCAGCAAAATTACGGACGCACTGTCCCCAGAAGGAGATAACAAACTAAGCCAATTGACAATTCCAATATTAGGGGATCCAGACACTAAACTGGATAAGACAGTGGATGAATTAACAGAGCTATCTATAAAAGCATCAGATGAAAGTGCAAAGAACGTAAGTACCAGAGCTCCAGTTATTTTTATCAAGAATAGACCTGCAGAGTCAGCCATTCCAAGGAAAACAACTACCATTGCCAGGGAAGACTTCAGAGCTCGAGTGGACTTTTCCAACCCTCACGCTCAAGAGGATTTAGCCATCCAGGCAAAACCCCCAACCGCCAACCAGCCACAACTTAAAAATAACTCAATCCTGTTTATCCCTGAATATAAGTCTAGAATATGCGGGGACATCCTCAACAGAGGGAATATTTTACAATTAATTCAAGCAATTAGGAGCTTGGCGGACATAAGCACACACGATCTTGAAAGAATAGCATTTAAAAGCATCAAGGAATTTTCAGACAGAGAAATAACAAAGACAACTTGGTCCTCAGAGGAAACAGCGAGGAGGATTCTGGACGAAGAACCCCAACTAAAGGCATGGGGAATAAAAAATACTACTCTATCAAAAGCCGGGCTATCCGGATCCACTGATTCCAAACAAAAGAGAGTAAGCAAATCCAGCTACTGCATCATCGGGCATGCAGCCACAATCTGTGCTTAAAGGCGCCCGCAGCACGGACGCACGATCAGCAGAAAGGAAAGATCAGCACCAAGCAATTAGATTGGAAGACTGGACCTGGCTAGCAAGGACAATAAATCAACAAGGTGAGAGTACTTGACTCAGAAAAAAACAACTACCACCAGGCGATCATCACCTACGAATTTGTTCTTGGAATATAAATGGCCTGGGTAATAAAACATCGGATAAAGATCTTCTGGACTACTTACAAGGCTTCGACCTTATCCTGCTACAAGAGACATGGCTAGAAGAACCCTTTCATTTATTTGGTTTCAAAACCCATCACACTTCAGCAGTAAAAGGCTCTAAATTTGGTCACTTAAAGGGCGGTTTATCAATTTACTCATCAATCAAAACCATAACAGCAACCAAAGATGTTGACACTTTCACATCTCCCACAAATGCAATTAAAGCACTCGGAGTGAATATATGGGATGGCAATACCAAATAACAAATACTACTCCTAAACATCTATATACATCCTCGTGACAAAATCAAAAGAGTTAAAATGGTGGGAGCAGAAATAACCAGGCTGCTCTCAGAAGAATCAACGTCCAACCTACTGTTGACAGGCGACTTTAACATGCATTTAATTGGGCCACAGAAGAGGGACGAGCTACTGGAGGATCAACACACCGCCTGGAATATCCCTTGTCAGGAGCTGAGTACCAAGAAGCAACAATCAGTACTCGCAAAGAACTTCGTAAAGGATCTGGAACATCTAAGCTTTGTGGCACTAAATGGGCGCTTCCCGGGAGATCAGCCCCCGGGGGCAACATTTCACAGCGCAACCGCAAGTACGCTAATAGATTACACTTTGTATCTTTATCATTCTTTAGCATGATTACAGGCTTCCAGGTAGGGACTCAAGATCAAAGTAACCATCTGCCACAGGAAATCACTACGAGAATATTTAGATCATCACCAGATCAGCCTGTTGAGGACCCTGAGTCCATACACACTGACAACTTCAGGAGGATCAAATTCAAAACCAATCATCCAGAAGAACTGCTGGCCTCCGCAAAGTCACTATGGGAAAAACGAGAAGAGACTGATATAAATGTGATAACGCACTGGGAATACTTCATTAAAACACTAGGAGTAATGCACACAGCAAGCGCTCTTCCAGCCTCAACGACAAACGGTTTACCAGACCGTCAAGAGAACCACTTTTCTACTACTAAAACTCCAAACCTTCGTAAGCTCAAGAAAGCAATACATAAAACATTACGCAGACTTCGGCGTACAGGACAGGATCCTATTATTCAGAAGGAGCTAACGCAATTAAAAGCGAAAAAGAAAAAAGCAATCTGGCAGGAAAAATGGGAATCAGATGAAAATCTGTGGGCTAGACTATTATATGATTCAAAGTCAAACAACAGCGCAAGATTCTGGCGCACAATAAACAGCCTAGACAACCCGAACGCACAAAGAATTAACTCACACCTGACAGAGGAGGCTTGGGCCTTGCACCTGCTCCTTCACTTTAATTCAGTACAGAAGCAGAGCTCCCACTACATTCCTGAGGCAACTTCTTTCGATCTAAATGTCCCACCAGAAAACGATCATCTTTCATTTACAACTCACCAGATTAAGAACAGGTTAGCTAAAGGCAAGCTGGAGGGCGCCCCGGGCCCCAACGGGATTCCACCAATCCTATTCAAAAAGGATCCGGAACACTGGGCTACTATATTACTACCGCTGTTTGTACAAATCTCAGGAGGAGACATCATCCCAGACTCCTGGAGGGGGTCAATCATATCCCCAATATACAAGAAAGGGGACAAGAACATAGCAAATAGCTACAGGCTTGTGGCTTTAATTGATATCGAAGCGAAATACTATGCTGGCCTCCTTCTGGAAGACCTTATTGCCTGGGCAGACGAAAAATCAATTATCCCCATCAATCAAACGGGCTTTTGCAAGGGCATGGGAACAACAACGAACATACTTGCCCTGTCCCTATTCGCAGATGGGGCTAAATCAGCAAAATACCCTCTCTTCATGTGTTTTATCGACTATTCATCAGCTTTCGATAAAATTGACAGGAACAAACTTTGGCACAAACTTAAGGATAAGAAAATACCACCTGCTCTTTTAAACCAGTTAATATTTCTTCACATTAACACGTGGGTCCAAGTTAAGCTAGGAGATGAAAAGTTCCTGTCCAGGAAAATCCCAACAACTATGGGGCTTAAACAGGGGTGTGTCCTGGCGCCGATGCTTTTCAACTTGTATATGTCTGACCTATCGACAGAATTGGACATTTGTAATTCGCAAGCGCCAAAGATGGGAGGGCTCTTACTCTCCAACCTGCTGTATGCAGACGACCTCGTGCTGGTTAGTCGAACCCCCATCGGTCTTCAACACTTACTAGACACAACCAGTAGATATTCAGCAACCAATGGTTTAAGCATCAACCATGATAAAATGAAGGTAATGAGATTACATCCAAAAAGACCACCTCCAATTACCGTTGGCATTTGGCTGACACAACAATAGAAGTAGTTGAACAATATAAGTATTTAGGAGTGATAATAGACAACAAAGGCACATTCAACTCACAAAAAGAGGCCATCAAAAGAAGAGGCAACTCAATTGCGGTAGCAATAAAATCCATTAAACACAAAACTGCCGGCCCAAGCCTTATCCCAGTGCTACAAGTCTGGCAAGCAAAGCTCATTCCGGCAATTACTTATGGGAGCGAGTGCCTGAGGGGAAGAGACGCAGCTATTTTAGATAGCACTGTCTCAAGAGCGGCTAGGATGATATTCAATCTACCGAAGTATGTCTCGCCAGCCCAAATAAGGCTAGAATTCGGCCTACAGAGCCAAGAAATCACCCGCAAAGGAGCTTATCTCAAGAGCTGGTACAGGATTAAAAAGGCCGCAGCAGGAACACTGAACTCCCATCTATGGAATGAAATACACCTAAAGAAGGAGTGCGCCGCTATGAGCTATTTGACAGCATCAATAGACCGTCTGGGCCTTGAGGACCTCTGGGCGGCCTCAGGGACTCTTCATTGTTTTAAACAAATTGTAAACAAGACAGTGAAAAGACTATCCCTAGTAGAAGACAAGGTGGCACTCACAGAAAGAGCCCACGGATGGTTTGTTGTGCATAGCTACGACAAGTCTTCTCCGCAACCTTATCTAGGCGTGGGTTTCAATAGGAGGAAGAAAGAAAAATACCTTCATTGTCGAATGGGCATTTTACCATCTTTGCCGCATCTTCCCCCTTGGAAACGATCTCCGGGTCAGACAATATGCCGCTTATGTGAGGAAGCCAATGAAAGTGTACTACACTTATTGTGCATCTGTGGAGAACTACAAGTTGAACGGCGACAGTTACTGAAGCCAATCTTTTTAAGCAAGGGGATAAGAACCTGTAGACAAGCAGTGAAGGCATGCCTCGGAGGTGGAGATGTTCAGCTATTGTGTTGCTTTGTACAATTTATGGAAGCGGCAGGGGAAAAATCTCTGGCGTCAAGCGACCGGCAATCTTTATCACTGCAACCAAAAGACTTTTAAAGTGCCACTTTTCAGTGCATATCAATATTCAGGTCGCCCCCCCCACCCGGATGATACATGCTTGAGCATAACAGTCAACAGTAATACACCATCGCCGCTGTTTATAAACCAACCGATCATCGTACAGTTGCCCTACTATAGAGACCCGAACACTGACTTTTTTAATTATCAAGTTTCCTTGATCCCTACCCCCCTCTTTTAAGTTTTTAGGCACCTAAAGGGACAGTATCAGTAAATCACTTGGTAAATTGTTTGTATATTCAATGGTCGAAAGACTTTACCAATTCACGGTACTAGATAATAATTACTGCTGTATTCATTTTAACATAATGAACGAACGTTTTATGATATGCTCTTTCAATCTTTCTTAAATTATGAATTTTGCTGCTGTATCTTTTTTATGTTGAAATTGTAAAGGTTTTTATTAACCAAACAATAAACTATTACTACTATTAAAAATATTAAACAGCCTTGGTATTCAGCAACCCTGACATTCAGCAGCACTAGTGGTGGGCTTCTGAGAAAACCTTTGGGTCGAGACTTATTCTTTTATAAATTAAACACTGAGTGGCACCTTCAGCCATGCCTGGCTTTGTAGGCATGAGCACTTTGCATTCAGGGAAGTAGAGTAGTGAACTTGCATAGACACTTCAGGCGTACTGTTGTTGTGTTAAGGTCATTTGTAGACATTTCAATGCACAACCAGCATGGGCAAAGCCAATAGGTCTTGCCTAAGTGAGAGCTGTTGGCTTTGCCAATGTCTTTTAGCCATGTTGTACAGCAGTGTGGCGGCTGTTCAGCATGGCGTTCAGTAGATTGGCATAGAGGAGCATACAGTAGAGAGACATATAGTGGAGTGGTGTACAGTAGAGTGGCATATGGTGAAGAGTGGCATAGAGTGAAGTAGCGTAGAGTAGAGTGGCATAGAGTGGGATGAAGAAGAGTAGCAAAGCGTATAGTGGCATTGTGTGGAATGGCATAGAATAGAGTGGAGTGGTGTAGAGTGGAATGGCTTTGAGTGGAGTAGAGTGGAGTGGTACAGTTGTGGGTGTAAGGAACCAAAGCGTCACTAGAGGCAACAGATAAAGTGAAAGCAACATATATAAGAAATTGCATGCCTAAATTAAAAGTAGAAAAGTACATTGCACGTCCTGGAATATTACCAAAAAACATATACAATTAAAAAAAAATGCATTGCAAAAGGACGAGGCAGAACACATGTACATGGTCCAAGCTCCAGGGAGCAGCTAGCATAAACAAGCATTGGCATAGCCAATAGGTCTCGCCTTTCTGAGGTGTAATTATTTTTGCTGAATATGAGGACTCCATAAGTAATAATGTGCCAAGTGTCCTGTAAATGAAAAATAAGTATCCAATTGTAGCAGTTTACTGTTTTAGTGAAGTGTAGTTGAAGGCCTATTAAAGGGAGTTTGTGTCGGCTAGTACTCAGCATCCACTATTATGCATTAATAACAGTAATAAAAATGTAGTCAGTTTTTTTTTTTTTATTTAAAAAATAAACATACTTTTATTATACACACACTACTAAATACTATGGTGTAATTTCTAAATATTTACAATAGGCAGATAGAATCACCTTTGTTGACAATCTGAAATTATATTTGACCCCCAGTGTATTATGACCCCCGCAAGACTTGTCACAATAACATTTTATTTTGAGCGCGGGAATCACCAGATGACGTTATTACATCCTTTTTAAAGTTGTGCCTTGGCCGAAATTACAGCCAGGATGCTTAGTGTTGTTGTAATAATGCGCTTGTATATATTAGCTGCAAACCATCAGGTTTTAGTTGAGTTTGCCCATGTGCGTACCGGCAGACACCGGCTGAAATTGAGCCCCCTGCAGGGGCCTGCGTTACTCCCCTGGGTTGAGCGAGCCCAAACATTTTGGCGTAGTACACAGAAATATAGTGAAAGGAGTTGTGATACAAGGGCTGGCGGGAGAGAGGGGAGAGGAGGACCAGAGAGAAACTGTTTTTAAAGAAACGGACAGGCTGATGGGGATAGAGGGGCAGAGGGTGTCTCATGGTGTGGAGACAGGGAGTGCATGCTAAAAAAAGGTGTCCGAGAAAGGGGCCCATGGTGTAAAGAGGAGAGAAGAAGCGGAGGCCACAAGTTTTTTAAATAAGGGCAAGATAAGAAGAAAGAAGGCCAGGAGGAGGCACCGTGGTGTGGAGGAAGAGGAGGCATGAAAAACAGAGGTTAAAGAGCAAACCCGCACTGCGGGGGCAGCAGAAAGGACAGGCTGTAGGGAAAGGGAGTCTAAAATATATTGAGGTATTGTGCTGAAAAGGGCGGTCTAGTGATGTAGAATGTGTCAAGTAAAACGTATGAGTCAATCAAGAGAATCATTGAAACGCCTTTGAGGTGCACAAGGGCCCCGACGAGAAGCAAGTCTCCATTGATATGCGTGAAGGTGGTGAAGAGGAGTGAATGAAACGTCATCAAGGTACACAAGTTAAGTAAAGGAGGATGAGCCAGGTGCAGTTGATGTTACAGCTAGGGAGTGCGCGAGACGGCACTGTAGAGAACCAACAGTAAGTGCTCGGATTTTCACACTTAATCACTCCCTGAAATGAATTCGTTAGAGGATGCGGAAGTGAGAGCTTATTCCACTGCACTAGTGACTCCTCTCCCCCATAGCCACCCAACCTTACATTAAAGACCACACTGTGGAGTAACTTTTAGGTTTTAATTGCATTTGCCCATATGCGTACCGGCAAACACCGGCTCAAATTAAGCCCCCTGCAGGGGCCTGCGTTATGCCCCTGGGTTGAGCGAGCCCCCACAGCCTGGAGTACTACACACACAAAGACACTCAAAGGAGCTGTAAAACAAGGGACGCCTGGTACACATCGGCTCATTTGTAGACCTCCTGTAGAGTGAAATGTGTTTGCTTTCTGGACTGTTCCCGTGTGTTTGTACAGTGCGGATGGAAAGACCATTTGGTAATCCGTCACCAAAAAAAATACATCTTTTAATGTTCCGTGTCCTTTCTTTTCTATAGTAGGCACCTTGTTGTTGGATGGTTTTGGCATAGGCCTTTTAAGGGTATGAACGTTAGTGCAGATTAACACAGCCAAAACATTTACGCCTCTTGCACCATATATTTTGTAGAGGAGAGAGTGGGAGGGAGACAGGGGAAGATTAAAAGGAGGAGGGTGAGGAGCAAATGAAGGGAGATAAAGTTTACTGCAGAGCCGTTTTTTGGAAGGGTGCTTGGTCTGCCTCCTGTTACCGTGGCGGCGCTGGTCTGCTTCCTGTTAAGAGTTGTCACAACAACATTTTAATTTGAGCGCGGGGAAGCGCCCGAAGACGTGATTACATCCTTGTCAAAGTTGTGCCGTGTCAGAAAAAACAGCAAGGATGCTCAGTGTTGTTTTAATAATGCGCTTCTATATATTATCCGCAAACTATCAGGTTTTATTTGAATTTGCCCATGTGCGTACCGGCAGACACCGGCTTAAATTAAGCCCCCTGCAGGGGCCTACATTACGCCACTGGGTTGAGCGAGCCCCAACAGCTTGGCGTAGTACACACAGAAACACACTGAAAGGAGTTGTAATACATGGGGTGGCAGGAGAGGCAGAGGGGAGAGGAGGACCTGAGAGAAACTGTTTTTAAAGAAACGGACAGGCTGATGGGGATAGAGGAACAGAGGGTGTCTCACAGCGTGGAGACAGGGAGTGCATGCTAAGGAAAGAAGGGGGTATAGAAAGGGGTCCATAGTGTAGAGGGTAGAGAGGAAGCAGAGGCACAAGTTTTTAAGATAAGGGCAAGCTGACAAGAAAGAAGGCCAGGAGGAGACCCTGTGGTGTGGAGGAAGAGGGGAATGAAAAGCACTGGTTAGAGAGCAAACCCGCGCTGCGGCGGCTGCAGAAAGGACAGGCTGAAGGGAAAGGGAGTCTAAAATTTAGTGAGGTAGTGTGCTGAAAAGTGCGGTCTAGTGATGTAGAATGCGTCAAGTGAAACGTATGAGTCAATAAATAGAATCAGTGAAACGCTTTTGAGGTGCACAAGGGCCCCGACGAGAAGCGAGTCTCCATTGATATGCGTGAAGGTGGTGAAGAGGAGTGAATGAGTCATCAGGGTACACAAGTTAAGTAAAGGGGGATGAGCCAGGTCCAGTTGATGTTAAAGCCAGGGAGTGCGCGAGATGGCACTGTAGAGAACTAACAATAACTGTGCTCATTTTCACACTTAATCACTCCCTGAAATTAATACGTTAGAGGGTGCGGAAGTGAGAGCTCATTCCACAGCACTAGTGACTCCTCTCCCCCACAGCCATCCAACCTTACATTAAAGACCTCAGTGTGGAGCAACTTTTAGTTTTTAATTGCATTTGCCCATATGCGTTCCGGCAAACACCGGCTCAAATTAAGCCCCCTGCAGGGGCCTGCGTTACACCCCTGGGTTGAGCGAGCCCCAACAGCCTGGAGTACTACACACACAAACACACTTAAAGGAGCTTTAAAACAAGGGACGCCTGGTACACAGTAGCTTATCTTTAGATCTCCTATAGAGTGAAAATGTGCTTGCTTTCTAGACTGTCCCCTTGTGTTTTTACAGTGCGGCTGGAAAGAGCATTTGGTAATCCGTCACCCAAAAAATACATCTTTTAATGCTCCGTGTGCTTTCTTTTCTATAGTAGGCACCTTGTTGTTGGATGGTTTTGGCATGGGCCTTTTAAGGGTATGAACGTTAATGCAGATCAGGCCTGGGCATAGTTCACGGAGTTTTGCTACGCGGAACTCCGCGAAGTTACAAAAAAACTCTGCGAAGTTCCGCGAGTGGCGGAGTGCAGTGCGAACTGCAGTTTGTGCTGGTATTCCTACCACTCGGGTAGAAATTCTACCCGAGTGGTAGGAATTTCTACCCGAGCGGCAGCTCGCGAACTTACCGTTTGCGATCACAAACTTACCTTCGCGATCTCGAGCGGGTAAAAAACTCTGCTGCACACCGCTCCGCGGAGTTTTCTGCACTCCGCGAGCTCCGCGGAGTGCAGAAAACTCCGTGGAGCGGAGTTCAGCCCCAGGCCTAGTGCAGATTAACACAGCTTAAACATTTACGCCTCTTGCACCACATATCTTGGAGAGGAGAGAGTGGGAGGGAGACGGGGGAAGATTGAAAAGAGGCGGGTGAGGAGCAAATGAAGGGAGATAAAGTTTACTGCAGAGCCGTCTTTTGGGAGTGGAGGAGGGGTGTTGTGTCTGCCTTCTGTTACAGTGGCGGCGCTGGTCTGCTTCCTGTTAAGACTTGTCACAACAACATTACAATTTGAGCGCGGGGAAGCGCCCGAGGACGTGATTACATCCTTCTTAAAGTTGTGCCTTGTCAGAAATTACAGCCAGGATGCTCAGTGTTGTTTTAATAATGCGCTTCTACATATAATCCGCACACTATTTGGATTTATTTGAATTTGCCCTTGTGCGTACCGGCAGACACCGGCTTAAATTAAGCCCCCTGCAGGGGCCTACATTACGCCCCTGGTTTGAGCGAGCCCCAACAGCTTGGCGTAGTACACACAGAAACCCACTGAAAGGAGTTGTAATAAACGGGGTGGCGGGAGAGAGGAGAGGCAGAGGGGAGAGGAGGACCGGAGAGAAACTGTTTTTAAAGAAAGGGACAGGCTGAGGGGAAAGAGGAACAGAGGGTGTCTCGCGGCGTGGAGACAGGGAGTGCATGCTAAGGAAAGAAGGGAGCAGACAAAGGTGCCCACGGTGTTGAGGGGAGAGAAGCCGCCAGACGACGTGATTACATTCTTCTTAAAGTCATGCCTTGTCAGAAATTACAGCCAGGATGCTCAGTGTTCTTTTAATAATGCGCTTTTATATATTTTCCGCAAACTATCAGGTTTTATTTGAATTTGCCCATGTGCGTACCGGCAGACACCGGCTTCAATTAAGCCCCCTGCAGGGGCCTACATTACGCCACTGGGTTGAGCGAGCCCCAACAGCTTGGCGTAGTACACACAGAAACACATTGAAAGGAGTTGTAATACACGGGGGCGGGAGAGAGGAGAGGAGGTCCGGAGAGAAACTGTTTTTAAAGAAAGGGACATGCTGAGGGGAAAGAGGAACAGAGGGTGTCTCACGGTGTGGAGACAGGGAGTGCATGCTAAGGAAAGAAGGGGGCAGACAAAGGTGCCCACGGTGTTGAGGGGAGAGAAGCCGCGGAGGCCATAAGTGTTTAATATAAGGGCAAGCTGAGAAAAAAGGCCAGGAGGAGGCCCCGTGGTGTGGAGGAAGAGGGGGCATAAAAACACAGGTTAGAGAGCAAACCAGCGCTGCGGCGACAGCAGAAAGGACAGGCTGACAAATTAATTCTCCTGTACCTATCCATTTCACATTGAGCCATTTTTCATTCTCGCACTAAAGTAATAATTGTAGAGCCTGTCCCGCGGGACCGAGATGTTCATTTGTGACGCGCCCCCCCGGGCAATGGATGTGGAGAATAATTCGACTTTCTGTGAAAGAAGGCCAGGAGGAGGCCCCGTGGTGTGGAGGAAAAGGGGGCATAAAAACACAGGTTAGAGAGCAAAGCCGCGCTGCGGCGACAGCAGAAAGGACAGGCTGACAAATTAATTCTCCTGTACCTGTCCATTTCACATTGAGCCATTTTTCATTCTCTCACTTAAGTAATAATTGTAGAGCCTGTTCCGCGGGACCGAGATGTTAATTTTCATGCGCGCCCCCGGGCAATGGATGCGGAGAATAATTGGACTTTCTGTGTGGTTGGCCACTGTGATACAGAGCGGGGACGGGCCAGTGATGATGAATAGCCCATTAAGAGGCTGACAGCACCGTGATTAGTGATCAAGGGCACCGAGGCCAGTGTTAGTACATAAGGCACAGAGGAAGCGACAGAGCATAAAGGCGCTGAGATAGCCCCACATTTGTTTATGGAACTGAAATCAAGCGCGGCCGCGAAAGTGAAAGCGACCGCGCTGGGTTAATTAGTAACATGATCCAGGAATGCAGCTGGCACCCTGCGCGCCGCTGCTCGCTCCTGAGACCCAAAGGCCATCGGAGTGAACGTTTAGAGAAAAGGTGGGACATGCACCCGCCTTTGGCCATTTGCGTGCTTTCATTTTTGAAAGCCACACGCAATGGCCAATAAAATGTGTGGGAGTTAATAAAATCACACGGAGAAGTCTCTGGGAAGTTTAGAGTGCTTACAAGAAGCCTCCCCATAGGGCAGCGCATGCGCGCTGCGCTAGGCTCGACCTAAAAAGGAAGGGAAGCCTACAGGAGCTAAACAATTGAAAGATTGGAAATGAGAGTAACAACGAAAACAACTAATGATATGCTGTGGGCAAGCTGTAAGCTGACTGAATTGTAAACAGTATGTCTCGCAGCACAACAAATGCGCTGTATAGGCGAACCCAAAAAGGGAAAAGCACTTTGTGCATTTATCTCTTGAAATGAACGTAACTACTTATTTTTTCTTGGGACGAATTGTCACTCTATGTTTCACACATAATGCCTTAAATGTCAAACATCAGAGCACTGAAAACCTGACACGGAAAACATAAGCAAAATGACAAATTGGCAGCTCCGAGTTGGTCACATAAGATGAGGCAACAGCTGCGCTGACAAGGCAGACCGAAAAAGAAAGGAGTGGTTGCATCTCACTCACACTTGGCCCGAGTTCAGCTGTGGTGCGATCCCTCGTCCCACAACACAAACAAACAGCTGCTGTGACGGAGGCGCGTTTAAGACCCGGATTTAAAGCGACGGTCGGATACTTTTGACAGTCCGAAATGGTGAGGCAAAAACAACCACTTTTAAACAGCGCTACCTGCGTAGGCGGAAGGAGTCCGCGTGCTGGGAAAAGTTTCAGGATTCTCAGGGGGCTTCTTATAAAATCACGAGGGTCTTGGAGAAGGCAGCGCAACAAAAGAGTATTTACTCCGGGGTTGTTTTTTTGTTCTCTTCGGTCAAAACATAGGGTTGAAATACTATTCAGGAAGGAGGCTATAACGGAATCCGTTTCAAATAAAAGTTTCAAGTCAAATTGTAGTAGAGACATTTTTTACAGCAAAAAGAAACGCATTGAAACGGTGAATAGGGTTTTAAACCGCAGTAGAAATATTTCTTGCTAAAAAACTAACAGTGGAACTCGGTTCCCGTTTGCCCCCGCTCCCTGCTGAGCCCTGCAGCCAGGTAGACGCGTGACAGTATCAAGCCAAGACACAACCAGCATTTGCTTCAGCTGTGGCACTCCAAGGTTCTCACCTTCCCGGACGGATCCCAATAATTTAGCAGAGGTGGGTGAGCCGACAAAGTAACAGGGAGAGCCGCCTGGCTCGGATCCCGTGCACGAGCCAAGCCCAGAAAATATTTACTATGTAAGCCAATCATCACATAAAACATTACAAACTCTTCAAAATTTTAAAAAGCGTATTTCTCTAACACATGGGACCTTTAACATTAATAGGGCACGTTCAATCAATCAATCAGGGATTTGTGAAGCGCACTACTCACCCGTGAGGGTCTCAAAGCGTTGGACGTAGGGGGGAGCAGTTCCGTCTCATCCGAAGAGCCAGGTCTTGAGGCTCTTCCTGAATGCTTTCAGTGGGGAGATTCGTCTAATGCTGAGGGGGAATTTGTTCCAGGTCTTGGCCGCAATGTAGGAGAAGGCTCTTCCTCCCATTCTGGCTCTGCGGATGCGTGGGATTTCGGCCAGGGCAAGGTCGGCGGAGCGGAGGATTCTCTTTGGTTTGTAGAAGGAGATTCTTTTGTTGAGGTATTGGGGTCCGGTGTTGTAGAGGGATTTGTAGGTGTAGGTGAGCAGCTTGAAGGTCACTCTCTTTTCGACGGGGAGCCAGTGGAGGTCTCGTAGGTGCTGGGTGATGTGGTCTTGTCATGGGATGCCGAGGATGAGTCTGGCTGCGGCGTTCTGGATGGTCTGGAGTTTGAGGAGTAGAGATTTGTTGATTCCATCGTAGAGGGTGTTCCCGTAGTCCAGTCTGCTGGTTATGAGTGCGTGGGTGACGGTCTTTCTGGATTCGGGGGGATCCATTTGAAGGTCTTGCGGAGGGTATTGAAGCACATGGAAGATACGGCGTTGACCTGTCAGTTCATGGTGAGAGAGGAGTCGAGTATGATGCAGAGGTTGCGGGCGTGGTCCGTGGGTGTGGGAGGGTTGCCGAGGGCGGTGAGCCACCAGGTGTTGTCCCATGCGGAGGGGTGGATCCGAGGACTTCCGTTTTCTCCTGGAAACTGTGTTTGGTGATGTCGGGTTCCTTGGTGAGGGAGAGGATGAGCTGGGTGTCGTCGGTGTAGGATACTATGCTGAGTCCGTGTTTTCTGGCAATGGTTGCGAGGGGGGCCATGTAGATGTTGAAGAGCGTGGGGCTGAGTGAGGATCCTTGAGGTATTCCGCAGCTGATCTCTGTGGGTTCAGAGAGGAAGGGCGGGAGTCTGATTCTTTGAGTTCGGCCGGTGAGGAAGGAGCGGATCCAGTCTAGGGCAGTTCCCTGCATGCCGGCGTCGTGGAGTCTGGCGGTTAGTTTGCGGTGGGAGACGGTGTCGAAGGCTGCTTAGAGGTCTAGTAGAATGAGGGCAGCCATGTGGCCTTGGTCGAGGAGAGTGCGTATGTCGTCCGTGGCGGCTAGGAGGGCGGTCTCGGTGCTGTAGTTACTGCGGAATCCGGATTAGGAAGTGTTGAGGATCGAGTTGGATTCTATGAAGTTCGTGAGCTGGTTGTTGACGATCTTCTCGGTGACTTTGGCTGTGAAGGGGAGGAGAGAGATGGGTCTGTAGTTCTTGAGGTCTGTCGGGTCTGCGGAGGGCTTCTTGAGGAGGGGCTTGACTTCTGCACGTTTCCAGTCATCGGGGAATGTGCCAGTTTCGAGGGTGCAGTTGATAGTACATCGGAGTTCGGGTGCTATAGCGGAGGTGGCTCTGTGGAAGATTTGCGGCGGGCAGGGGTCGGTGTGGGCTCCTGAGTGTATGCTCCTCATGGTCTTAGCGGTGTCCTCTGTGGTGACGGGGGTCCAGGTGGTGATGGTAGGTTGGGTGGCGTTGTAGGTGTAGTGTCTGTGCCTTGGTTCCATTCGTCAAAGATGTCGTAGAGAGTTCTGATCTTGTGATGGAAGTAGAGCCGAGTTTGTTGTAGAGGTCCTGGGAGGGAGGGACGTCGGAGGTTTCGCTGGGGGAGTTGGGAAATTCTTGTATGATGCTGAAGAGTTCCTTAGAGTTGCGGGAGTTGGAGAGGAGTCTGTCCTGGATGAAGTTCCTCTTCGTGGATCTGATGAGTTGGTGGTGTTCTGTCATGGCTGTCCTGTAGGCGGTGTGTGCTTCCGAGGTTTTGCTGTTCCTCCAAGCTTTCTCTAGTCGTCGGCACGTGCGCTTGGATTCTCAGAGGTTGGTGGTGAACCAGGTGGCTTTCGTGGTGCGTTGTCTGTCGGAGTTCTGGAGGGGGGCGAGCGTGTTTGCGAAGTCAGTGATCCATCTGTGGAGTTCGTTGGCTGCAGAGTTGGCATTGGTCGTGGTGGGTGGAGGAGCGCGGTTGAGGGCAGAGTTGAGGTGCTCTTCGGTGATCTTGCTCCAGTTCCTGCGCGGGGGGGCGTGGTGTAGGCTTGTGTGCGGTTGGTTTCAAAAAGGAGAAGTGGATGCAGTGGTAGTCCGTCCAGAGGGGTTGCGTGGTGTGGCTGAAGCGAATGTTGTTTCCGCCTGTGAAGATGGGGTCGAGGGTGTGTCCTGCCTTGTGGGTGGGGGTGGTGACAAGCTGTACCAGTCCGATGTTGGCGAGGTTGTCCAGGTGGGCAGTGAAGTTGGGGTCGTTGAGGTTGTCGAGGGGGAAATTCAGGTCTCTGAGGAGTACGTATTCCGTGGAGGCGAGGGCGCGGCGCGCGATGAGGTCTGTGATTGTTGTGAATGTGGCGCGCGGTCCGGGAGGTCTGTAAGCGAGGGTGGCGCGTAGAGTCATTCTGGGGTTGATCTGGATCTGGAAATGGAGGTGTTCCATGGGGGACGAGGAGTCATTTGTGCTGGCTGTAGTGGGTCGGAGGTAGTTTTTGTGTACGATGGCGAGTCTACCTCCAGGGTGGTTGGGGCGGTCCTTCCTCTGGATCTTGTACCCGTCGAGGATGGCGATTGCGATGTTGGGTATAGAGCTGGCGTTGGTCCAGGTCTCCTGGAGGAAGGCGGCGTCGGGCGATAGGGTGTTGATGAGGTCCCAGATTTCTACTGTGTAGGGAGCGTACGTTGAGGAGGATGCAGCTCAGGGGTTTGGGCTCACTGGCGTCCGGTGGGTTGGAGGTAGCAGTGGGGGTCTGGAGGTGTGTGAAGGTGCGGCGGCAGTATCGGCAAGAGAACTGGGCATGGGTGGTGTTCGGCGTCGACAGCTGGCAGTTGTTGTTTTTTCCGGGGTTGTGTGCGTGGAGGGTTGCTGGGTCGTAGCGGTGTGTGGTCGGAGGACCAGGTTCCCTGGCCGCGGACTAGCGCAGACGGGCTTGCCATTGACATGCCAGCGGCCGCCATTAAGTAGTGGTCGGGGAGAGGGAGATCAGCTGGGAGGCGGGAGCGGGAACACGCGGGGGAGGGGCCACGGGGGCAGCAGCAGCGGGGCACACAGAAAAAGGCACAATAGAGGCACAAAAAGGCACAATAGAGGCACAAAAAAGGCACACAGAGAAAAAGCACAAGAAAGGCACAAGCGAGGCACAGACGGACAACGGCGGCACAGGCACAAAGAGAAAACAGCACAAGAAGGGCATGAACAGGGCACAGACAGACAAAACCAGGAAAAAACAGAAGGCTGGCACAGCGGACCAGCAGAAGAGCAAGGCTCTCCCACTGGACCACCAGGGTTGAGGCGCAGGCAGGAGCCTGCGGGTGGAGGAGGGCCTCGAACACCCACCTGAACCAGAGAGGTGCTGGGGGCAGGGGCGGAACAACAGAGCTGCGCGAGGGGATAGTAGTTTCCCTGACCAGGACTACGTTATAGCACTACAATATTTATTTATGCGTTTTTATGCAGCGCATCCTTTACCTGAAGGTTTCAGAGCGCTTTACAATATAACCAGTTACATTACATAAGGACTTCAGAGTACATGAATGACATAAAAGATACAAACAGATAAACTCTAAACTCAAAAAGAATGGTAGTAAATACATATGTCTGCTACAGATACTTTTGGTTAGAGTTACATATATACAAGTTGCAAATTCACTCAAGATTACATATTAAGAAAAGTTGAAGCGATTAGGGTTGGACAAATATATATTAGATATTTACAGATCATGATCTTCTCGCCATTGCTGGGGTTCTTGCGGTGCTCGTTCAGCCAAGCCTTCACGATGCTCTTCCACTCACGGGCGGTGTTCTTGGGCCTTGAGGGAATCCCAGAGCTGGTGCTGGACGTAGGGGTAGAAGGCCAGGTCGTGCTGGACGAAGGCGGTATGCTGGATCCCAGGATGTCCAAGTGGGCTCTCACTGATAGTTTTATTGAGGCCCAGCAGGACGCTGCATGGTGGGAGGGGTGAGGGGCCCCTCCCGGTCGTCAGGTGCCACCATCAGCTCCCACTGCTTTCTGGAGTACACGTCGCGGCCCCCAGAGGCTTCCATGGCACTTCGTCTCTCTCTTAGTTCAGCTGAGGGGAAGGGCACCCGCTCTCTGCCCAGTTCCACCACGGACCATCTGGGAGATGATCGTTGGCCTGTGGCGGCCCCCAGATGAGCACAAGATACTTTTGTACAACTGGTAGGCTGAACTCACATATTTGAAAGTGTTTTATATGCAATAATGAAGAAAAAAGTTTTGGTGAAATGAAATATTTGGCTAAGATCACACAATTTACGTGGGGAAGCAGCGGTTTATCCAGGTTTTCTGGTTTGACTTTGTACAGATCACCAAGTAAACGGGTATCTATTTTTCTTTCCTAGTGTCAAGCCTTTGTTTTTACCTCTAAGTGCATATTTTCTATAGTTTTTAAATATAGCGGGAACAGGACAGAAGACTGAGCGCTTTACAGAAACACCAGCTACATTGCATAAGACCACACGCATCGTTTATAGGCATGGGGAGACTAAGTGATTTGCCCAGAATCACAGTATGTTGAGCAGACACCCAGACTTGAACCTAGTTTCCCACTTCTACAGTCTGTAGCTATGATATAACGCCACATCCGGAAGGGAGCATGAAACAAGACCTTGAGGTGAGCCCGAGTCAGGCTTCAGTCTTGAGCCTGTCTCCAGCCTTCAGTGGCTCGCTCACCTGTATAATTTAGGATACACTAGTTTGCTTTGATAAAGTATATGCCACATGTTTATTGTATGGTTTTATGTGGAAGTTGCCCCTTCTGCTCTCCGGTGAAATTCCAGTAGGACATGTCTACTTATTCAAAATTAAATAAAAACATGAAATATAAAGAGGAACTAAACTGTCGACATGGGTTACTGTAACGTTTTATGCATCCATTTTTGAGAAATAGATCAGTGTGTTTGCCACTAAAGTGAAGGACATGAATACAGGGCCCGATAGAGACCCATTTCAATGTCTGTTTTTAATTGCTACTGGGTCTAAGATCCAGAGGGAACCGGCCCACTTAAAGCCCTGTTCAACATTCATTTGTACCAGGTGGCCATGTGTTGGTACACTCTTATTTATTACTTAAAGAGTCCATGCAGTGTAGAGGAAACAAAAAACAACTCTTTTTACCCAAATCTGCATCCCTAACTGTCACTAACTAAAGGCTTTCCAGAATGTTCCCTTGTTTGATGATGTCTGCTTGGATTGTGACATCATTCACTGGATGGATCCTTTAAATATTCAGTCCATATCAAAAGCAGGCGGCTCTTCAGTTATGATAACCTTTAATCACTGAAGCATATCAGGTGGCTGTACTCCTCCGGTAGCCGTGCTCCTTCCTTCTACCAAGCTGCCAGTCACTTCCGATAGACTTCAGCCGTTCTTTTACTTCCTGGTGACCGTTCACTTCCAGAGTTTCCTCATCATAAATGCCCTTACAGGTAAACATGCGCTTTCCTGCCTCCCCATTTCCTCTCACAATAGTTTTCAGGTGAAAGTAAAAAAAATCTAGCTGTCGCTTCAAAGAACTTTCAATTCTATTAACTGCTTCGACGCGGCTGGAATTCCCCCGCTGTGCGGGCGAATTCCACACGTGCGCGATTCTGACGGCCCCCGGCCGTCCTCCGCACACGCCCACCGTGACGTCGGACGGCCGGGGGCCGTCCGACGCATGGAAGGGGTTAAGGGCATGGACGGGAGGATTATGCTTCTCTGTTCTTTACTGCGAAAACACATGAGCCAATGAAATTAAAATAACATTTCAGTAATCATCAAAACTACATTTCCCATGAGCAGTCCCATGACATCACTCCCCTTCCACCAATCATGTCTCGATGCAGTCTATATAACTTGCTGCCTTCATATCCCTTCCGCTTTCTTTGCATGACTCCAACAGATGAGAACTAGAACTTTCACAAAACACAACAAGGTAGGGTGCAGGTAGGAATTGAAATGCTCCAGAACCCCGGATTGGGTCAAGCACATCCTACCATAAGGAATGTGGGACCGTTCAAAACGGTAAGGCCATCCTTAATGGAAGAGGATGCCTCACACACATAATAGTGTCATGCTTCATCATCGGCATCCTCTCCCCACCCTGGTAAGATGGTGCTACCAGGGCGGACTCAACCTCCGCGAAGACTTGACGGTAGGAGGGAGTTCTTACATAAAAATATTGGAGAGGTGGATCCAGCCAAATTGAAAACACCTTCGGGTTTCTCAATTATCACCTTTATTCGTGAGGACCCTAGGTATACTAAAAACAATTCTAATGACGTGTATCACAGAGTACAATGACTCAAGCCCATCTTTTCCTTGCCAACATGTTTCTGCCCTCAATAATTAGCCTTATAGGTCTGGGGCATTCTTCAGGGCTAGTGGATCCCTATCATATTGGCATAGGTGTCAAAAGGACCCTAGGTAGTGATGCAAGGGCAACATCTACTGCATTTCCCAGGTGAGTCCTACCTGGGCTACTAGTTTCCCAAATTCCATTGATAACCCTTAGCTTTAGGGGATACCGGTAGGCTGGTCAGGAAGAGGGTTGTATCCTTCATTGTCACACTTTCGTCAGAAGGATCACCACTCATGTGAACCTAGCACCTTCCACTCTTTGCCGCTGGTACCAAGCTGGGTACCTAGCAGAAACACGTTGGCAAGGAAAAGACGTGCTTGAGTTATTGTAATCTGTGATACCCGTCATTAGAATTATTTTTAGTATACCTAGAGTCATTATGAATAATGGATGGCCTTCCCTTTTGAACGGTCCCACGTTACTTATAGTAAGAGGTGCTTGACTCAATCCGGGGTTTTGTACTATTTCGGTTCTTACCAGCACCCTACCTTGTTGTGTTTTGCGAATTTTTGATTTGGAGGACTGTAGGGGTGTCTTTCTCCTCCACATCTCTCTTTTGTGGTAACAAACTAGAACTTTCAACCATAACTGTTCAAAAAACCAGGAATCTCTCTTGGTCGAAGACCCATCCAGAATGAACAGATGTTGCCATTCTTTCTGATCACCGATCGAATTCAGAGCATTAGAACGTCAACCAGCTCTTCGTATGATATCCGAGGGTTCACCCCTGTTTGCCATCACATCCTGTGAAGAAAAGAAAACACCTCGTAATAACGCCCCAATTACTTCATTAATACAACAAGATTGGGCCATATCTCATGCAAGTTCATATCTGACTCTTTAATGTAATCACAGTTAAAATCACAAAAATATTTTTTAAGATACATCAGGGTGGGATAATCCTTCTCCTCCGTGTCCTTAATAGAATTGAAAATTCTTTGACACAACAGCTAGAAATTGTTTTATTCTATGTCAGGACCGTAGGATTCAGATTATGCTTGTTCAAAACTGACCCACAACAACAGAGGCAACATCAACAATTGGTTTACGATAAAATATCTTAAAAGTAGGTTTGAGGACCAATCGGCGGCTGCCATAATGTCCTCCAGACGGGACCCCCAATGCAAAAGATTTGGCGGCCATAGCTCCTCTCATTGAATGCACCCCAAAAAAGGACGTGTCAATGCTAGCCTCGTACAACAACCACTTGACCTATCTGGCAAAGGTGGCTGACTTCCCCGTGCCGGAAAGGTTTCTGTAAAGAGATAAGCAATTGACCCCCAGGGTTGTGATGAAATTCCCTGGTGCAGTACTCATATGCTTTAAGACATCGCACTACACAAAGTTTATGACTGTCTGGAAATGCTGGAAAACTCCCACACCAAGAATGTGTTTTTGTACGGTTAGATATACAAAATAACACAAATACTCAACCTGTTAAATTCAGTGCACACACGTCTGAAACCTGTCTACATGAGATAAGACATAGAAGAACAGTAAGCTTTGCCGACAACTACTTTCTGGAGACATCCTTGTTAGACAGCCATGCCCTAAAAAAATTGAAGTACCACATCAACATCCCATAACTCAGCATATTTTGGTTTAGGGGTTGATTCAATCTAATAACCTTCAACAACTTGCACACCAAAAGGTGCTCACCTACTGGTCTACCCTCTAAAGGTTGGTGACCCACAGAAATAGCCAACTGAAAATTATTAATCAATCTGAAGGCCACACCTTGATCCGCTAACGAAGAAAGGAAGTTAACTATCAGAAGTAAATCTGCGACCAGGGGATTCACACTCCGTGTGTTGCAGCAACAAACCCATTTCCTCCTTGCAGAGGCATAGCGTTTGCGGGTGCCAGGGGACCAGGATTGCTTGAAGTAGTAAGAAGACTGTTCCGAAAGACCTGGCATTTGCCATTGTCTCCCAAAACCCTCCAAACCATCAGGAACGGCTGGCCCAACAGTATCAGAAGGAGCGGACGGCCTGATGGATCTGAAAGAAGGTCCCGAAGGTTGGAATCCAAATCTGATTCTGACATGTCATTTCCAGTAACAAATGGAACCAGGGCAAGCTTTCTATAGGGGCATCACCAGGACCAGTACTGCCCCTTGTTGTTCCATCTGAGAGATGACCCTCAGAATCATGATAAGTGGGGGGTGGGTGGGGTCATAGTGCAGGTTCCTCTGCCAGTTCTGTAAGAAAGCATCCAAACACATTGCCAGAGGATCTGGTCTCCAACTGAAGAAAATCGGATTCTGTGTGTTCAGCCGGGATGTAAACATATTCGACACACAAGGTGCCCATGTCAAGTTGAGGCGGTGAAAGATTTCTGGTTGCAACTGCCAATCGATGGAGTCCCTCAGGAATCGAGAGTACCAGTCTGCAACCACACTCGATTTGCCTGGCATGTATTCTGCAATCACTGATATCCTGTTCTTAAGACAATAATGCCAAACATCCTTGGCAATCTCCGCTAGAGGACGAGATCTCGTCCCCCCTAACTTGTGGATGTACCTCACCGTGGAGAGATTGTCCATCCCCAAGAGAATACAATATTGTGCTTTGCAAGGGGATAAGGTCTTGATCGTAAAGGAGCCCGCTAGAAGCTCCAGGCAGTTGATATGTAATTGATGTTCCGACGGGGACCATTAGCCCCCTGAGGAGATCGGACCGCATCTCGCTCCCCAGCCCCATCTACTGGTGTTCGACTTCATCACTACATCTGGGACACTGCCAAAAATGACCGTGCCTTTCCAGACTTCCATGTGGTCCATCCACCACAAATGTTCCACGCTGACTTCTGGGGAAAAGGCTGTCTGTGCCTCATATGACAACCCCTTCTGAAGGTGGAGGATCTTCAGTCGTTGAAGGGCTCAGTAATGCAGGGGACCCAGAAATATCGCCTGAATGGAAGAGGTCAACAGCCCTACCAACCTGGCTAGGGATTTCAAAGAGATTGTCGACAAGGATAGAGCTTGTTTCAATTCATTCTTGATTGAAACAATCTTCTGAGTTGGGAGACACAATTGGACCTGAACCGAGTCTACTCAAAATCCTTAAAACTCCATAATTTTTAAACCCAATTTTAAACCCCAATCTTTAAACAATTGCATTGCCCAGTTTATGTGCAGAAGAACCTTGTCTCGATTGTGAGCCATACTAATCATGTTGTCTAGGTAAATGATGACACATTCACCCCCCCCCTCCCTCCCCCCCCCCGAGTCTGAGGGTTTCCACCACCGGCATCATTAACTTGGTGAAGCACTGAGGAGCCAAAGAAAGCCAGAAGGTAAGGGGGACAAATTCGTATCATTAGTGTGCCCAACGAAATTGCAGAAAGCGTCTGTGAGGGGAAAAATAGGGATGGCGAGGTACGCGTCTTTCAAGTCCAGTCTGACTAACCTATCATTCAACTGGAGAAGATCCCTGAGCAAGTGAATGCCCTCCATCTTGAAGTGGCAGTAAACCACCCATGAGTTGAATTGTTTGAGGTTGAGGACTAATCAGGACCTGCCCCCTTTCTTTTACACCAGAAAAACTGTGCTGACCAAACCATTGGGGGTAAGGCTGCGTCAGCACGATTGCTTCTTTACACAAAAGCTCCAAAATTTCCATGTCGAAGTCGCTTCTTGTTAGGAAAAAGACTGGGGCAGGGGAATTTCCTGCTGACTTTGGGTCCCATAGAATTCTATTCTGAATCCTTGCACTGTCTGCAAAACCCAAGGGACACTCATAATCTGGCACCAATTTGAAATAAAATGATGCACCCAACCCCCCAGCATGACTTGTAAAGGAGAAATCACTGATACTCGTGTAAGAGAAACCTGCAGAATGTTTGACATTGTGCAGCATTCAGTCCATCAATTGTTCTTTTTGCATTTAGGATTTCCAATTATGGCATGCCAATCTAGTAGGCGTTGACCCACACTTCCTTAAAATTAGACCCCTAAAACAGGTGTCAGACAGACAGAAGAGAAGAGAAAACACAGGATATGCAGCACCATCAGAGGACACCAGGCTGTGGAACATAAAGATAGATGTAATTTACCTCAGTCATAAATAATAGCAGTCATAGGAAATATCATATGACATAGTTAGTACAGAAGTAATTTTCCTACAAGCTTCACTGGTGAGCAGTGGGATGAATTGTATGAAGCCAAGAAGGAACCTGAAGGCAAAGAAACGTCTGGCCAAGCATGGAGCTGGAAAGCTTACTGACAAGGGACTGCAGTAGGGTAGAGCAGAAGACCCCAAAGCAACACACACGTAATCACGAGGAAACATGAAGCAAAAAGAAAAACAATATGCAGAACATAAAGACCAAGTGGCAAATCTAACAATCAAAGTGATGGGAGGAATGCTTAGCCACTGGTGATCGCTTGGGCCACATCCTGGTCCACTATTATTTGCTCAGAGTGCCACTCTAGGCCGAGACCAGCTATATGAATACTCTCAAGTGTAAAGTGTAGCATGAGTGGCAAACAACTGCACAACACAAAAAGCTGCGAGTCAGAGAATGCATTAATTAAATGTTCTAAAAACTGGTGGTGCTTGGCCTGACCGAGAACGTCGTCAATAAAACAAAAGGAGAATTTCACACATCAAAGCGTTTTGGAGCACTGACCCGTCTCCTCAGTTGCTACAACCCTGCGCTTCAGAGACACCACTGTCTCCCATCGGATCTGTCCTGGTTCGTGTACCCTGCTTGCCTGAATTTGCCCTCCCTAGTTTCTGGTGAGTCCATTCATTTATGCTGTGAGCCCAATAAACTCTGATTCGTATGAGGCTATTGCATCTTGGGGTAGAGTCTTGGGCATTGCTTTATACCCTCCCCAAACGTGTCCCATTACTTGCCTCATCTGCCCAACCATGACATACAGGTGTAGTTGAAAATGTGATTGACTCTCTTTGGTACCCCATCAGCCAACCCTTTTTGAGCAGTGTACATAAAGAAAAACATCAGACTCTATTAACATGGTTTAACATCCTTTTCTTTTTTGCCTGGTGCATCTGTCTAGTAAAGCACACAAAACATTTAGTCATATCTTAGAGTTTTCTGGTATTTGTATTATATTGCAGTATGTATATAGAACTTACTATCCCAATGTATAGCGCTAGAGTGCTTGCCTACATGAGTAGCTGCTACACCGTGTAGGGTGTGTGGTTTGAAGGATGTTGTCTTTGTTGTGCTCTTATTTGGGAAGTGTTTCCATGTCATGCGTGATGACTACGAGGTGCTGTTATCCTGTTATGGGACGCAGCCTGTAGCATGATGGTGGTTGAAGAAGTGTATGACACAGACACACAGTTATATGGTTTTCAGTATGCTGGTAGCTTTGAGCAGCTCTGCAGGTCCCTTTATGGTATTTATTATGATATAGTCTGCGTAGCTGGTTACCGCACTGGGTTGTGTATAGTTGTGGTCCTGAACTGGTCTGTTTGGAGGGAGAGAGAAATGGAGAGATCTGCTGGATTGGGCATTTTTATTATCATCCCATATCTGAGAGTCTTTGTGAGATGTAAATAAGCGATCAGATTGTATAAATATTTGGGACCTGCAGTAGTGGACTATATTAAAGATCCCTTAAATTGTCCAGCACTGTTTGACAGATCTCTTCACTTATTCCATGCCTGTTCTTTTGGTGATATTCGTTTATTTGGCTGGACATTGCTGGTAATAGACAACCCTCATAGCAAATATGTCTTATATGAAGTTAAAAGGTATAAGTTACAATTTGCTGCTAACCGCTGCATATTATAGTCTTAGTATTGTTGTGGGCCATAATTGTTATATATGCAACTACATAGCTATATAATGCCACGGCGAACCATAGGTCATCCTTTTCTTAGCATACCTGCAAATTAAAAGAAGTTTGCTGGTTGAGTTGTAAGGTGAGATTGGTGTACCCACTTTCAGTAGAAGGCTCTAAATATGGAGTAGAACACACCGGCCGAATGTCATTCTTATAATAGGTATGGTATTGTGGAGGAAATGAGATCAGTATATTGTATAATGTGTTTAGAGCCAATCAATCAATCAATCAATCAGGGGTTTGTTAAAGCGCAACTACTCACCCGTAAGGGTCTCAAGGCGCTAGGGGTGGGGGAGGGGGTGCAGGTTCCATTCCATCAAGGAGGGGGTCTGTCGAAGAGCCAGGTTTTGAGGTTTCTTGCGAAGATGGGGAGCGATGTTGTCTGTCTGAGGTGGAGCGGAAGGGCGTTCCATGCTTTGGCCGCGAGGAAGCAGAAGGAGCGGCCTCCCGATCTGGTCTTTCTGGTGCGGGGGACCACGGCGTAGGAGAGCTGGGCTGATCGTAGGGTCCTTTGGGGTGCGTGGAATTTGAGTCGGCTGTTCAGGTATGCTGGTCCGGTGCCGTGGAGGGCCTTGTGTGCGTGGGTGAGCATCTTGAAGGTGATTCTCGCCTCGACGGGGAGCCAGTGGAGTGTGCGCAGGTGCTGGGAGATGTGGCAGTGTTTTGGCAGGTTGAGGACCAGTCTTGCGGCGGCGTTCTGGATGTTCTGTAGCTTGCGGTGAGGTTTTTGTTTATTCCGGCGTAGAGTGCGTTGCCGTAGTCGAGTCTGCTGGTGACCGGGGCGTGAGTGACGGTCTTTCGGTGTTCGAGGGGGATCCATTTGAAGGTCTTACGAAGGAGGCGGAGGGTGTGGAAGCAGGAAGACAAGACAGAGTTGATCTGGCGGTCCATTTTGAGCTCGGAGTCCAGGATGATTCCCAGGTTGCGTGCGTGGTCCGTAGGGGTTGGCGGGTTTCCGAGGGCGGGGGGCCACCAGGTGTCGCTCCAGGCGTTGGGGTTTGGGCCCAGGATGAGTACTTCTGTTTTGTTGGTGTTTAGTTGTAGGCAGCTGTTTTTCATCCATTTGGCGACGGCTTCCATGCCTTCTCGAAAGTTGCGTCTGGCCGTGTTGGGCTCGTTGGATAGGGAGAGGATGAGCTGGGTGTCGTCTGCGTATGACACGATGTTGAGTCCGTAGGTTCTGACGATGGGGGCAAGTGGAGCCATGTAGACGTTGAAGAGCGTCGGGCTGAGGGAGGAGCCCTGGGGGACTCCGCAGGTGGTAGGTGAGGGGTCCGAGAGGAAAGGGGGGAGTCTGACCCGCTGCGTCCTGCCGGAGAGGAAGGAGCAGATCCAGTCGAGGGCCTTGTCCTTGATTCCTGCGTTGTAGAGTCTGCGTATTAGGGTGAGGTGGGAGACTGTGTCGAACGCCGCTGATAGGTCAAGGAGGATGAGGGCTACTGTTTCTCCTTTGTCCAGTAGGGTGCGGATGTCGTCTGTTGCGGCGAGGAGGGCGGTTTCCGTACTGTGGTTTTTTCTGAAGCCGGATTGGGAGGAGTCGAGGATGTTGTGTTCTTCAATGAATGTGGCGAGTTGGCTGTTGATGGCTTTCTCGATGACTTTTGCTGGGAACGGGAGCAGGGAGATGGGTCTGTAGTTTTTGAGGTCGGTGGGGTCCGCTGAGGGTTTCTTTAGCAGGGGGTTGACCTCGGCGTGTTTCCAGTCGTCGGGGAACGAGGCGGTCGCCAGGGAGCAGTTGATGGTGTGGCGGAGCATGGGTGTGATGGTGTCGGCCGCTCTGTTGAAGATGTGGTGGGGGCCACAGCGAGAAAGTAGAGGATTTTTAGCTACCACCCGTATTTCCTTGAAAGCTATTGTCAAGAAGCTCCAAAGTGTGCCCAGGGTGCTAATAGGGCTTCCTCAAACTGTGTGGTGCGTAGGAAGTGTGTTGGTTCTATAAAGGCTGACACATTCTTCAATTCTGTTGCAGCCCGGTAATCAGAGTCTGAGTTCACTTCTGTACCAGCCTTTCTAGACTTGATGTAGTATGAAGCCTTTTTTTTTTTTTTAGATCAGCCACCTCTTTCAGCTTGTGGTGGTAAGCAATGACTGGCAAGTGTTTGTTGACCCTGCATCCTTGGTCAAACAGTCAATATATTTACCCTTCATTTGATATATTTGTGTGAATCGGTTATCACCTGCGATACAAGTTCCATAAACCTCTGCAAACAACACTGCTAGAGTGGTCTTGTGTCTGTTGCAAGGGTCAGCTCAGCTATACTTTTGAGAACTGTATGCCAGTTTCCACAGCTCTGCATTTGACCTTTTAAGTGTGGACATTGGCCGATACCCTCACTCCCTCCCCAGTGTGTCCGTCGGCCATTGGATGCCCCTCGGGAGGGTTTTAAAAGACCCTCTCATGCTCCCACCAAAAAGTTTCCTTTTTCATTTTTCAGGTGGGGCTGCTGGTGAAGAGCTTCCCCAGCAGCCTGAGTCTTTTTTGTTGTTGTTAGGAAATAACGATCAGCATGCATGGCACGCTGAAGTAGTTTCAACAAAAGTGAAATTAACCGATCAGCTTATTTTACTTTCACTGAATCAGTAATCGGGAACATATCTCAGTCACCGAGCACCGATTTGCGTGGGGGAGGCATTGTTGGAAAGAGCAGAATTTCCTCTTTTCAATGACATTTCTTCCTAGTGGATCCCTTCTTGGGGGTCACCGTGCAGGAGGGTGATACCCAAGCAGGGAAATGTCTCACTAGACAACAGGGTATAGGATTTGGGGGGCGGGGGAGTGCCCCCCTGGGCATGTGCCTGTGCTCCCCATGCCTCATTAGTCTTTTTGCCCCCTCGTGGGTGAATGGGGATGTTCACCTCAATCATGCCTACTAAACACTAGGGAATTTTCCTTTGCTGTATTTTTGTGGGAGAGGGCCCCTCAAGTAGGGGCCTGTGCTCCCCTCCCAGGCCTCATAAGTCTTCGTGCTCCCTCTGGGGGGGGGGCTAATGGGGTGTTCATCCCCACCCTCATCTGCTCCCTCCCGGGGGAGAGCAGAGAGCCCACCAGATGCCAGGGTATTTTTCATTGCTGTATTCTTTGGTGGGGGGAGCTGTCCCCCTGGGCTCCCCTCTCCCCAGGCCTCATTAGTCTTTGTGCCCCCCTCCCCGGTGGGAGGACCCCCAATCTGCAAACATACCTCCCCCCCTGGGGCACCAGTAAAGGCTGTCCTTTATCACCTCAGTTGTTTGCTCTGTGTCTAGAACTTTATTAAAACCGCCTACAGCACTTAGTAGTGATCATGCCCCTCACAATAACCGGCATAACCCACAAGCTGGCTGCCTATTCCGATGACATCACTATTTTCACTCTTCATCCCTCATCAGCATTTCTAGCAATAGAGAAGCCTGCAATAGAATTTGTTGAGGTTTCTGGTTATCTTCCCAATATTACCAAGGCACAGTAGTACTGTATAACAAATATGAAAGTCTCTCGCCGGATCCTCAATTAAAATTGTACTACATTTGAAAGAGACATTTCGTCTAGACTATGAAGTGCTGACGAAAACTACTCCACAAGCTTGGTAAAATGAGATTAACTTCCTTTGGGTATTCAAGGTTGCTGCAATGTTATAATGATAATAGTGCTGCATAAATGTTTCCTTCTATTTCGCTTCTTGTCTCTGTTAATTCCTAAATACTTTTTTTCAAAAAGTTGAATCTTCATGGTCTTGGGGCATATGGCAGGAGAAAAAAGCGCAACCCGTAATGACACAGCTGCAGATAATATGGCAGTCAGGGGATTGGGCAATCCCTTTGGTAAAAGTCGACTATTGGGCCTCATTTTCTCTGGGCCCAGCTCAGGTAATCGGGGTTAGCAAACGCCATGGCCTCTGCAGGGGTTAAACTCATATTTTTCATTGGTACCTGTATCACGTTCTACATGGCCTTGTCTTTGGCCAGTACCACCCGAATGGCCTCAGAGAACACTCTCTACCTTGTCCGCAAGTAAGTGGGATGGAACAGACCTTCACTTGTGTCCAAATGTATGCCGTGGAGTGTCAGGCATGTGTTGGGGTCTCTCTCTTGTCATGTCCAATAGGACAACTAGCATTCCTAATGGGGTGGATAATGTTGCAAGGGTTGTGCTGAAATCCGGTACTGCTTTTGCCTGAAAATAGGAAATCATCAAAGTCATTGAATTTGGCTTCTTCTGGCCCTGGCTTTTTTGTCACACACTCCAGGAAGAAACCCAACTTTTTGAGGAAAGCGCAAGAAATATGGAGCCTCCCCTGGATCTGCGTTTATCATAGTAAAACTCCATACTGATTTGGATCATACAAAGTCGAAACTCTCCAGCTACAATGGCAGAAGCTTGAAACTGCTTTGATATCTTCTATGGCCAGCGGTGCACCTTTGCTCTCATCTCCTGCTAATTTGAATTCTTGATCAACGGAGGCAGAAGAGACTACATGTTGGTGGAGTTGACCCAGGGATAGGTCAGGTGGTGTATGAAACAGTATGCCCATTCACCTTCTTGAGCAAGAAGGTGGTGAAGCTACAGGGTGCTACTGTCCTGTCTAACAAGAGCTCCTGCTGGAATTTGTTCCTAAAGCATTCACAAGAACGTCTTAACTTGAGGTTGCCCTGTCTATTGTTGGGCAAGAATAGAGAATTGAAAAACCTTGTAAAAACCAGCCAGGGAGAAGTTTGTTCACCACATTATTGGGTGCACAGTAGAAAGGTGGTGAGCATGTCTATCTTTATGGAGTATGGGCCTTTGGTCAGTGACAGGGTATTATGATTTTGTGGCAAAATGGTTTCACATGCCAGTCCTAGGAGGAGGCTTGTGGCAAGGGTGGAACGGATGGCTGGTGCCACAGATGGAGCAAGTATTTTGGAACATGCAAGCCAGTGCACAAGAGCAATTTCCCATATCTTAAAGAAGTATAAATTGTCTTCACTTTTATGGGTGCCCACCCCCTTTGGCTGTCTGTGATCCAAGAGAACTGAAGTTGTTCTTGTGTGGAATAATGCGGGTGAAAATAACTTAATAGCGCATAACATTTTTTTTTCAAATACATTTTACTTGTTAACAAATGCCTCAATGCATTTTGTAGGAGGTTATCATTTCTAGACGGAAAAATCATAATATGACCTGTGAATAGATATGTGGTACACTCGGAATGAACGACTATGTTCTACTTACAAGATTGTGACATTAAGGGGTCGATTCCGATTCGGGCCGGAAAAAGCACCGACCGACTCGGAGCCGGAATTTATTCCGACCGACACGTACCTGTGGCGCCCGACACGCCAAGTACGATGCAAAGCGTGCAAAATCCGACCGACACGTACCGAACCCAAGCCGAACGACCGAGCCGCACGGAAAACAGCAATCCGGCTGAAAAAACACGCGAATCGAACTGACCGACACGCACCCGGAACAAATCCGACCGAAACGTACACGCGAACTCCAAACCGCAAAGTACGATGCAAGGCGCGAAAACCACGACCGAGTCGTACGGAGGACAAGCTGTATGACCGACACGCATACAAAACCGAGCCGAAGTAACACAAAACACCACGACCGACGCGTACGCAGCATAGAAAACTGCACAAACACAGCGTGAACGAAACGGAGAACACCGTACGAGACAAATGCAGGGTCCGACTCGGTCACAAGAACGTTTCCAACATGCACAGACAGTACAAAGGAAAAATTACACAAAAAAAGGCCAAACAAGCAATTACAAAGCCAATAAATACTGGGGGGGGGGTGGGGACAGAGAACAAAGACACACCCACAACTCCACCCATATAAAGGACACAAATCCCAACCATGATCTTCTGCAAATGCCATTCTACTGCCAGCACCCAACAGACAGCAACCACACACCCACAGCTCATCCCTCACACAAGCCACACACCATCAGCACACCAACAAATACCTACCTCACATACACCCAGCAAAACACACACCCACACACCCTCACCTGCACACCAACACACACATCACTCACCATCACCACCCATCACCATGCCCCCCAAGAAGAATCACAAGTTCCTAGATTGTGAATTGGAAGTCCTGGTAGACGAGATCCTCAGGGTAGAGCCACAGCTGTTTGGCACACTGGTCCAACAGACCCCCATCTCCCAGAAAACCAAGATGTGGGAGAGGATCATCAACAGGGTGAACGCACAATCACCATGTCTGCGCACAAAGACCGACATCCAGAACAGGTGGTATGACGTGCGCAGGAGGGTCCGGGAGCTGCTCAAGAAAGACTACCTCCTGAGCCAATACACCGGCAGTGGCCCTCCTGCCAAGCCAGTATACCTCAGGCCCTGGGAGGAGAAGGTGCGGGCCATCCTTCCGCCAGTGAGCGTCTATGGACTAGAGAACATCCCAGAGCCTGGTGAGTACACAACAAATGTACACAATATTCTGCCACAATACACACACACATCACTGTCAAGGGGAGAGTCAAACCATGCACTCATAGCAATTACACAGCAACCAGAACAGAATCATCCCAAAATGTGTATGTCAGTCAGATAAACACAACACATGCCATCTCAAAGTTACATTTAACCGTGCCATCACATGTACAAACACAACTACAACTACAGCTAGGCAGTGGCACAAATAGAACTAACAAACACATCCAGACATGTAGCCACCACTACAACACCAACACACAGTGAAGACCACTGAAAGAAAGGAATTCTGTGTATGCTGGCCAAGTCAGTGTAGCCAATAGCATCATGGGAGTCATAGTCACACATATTGCCCCCCACAACTGTCCCATCAACACCACCATGAACCATGCGCACATCACAGGGAGTGGAGAAGGACTCACAAGATGGCTGACACTGGCTACTGCTGTGGGGAGCACAAGGCCCTGCTGGCAACTGTGCACCAACAAACAGCAGAACACCACTGACTGACATCCTGAGAGACAACTTCCACTCCCTGCAATGGAAGCACGTTCCATGGTGGGATATCTGGCTGGCTGGGTGGGAAGGAGGACTCACACCACTGACCATAGTCACAAGCACCTCCCCTCACACACACCCTCAACACATACTCCACATAACCCACCTGGGAGAATGCAATGCCACACATCCTAACTCAAGATCCCACAAAGAACCTCCACCCTGGGTTATGTCGTGTGAAGCACAGGGACACTCTTGGGACTTTCAGCCAAACAACTGCCAGGACAACACTCCCAGCCATCCTGTCAGCACAGGCAGCCCACCCCACAGGGAAGCAGAGTCAAAAGGAAGGAAGGATGGGCATGCTGGGAAGGGGGTGGAGGCAATAGCATGATGGGAGTCGTAGTCACAGCTCTACATCCCCCACCACATGGCCCAGCAAGCTCACACTCACGCATGCACATCCCACAGAGAGTGGAAAGGCCCATCAAAGATGTCTGACACTGTTGCTGTGTCGTGGGGAGCACAAGGGCATGCTGGGAACTGCACACCAACCAACAGCAGGACACCACTGTCAGCCATCTTGCCATTGCTCTCACACCCACACACACTGAACTCCCCACAAAAGCAAGTAAGTATGGGAATGCTGGGAAGTGGGGTGGAGGCAATAGCATGATGGGAGTGGTAGTCACAGATATTGGTCACCCCCACAACTGTCCCATCAACACCACCCTGAACCATGCGCACATCACAGGGAGTGGAAAACAACTGACAAGATGGCTGACACTGGGCACTGCTGTGGGGAGCACAAGGCCCTGCTGGCAACTGTGCAACAACCAACAGCAGGACACCACTGCCAGCCATCTTGCCATTGCTCTCACACTCACACACACTGAAGTCCACCAAAAAGCAAGTAAGTATGGGCATGCTGGGAAGTGGGGTGGAGGCAAAAGCATGATGGGAGTGGTAGTCACAGATATTGGTCACCCCCACAACTGTCCCATCAACACCACCCTGAACCATGCTCACATCACAGGGAGTGGAGAAGGACTCACAAGATGGCTGACACTGGCTACTGCTGTGGGGAGCACAAGGCCCTGCTGGCAACTGTGCACCAACAAACAGCAGGACACCACTGACTGACATCCTGAGAGACAACTTCCACTCCCTGCAATGGAAGCACGTTCCATGGTGGGATATCTGGCTGGCTGGGTGGGAAGGAGGACTTGCAGCACTGACCATAGTCACAAGCACCTCCCCTCACACCCCCCCTCAACACAAACTCCACAGAACCCACCTGGTAGAATGCAATGCCTCCCATCCTAACTCAAGATCCCACAAAGAACCATGTTCACACCCCAACAAATACATAGAAATGCCCAAATAATGCAGGACAATGTGCCACACCAATATCAACCCCTGACTGTGACGACTTAGGACAATGCAATGTACAGGCCCGCACCCAGAGGCACAGTCACAACTGTCAGGTGTGTCAACCATTGATGCCTGCAGAAACATAACATACATTGTGTGTGTCTCCCAAAAACAGGTGATGACGGGGACACAGCAGCAGACGCTGAGGAGTCCCAGTCCCAGGCTCAAGAGGATGCGGAGCTCACTGGTGTCGTACAGCCTCTGCCCTCCTCGGACGAAGAAGACCAACCTGGCACATCCGGTGCAAGTCTACATGCAGCACCAGCAGGACCACCAGCTGCAGCACCAGCAGGACCACCAGCTGCACCCCCTGCACCCACCCCTCCAACGACTGTCACCACAAATACCATCCCTGCCGACATGGACAGAACAAGGAGCAACACCAGCACAGGGACCCTGGACCAACGTGGGGCCATGGACACCACCACCACCACCAACCCCCAAGGTGGACCAGGGTCATCTGTGCATGCCACTGCACGCACTGCACATGTCGGCAGGGGTGGTGGGAGGGGTGGGAGACAGAGGTCGCTGCTTGCAGAGGTTGCTGGTGTGCATGATGATCCACAACTGGTACGCATAGCTGATGCGTACCAGTCCAGCACCGGAGATCTCAGCCAGGTAGTGGGGCTCCTCAGAGACATGAAACAGCAGCAGGCTGCCCATCATGCCCGCTTGGACTCTCACATGTCCCGCGTGGAGTCACACATGTCCCGCGTGGAGTCACACATGTCCCGCGTGGAGTCCAAGTGGGATGCACTGCATGAGATGACGGCGGTGCACAGGGACATTTTACAATGCCTCCGGAAGATGAACAGCAACCAGTCCACACCTCCCTGTGTGCCAACAACATCTGGTGCTGAACAAACTGCAACTGCCACAGGGAGGGAGGATGACTCTGGCGGAGAGTCCCCTGCACCGCAGCAGCCTGTACTTGAGGGCCCCCCCCCAAAGAAGAGGGGTCGTCCGAGGAGGGGCAAGTGAGAGGCCGATGGCCAAGCGCAACTCCCAGGAAGCCTGAAACTGTTCTGGATGTTCACCTTTGTGCACAGACTGTTCACCCTGTTGACAGCAACACTACTCCCACACATTGCATGGGGAGTACAAGTTGGACCAATGTCTCAGACAACTGTGGCCCGATACTGGGGATTTTGTCTACCAGGACTTTCAATTTACCTAGGAACTTCTGATTGCAAGATATATGTACAGCACTACCCATCCTATGCACTATTCACACAAATGTATCACAATAAACACACTAATACACCATACTTGCCTCTGTTGTGATTCCAACGTGGGTGCTGTTATGGGGATGATGAACTGCAAAATGACACTGTGTATGCAAACTGCAACAGCAAGTACAACACAGGCATGTGAGTAAAGGCAACGTGACACATATGAGGGAGACACACCACCAGGGCTACACAACACATACACACCTAGGCCATCTGACTCATTGCCTACACTGATGTTGCCAGGGAAGACGGTGCAATGCACAGACACCACACCCATTCCCAGTTGTAGTCAAGTAGCCCACAGGTGCAGTAAGCAAATGGCAGTCAAATGTGTGACCACAGACAACGCACATCACAAAGTGAAGCACAGGTTTATTACACAGTTGCAACATGTCGTAACCACTACAGATGCAAGGTAATCCCACCTGGCAGCGGGCACACAGTCAACAACTGTAGAAGGAAGGAAGTCCATGGGTGTGGCGCACATCACCTGTAGGGACACAACAGCTACCACCCTGGAAGTGCAATCACGTCGTCGGTGGACACAGTTGACCAAACGAATCTGAAAGTACCCTGTGAAGGACAGAAATGACACACAGTCAAAAGCAATGGAGAACAGGACAGAACAGCAAAACTCATGCACAATACATGTTACAAGATACCCACCCAGAACCAAGTTAGCATGTCAACACTGTTGGGGAGTACAGACCACCTGTAAGCACACATCGCTACACACATCCAGTCAAGTAGCCCATGGACACACTCCAACAGCACCAGAGCACCACCTACACATATCATGCCAACTCACATCATTGACATGACACCTCAGGATACTCACATTCAGCTAAAGAAGTTGGTGATGAGCTGTGTGCGGACATCACCCTCATCATCATCATCATCATCACTGGCATCGTGGTCCAGGCCAGGATCCTCCACAGGTGGCGGATGTTGGTCATTGTCATCCTGGATGAGAGGCAACTCCTTCCGCACTGCCAGGTTGTGGAGCATGCAGCAGACGATGATAATCTTGCACACTTTCGCAGGGGCATATGGGAGGGACCCTCCGGTCTTGTCCAGGCAGCGGAAGCGGCTCTTCAGGAGACCAAATGTCCGCTCAATCACTCTCCTGGTCCGACCATGTGCCTCATTGTAGCGCATCTGGGCTGGTGTCACAGGGTTCCTGAGGGGTGTCAGCAACCACGGCATGTTGGGGTATCCCGAGTCACCTACGGACAGACAAGTGCACATTAGCTGACTTGGAAAAGTGGGCGGAATACTACAGATCAGATCACACACAATGGCACAAAGTCAGTACACACCGACAAGCCAGGCACGCTGGTTCTGCATCTGTGCCATCATCCTGGGGATGCGACTACTCCTCATCACAAAGGCATCGTGTGCTGAACCAGGGAAACGGGCACACACGTGTGTGATGGTCATATCTGCAAGACACACCACCAGTGCATTGACCGAGTGGTTGTGCTTGCGGTTACTGATAGGCCTGCTCCTGGGCCTGTGGTGGTACCAAAGCCACATGTGTCCCATCAATGGAGCCAATGACATGCAGCATCCTCCCCAGGGCATAGAAGTCACTCTTCACGTCAGTGAGTCGTCGCAGTCTAGGGAAATAGATGTACCGGTTCAGGAATAGCAACATTGCCACCAAAACATTGCGGAGCACACGGCTCAACATGGTCTGTGACATCCCACCAGCAGTCGCCACAGTATGTTGGAAGGTACCGGTGGCAAAGAAGTGTAGGGCTGCCATCACCTTCACCTTGGGGGTCAGCGCTGTAGGATACGGCCGGCCAGGCTGCAAATGTGGGGCCAACTGCACTGCCAAATCCTCAATCAGCTGCCTGGTGAAGCGGTACCGTCGGATGCTGTCCCGTTCCACCATCATTGCCAGGTCTGGGAATGGTCGATGGACAGCAGGAGCCCTGCAGTGCAGAGGAGAAGTAAGCAAGATTGTCAGTCAGCCCACATATGCGGCATTGAACACACTCAATATCCCAACATACATCATTATGAGGCACAACTACATGAAGTGTGCAGTTCCGTAAGGACATGTATGTACATACATGGCCAACATCTGTCATCACGGTCCAACAAGTGGCATCAATAAGTCCCAGGTTGGCCCATTGGATATCATGAGGCCGTGTCACAGTTCCCATCTCCTGCTGCCGTGTCACAATCACCCCCTACAGTGACATGTGACGACAGATGTGCCCCAGGCATCACAGCTCAACGACAGGTACATTCCCAGGGACCCTGTATTGCCACATGGACACTGGCATTACATGGAGTATCATGTATACACCACAGCAAAACAACTATGACCCCCACAGGTAGTGGTCCCACTTGCCACTGCAGGACAGACATGGACGTCTGTGACACACACACGCACAACATCAAAGTCCATGCACACACAACGTGGATGTGGAGACTGTCTCCCATTGTGCACATGAAATCAGAGACATTGTAAACACTACATGCACACAGACTGTGGAGGACCATCACTATTGTGCCACTGGGACACCCTGGCTCAAACATACCGTCCCACATGGGACTCACGGGGTATGTGACATGACATACACATACACCACCGTTAAATGTGACCATGGCACATGCACAGATATGAACAGTTGCACATCACAGTGGTCATGTACACGTAACACCCAGGATCCTGTCCCCATGAACACGTGCACAGCCTGGGGGTGGCTGCCCCCAGGTGACACCCACAGCGACAACATGTACACCAACATACACACAATAGGAAATGCAGCCTTACATGCCTTATCATACAGTTTGGACAGGCTGTCGTGTTGTAGGTGTGCCCCTCACTCCCTGGGAGCTATCTGTGGCTGGCATATGTCCATCTGAGACAGGCATGGTGACATATGCCAGTCACTTGTACAGGGATGCGTTGAACAGCAATGGACCGATCGGTGCCCCCGGCCGGCCCATTGCATTCAATGTGTGCGGGTACGCGTTGTACCCCTGTACGCGTTGATCAGCAATGGACCGATCGGTGCCCTGGCCGCCCATTGCATTCAATGTGTGCGGGTACACGTTGTACCCCTGTACGCGTTGTAACGCAATGGACCGATCGGTGCCCCGGCCGGCCCATTGCATTCAATGTGTGCGGGTACGCGTTGTACCCCTGTACGTGTTGTACCGCAATGGACCGATCGGTGCCCCGGCCGGACCATTGCATTCAATGTGTGCGGGTACGCGTTGTACCCCTGTGCGCGTTGATCAGCAATGGACCGATCGGTGCCCCGGCCGGCCCATTGCATTCAATGTGCGCGGTACGCGTTGTACCCCTGTGCGCGTTATAACGCAATGGACCGATCGGTGCCCCGGCCGGCCCATTGCATTCAATGTGCGGGTACAGCGTTGTACCCTATGCAGCGTTGTAACGCTAATGGACCGATCGGTGCCCCGGCCGGCCCATTGCATTCAATGTGCGCGGTACGCGTTGTACCCCTGTGCGCGATGTACCGCAATGGACCGATCGGTGCCCCGGCCGGACCATTGCATTCAATGTGTCGCGAGTACGCGTTGTACCCCTGTACAGCGTTGTAACGCAATGGACCGATCGGTGCCCCGGCCGGCCCATTGCATTCAATGTGTCGCGAGTACGCGTTGTACCCCTGTACAGCGTTAGTACCGCAATGGACCGATCGGTGCCCCCGGCCGGACCATTGCATTCAATGTGTGCGGGTACGCGTTGTACCCCTGTACGGCGTTGTAACGCAATGGACCGATCGGTGCCCCGGCCGGCCCATTGCATTCAATGTGTGCGGTGCACGCGTTGTACCCCTGTACGCGTTGATCAGCAATGGACCGATCGGTGCCCCGGCCGGCCCATTGCATTCAATGTGTGCGGGTACGCGTTGTACCCCTGTACGCGTTGTACCGCAATGGACCGATCGGTGCGCACCCATTGACAATGGCCTTGCCTGGCAACGGACGCGTTTCGAAATTCGAACGAGTCGGTTGCTGGAAATTCAGTTGGTCACCCACAACAATGTTGCAAAATCATGTATGTCATGAAGTTGAAGATTTGAAGGATGCTGTGGGCGTGTATTGGTGCTGCTATTCCATGGATTGGCCAGATTCAGAAGATGCAAACGACTTGGACCTATCACTTTGGACACAAGGGACAGTATCTGCCTCTCCAGCACATATATATTGCTGGCTGTTCCCCTGAGAGCTCACTTGCCTGCACTACATGCTCCAGGACGACATCTGCCACTGCACTGCTGCTGTCTCTGCCCCTCTGGACCCTGCAATGGCACGTACTGTGGAGAGAGCCCCAGCCTTCAGCCTTGAGGAGAACCAGGCCCTGCTGGACAGCCTACTTCCACAGTACAGCAAGCTGTATGGGACACCAGGGGAGCAGGTGAGTGTTCTGTGCACTGCCTTTCTGAATGTGCATTTTGTCTGACTAGCAAGGCTGAAAGTCTGCACGCCACTGGCTAGCAGGCTCACTGAGTAGTTGTCACCCCCATAGTGTGTAGTGACATGCACTGGACAGGTATGGTGCAGTGACAGTGCATTTGAACAAGGTTTTACTTCCCATGCAATGATACCATGTAGTGACGTCTGGCAAACTGTCCATGGGCAGCGTTGCACTGCCTGTGTACATCATGTGCCCCTGTGAATGAGACATGTATATACAACTGTGTCATGCACGGATATGTTGCATGTGTAGTAATGGCCTTTTCACGTTGTCATCCTGACAGGTTAATGCCCATCGGAAGCAGGAGATCTGGAAGGACATCGTCCGGGCTGTCCGGTCCGTGGGGGTCTACAAGCGCTGGATCCGCAACTGCCAGAAGAGGTGGCAGGACCTTCGGGGCTGGACCCGGAGGATTGCACGGGTCCAGCTGAAGCTGTCGCCTCCTCGCAGGAGGGGCGGAACACGGACCCTGACCCCCACATGCTCCAGATCCTGGCGGTGGTGTTTCCAGACCTGGATGGGCAGCTGAAGGCCAGACAGCAGCAAGGAGGGGGTGAGTCAAAGTCTGCACTGTGAACTCTGTATTACATGCTATGTGCCCTCCTCTGGCCTGGTTAAACTGCCACAGTACAGCAGTCATGTTGTCCAGGAGCCATGTCCCTCTATTGTGCACTGCCCACTCCTCATCTGATACCCAGGTGTGGCCCTTACATTCAGGGAATTGTGTCACTTGGGACTGTGTCCTTGCAGTTTGCTTCACTAAAGGTGGGGGACAGCATCTGTTTCCCTAACTCTGTTGTGGGCATCATGGGTGGGTCCATTGTTCACACAACGCCTGTGTTCGGACATGTAATCTGCGTGTTGCTTTGATATGCGGTCCACTTGCTGAGCTGAGCCACCACATGTGCCTGGGGTATGTGGCACACACCCATGCAGCGGGTGGGAACAATGTTTGGGCCCCAGGAGTATGCAGATTACGTGTGTCACACATACATAGCCAGCTATCCACTGTCCAGGGCTCATCCCTCATTCATGTGGGGCAGGACAGTCATGCCTACTCCAGGCCATGCAATGCACTCTGTACTCCCACTCCCGTGTATCAGCTGACACATTGTGCGCAGTGATTTGACCCCTCAGGTGTCTGCCTCTGTGTCAGTGTGCTGTGGATTTGTTGCCAGGACTGCTGGGGTGTTTCTCGGTAGGGGCTCAGCATGCCACTGGAGATGTGACCATAGGAGACGATACTTGTGTGTCACATAGGTGTTTGATCAGCTGCCCGTGCAGACTGGGGTATGCGAATGTGAAGTTCAGGCAGCTGTTCCCCATTCACAGCAGATTGTGAGGGGCTCAGGTTCAGAGGGTAGTGTCACAGGTCTCCCATATGTCCAATCGGTATGACCTGGACAGATGAGGGTTAAGATGATGTGTTGTGTGGGGGATGTACATGTGCACTTGTGCAGCTCCAGGACTTGCATTCCCCATGACCTACTATTGTGACACAGTGCAGAGTGTTGTTGTCTGGCTGCCAAGTCATACATCACTGAGACAGTGATGTATGACTTAGCAGTCATGCCTCCGCCATGGCATGTGTCTACTTATTGGTGATCCTGCAGGGGAGTGACATGTGCTACATGCACACCATTGTGGCGATGGCTATCAGGACATGGGTGCATCATGGTGTCTGTCGCTGGTATGCATCACATGCATATCCTATTTGACTCTGGGCGTCCCTTTCATCCGGAAACCTGTACTGACTCAGTGGCAAGAGTTGTGATGTGTGCATGTCCACATGCTACACCGTGTCCTCTGCACTGTGCAACTACTGTGTAGTTGGTGCATGTGTCCACACTGGGGTGTTGCTATCCAACAGACACCAGACAGATGGGTGCAAGGCCATGTGGGATGTGAGTGCCATGGTTGGCATCAGACTGACAATTGGCTTCTCCTGTTCAGTTAGGGCACTTTTAGCAATGTACAACTAATGATGCCAGGGCTTGCTCTGTAATGTGCTGTGCTCACAGTGGTGTGTGCGTTTGGTGCAGGTGACTGCTGTCTGTCTGTTTCCCCATTGTTTGCAGATACATCCACAGCCATGGAAGAGGACAGCTCCACGGACCAGGAGGAGCCGGAGAGCCAGACTGGGTCAGCAGCCGAGGAGTGGTCGGAGGGACCCAGTGGCACGGAGGGCGAGGGGAGCCACACCGAGGAGTCCTCAGCACCATCCACCTCAGCTGAGGACCAGAGCAACTCGGAGGATGACTCCCTTATGGAGGCGGGTGTCAGCAGCCACCACACCCCAGCTAGTGTTTCTGTCCCCGCCACCACCAGCACCACCACCACCGCCCTCCCATCGGCTCCCATTCCCCAGGTCCGTGGAGGCTCCCATGTTCGGGAGCGTGTCTCCTTTGGGCCAGGCACCGCACCCCCTGCCCCTGTGTCCCCTGCTGCCCTGAGTGAGGAGTCTGTGTACCTCCTTCGTCAGCTCCATGTAGGGCAGACAGCCATGCTGAGTGTCCTCCATGCGCACACCGCTCTGTTGACTCAGCTGGTGTCGTTCATGGAGGGCATCTCATCGGGCATGTCTGACCTACAGAGGGGCAATAGGTCCATGGACTCCTCCCTGACGGCAGCAGTGTCCCTCCTCAGACAGTCCCTCACCCCTCCTGCCTCTGCTCCATCCACACTCCCCAGCACCTTACCCGTCCCAAGCACACACACACCGGCACAGGCACACACCAGCACACACACGTCCAGCACACAGACACACATGCCACAAACAAAACGCACACGCACGCACAGTCAGGGGACTGAAACCAGACTCACAGGGGATGGGGCCCTGGAACACACACACGCATCCACGAGCACTGCGCAGTCCTCAGTTGCCTCTCCCTCCAAAACACCCTCCCTTGCCTCACCTGCAACCCCAAAGACCCAGCGGCTCTTCCTCAGTGACCTCGGCCTCTTCCCCTCCGATCCAGCTGATACAGCATTCAGGGGAAGAGGAAGCCCACCCACATGGAGCAGAGTGCCCCTCGCCCCCGGACACCCTCCCCCAGGCGCAGACAGACTGAGGCCCCCACCCGCAAGTCCCCCGGAGTCGTAAGAGCAAGACCCCACCGCCGCCCTGCAGCTCAGGCACCAGGTCTCCTTCCTCCATCCCTCAGGCCCCCACTCCACAGGTGCCCCCACCACACCCTGCCCCAGGTTCCCCCACCCACAGATATACCATCCCCAAGAGGATCCGGCCTTCTCCCCCTGCCACTTGCTCTCCCGGCACCCCCCCCCCGCTGCGCTTGTCTGTGCCACTGATGTGGTGAGGGTGTCCTCCCCCTCTGTCCAGCCCACCTTGCCTGTTCCCCATTCTCCTCCCCTGGTGGTAGGCACTGCAGTGGAGTCCACTACCACCCTGTCTGACTTGGGCACTGCAGTGGCGGACCTGTCCACTCCATCTGCAGGGTCCACTGCAGTCGTGCCGGCACCCACAACATCTGAGTCATGCCCCCAGTTGTGCCGGCACACACCATGTCAGACACCTCCACTGCAGTTGTCAGTGGCTCTCCAGCACCCACCACCCCTTCCCTGCTTCCTCCTGGTGAGCCCTGATCCTGTCCCTGCGGTGCCTGGCCTGCCCCCGGTTGCCCCTCCTAGTGGATTGTCCCTGGTTTTGTGCAGGCATGCGTAGGGTGACATCTGCCACTGTCACCCTGTTTGGACTTTGACAATGGACTGGCCATTGGCCTTTGTGTTTTTTCTGGACTTTGTTTTCATTACACACATATGCTGAATAAAGCAACTTTCTGTTCTCTAGTGCTTATGCTTCTGATGTACATGTTGTTGATGCTAACCATGCCCTTGCTGCAGTGATGGTGATATTTGGTCTCATGATAATGAAGTGTTACTGTGCAGGAACCCATGTGGTCCAGGGGGAATGTGTCCTATCCTGTGGTGTATCCATGTCATCCATAGCAGCATCTGAGGGTGTCATGTGTTCAGTATTTGGCAATGGGATTTCCTACTTAGATTAGCTATTTCACATCTGTGGCTTCCACCCCTGCACATCTGTTGTGCCTGCCATTGTTCAATTCGTCTACTTCCCTGACCGTGTGGCCATCTCCACTGGACATGCAGGTTTGGGCATCAATGGGGAAGGACTCATCTGTGTTGTCAGTGCAACATTGCTATACAAGTGTGTTGGATCTGTGCTGATGATTACGTTGGCACTTCCATGACCAGGCTGATGTGACGGGAGCCCTCATTTGGTGCCAATTGTTGATTGTGTGACCAAGTGCTCAGCTGACATGATGGGGCCCTACTGAGGCAACATATGGCACTGCTTTCCTCACACAGGAGTGGAGTCCCCTCATGGCAGTGTGTACTCCTGTGACATTGCCTGCGCCCAAGGTGTGTGTTGTATGTGCATGTCTGTGTGTTCACTTCCATTTAGCTGTGCATGCTGTGATCCCTAGTGTTGTACCTGTTTGTGATGCTTGCTGAGTTGACCTATGTTCCCCCAAAGTCTTCTCCCTGGGTTCTCTGTGATGTGGGTGCATGGCACATTACTGGTCATCAGGGTGTCACCCATAGGTGTGTTTGCTGTCAGGGCTGAGTTTGTGTGCAGACGCAGATGGGTCACAGTCAGGTTTCCCCTTGGCACTTGTTGTTTGCCCCTGTCATGTGATTTCCAGTTTGTGTTATCTTTCAGTGATTGTGACACGTTGTGTGTGTGACTGCTGGCACTCCTCAGGGTCCGGGCTGCAATGTTGGTTGTTGTCTATGTGTGTTCTTTGTGGGTGACCTTGGCTTCTTCATTGGTGTGTGACTGTGGCTGGGATCCCATTGGTTGGTGTGGTATTGCCGTCATGTCCATGTACAGCGTAGTGTGCAGTGTGTCAGACATTCAGGAGTCTTGTTGAGTGGCATTGTGTGATGTGTTTCTGCACCTTGGTTCCCACCCACCACCCTGGAATAGTCATGGGTGCATGTGCAATGTCACCAGTGCATGTGTGCTTCACTGCTGCACATTGTTGGAGGTCGAGGGGTGTGGTGTTGAGTGTGTGCAGATGAGAGTTGTTGCCCGGCTAGGCCCCTGCCTCCATGTTGGCCTTGGCTTACTGGCCATGCTGATTGATTTGTGCTTGTGTAGGTGTGATGGTAGTTTGTTGCTCAGGACACATGACTGTGGTTCACAGTGTGAATGACATTTAGCTTTGTCATCACAGTGGGATTGTAATGCAGCCCAGGGTCACCACATTGTGGGGGCCCTGGGGGTAGTGCTGTGGTGTGTCTGTGTCTTGCTGTGTCAGTTGCTGTTCCTACGTGCCTGTGTGACATGTGTGATTTGTGCTCCCTCTCATCTGACAATGCCTGCTTGCCCACATAGGGGATTTGGATCCATGAGTTACCTTTGTGTGGCACTGTATGCACATCTGTATGATTGGTATTCAGGTCTCCTCATGTGTTGTGTGGTTGCCTGGGGACACTGGCACCCCCCCTCACCTGTTGTGTATGATGTGCAGTGTGGGTCTGTCTGTTTGTGTTTGTGCATCTGCACCACTGCATTGGCATATCTTGGGTGTGCCATTGGCTGTATGTAGTTTGGTGGCTTTCCCCTGCTGTCCCTGGGACTCCTAGGTCATCGGTCAGCACAATGATCATGGTTTGTGTGTCCCATTGCTGCCATGGTATGGTATCTGTTCACCTCACATCTACAGTCTCCACAGGGTATCTGCATTTGTGTGCCCATTGGTGCAAATATGTGGGTCTGCATTCTGATGGTCACTTCTGTCATTGTGTCATTGATGAATGTTGACAGTGTCAGCCCCCATGGGTGTTGTTTGTCTGCACATGGCCAAAGGTATGTCTTATTTGCACTGCAGTATTTGGCTCCTCCAATTTATGTTGCAATGGGACACATGCGCTACTTTGCCACTGATGTGTTTTTTGTTCTGTGACCAGGAATCATCCATGCAGTTTGGCAGTTGCAGCTCTTTCTTTGTCAACACTTACCTTTTGGTCACTGTGATGATGGGGGTTTGGACTCCATTGCCACAATGTTCAAAATGTGCTTCAGCTATGGACCCCACACTTACCTTTTGGTCACTGTGGTGATGGGGCGTTAGACCCCATTGCCACAATGTTCAAAATGTGCTTCAGCTATGGACCCCACACTTACATTTTGGTCACTGTGGTGATGGGGCGTTAGACCCCATTGCCACAATGTTCAAAATGTGCTTCAGCTATGGACCCCACACTTACATTTTGGTCACTGTGGTGATGGGGCGTTAGACCCCATTGCCACAATGTTCAAAATGTGCTTCAGCTATGGACCCCACACTTACATTTTGGTCACTGTGATGATGGGGGTTTGGACCCCATTGCCACACTGTTCAAAATGTGCTTCAGCTATGGACCCCACACTTACCTTTTGGTCACTGTGATGATGGGGGTTTGGACCCCATTGCCACAATGGTCATGGCCTGCTTGCATTGTGGGGGCCACATACATATATGAGTGGCACATGTGCTAGGGGGTCACATTGTATGTTCAAAGTCATGTTCAGTGTTGTAGGCATTTGACACAGTCTACACACGCTTGTCATGGTGTTGGGGGGATGTCTTTTTCTTGCATTCCCTAGGTTGTGGTGTGCTGGTTGTGTCATGCATTGTCCATCCCATGGGTGGTGGTGGTAGTAGTGACAGGCATCCAGCCCCCCTGGGTAAGGGTGGTAGTAGTGGTAGGCATCCAGCACCCCCTGGGTAAGGGTGGTAGTAGTGGTAGGCATCCAGCCCCCCCTGGGTGAGGGTGGTAGTAGTGGTAGGCATCCAGCCCCCCCTGGGTGAGGGTGGTAGTAGTGGTAGGCATCCAGCCCCCTGGCTAAGGGTGGTAGTGGTGGTGGGCATCTGGCACCCCCTGGCTAAGGGTGGTAGTGGTGGTTGGCATCCAGCCCCCTGGGTGAGGGTGGTAGTAGTGGTAGGCATCCAGCCCCCCTGGGTGAGGGTGGTAGTAGTGGTAGGCATCCAGCCCCCCTGGCTAAGGGTGGTAGTAGTGGTAGGCATCTGGCACCCCCATGGCTAAGGGTGGTAGTGGTGGTGGGCATCTGGCACCCCTGGCTAAGGGTAGTAGTGGTGGTTGGCATCCAGCCCCCTGGGTGAGGGTGGTAGTAGTGGTAGGCATCCAGCCCCCCTGGGTGAGGGTGGTAGTAGTGGTAGGCATCCAGCCCCCCTGGCTAAGGGTGGTAGTAGTGGTAGGCATCTGGCACCCCCATGGCTAAGGTAGTGGTGGTGGGCATCTGGCACCTCCCTGGCTAAGGGTGGTAGTGGTGGTTGGCATCCAGCCCCCCTGGCTTAGGGTGGTAGTAGTGGTAGGCATCCAGCCCCCCCTGGGTGAGGGTGGTAGTAGTGGTAGGCATCCAGCCCCTCTGGCTAAGGGTGGTAGTAGTGGTAGGCATCTGGCACCCCCATGGCTAAGGGTGGTAGTGGTGGTGGGCATCTGGCACCCCCTGGCTAAGGGTGGTAGTGGTGGTTGGCATCCAGCCCCCTGGCTTAGGGTGGTAGTAGTGGTAGGCATCCAGCCCCCTGGGTGAGGGTGGTAGTAGTGGTAGGCATCCAGCCCCCCTGGCTAAGGGTGGTAGTAGTGGTAGGCATCTGGCACCCCCATGGCTAAGGGTGGTAGTGGTGGTGGGCATCTGGCACCCCCTGGCTAAGGGTGGTAGTAGTGGTAGGCATCCAGCCCCCCTGGGTGAGGGTGGTAGTAGTGGTAGGCATCCAGCCCCCCTGGGTGAGGGTGGTAGTAGTGGTAGGCATCCAGCCCCCGGCTAAGGGTGGTAGTAGTGGTAGGCATCTGGCACCCCCATGGCTAAGGGTGGTAGTGGTGGTGGGCATCTGGCACCCCCTGGCTAAGGGTGGTAGTGGTGGTTGGCATCCAGCCCCCTGGCTTAGGGTGGTAGTAGTGGTAGGCATCCAGCCCCCTGGCTAAGGGTGGTAGTAGTTGTAGGCATCTGGCACCCCCATGGCTAAGGGTGGTAGTGGTGGTGGGCATCTGGCACCCCCTGGCTAAGGGTGGTAGTGGCGGTTGGCATCCAGCCCCCTGGCTTAGGGTGGTAGTGGTGGTTGGCATCCAGCCCCCTGGCTTAGGGTGGTAGTAGTGGTAGGCATCCAGCCCCCCTGGGTGAGGGTGGTAGTAGTGGTAGGCATCCAGCCCCCTGGCTAAGGGTGGTAGTAGTGGTAGGCATCTGGCACCCCCATGGCTAAGGGTGGTAGTGGTGGTGGGCATCTGGCACCCCCTGGCTAAGGGTGGTAGTAGTGGTAGGCATCCAGCCCCCTGGGTGAGGGTGGTAGTAGTGGTAGGCATCCAGCCCCCCTGGGTGAGGGTGGTAGTAGTGGTAGGCATCCAGCCCCCCTGGCTAAGGGTGGTAGTAGTGGTAGGCATCTGGCACCCCCATCGGTAAGGGTGGTAGTGGTGGTGGGCATCTGGCACCCCCCTGGCTAAGGGTGGTAGTGGTGGTTGGCATCCAGCCCCCCTGGGTGAGGGTGGTAGTAGTGGTAGGCATCCAGCCCCCCCTGGCTAAGGGTGGTAGTAGTGGTAGGCATCTGGCACCCCCATGGCTAAGGGTGGTAGTGGTGGTGGGCATCTGGCACCACCCTGGCTAAGGGTGGTGGTGGTGGTTGGCATCCAGCCCCCTGGCTTAGGGTGGTAGTAGTGGTAGGCATCTGGCACCCCCTGGCTAGGGGTGGTAGTAGTGGTAGGCATCCAGCCCCCCTGGGTAAGGGTGGTAGTAGTGGTAGGCATCTGGCACCCCCTGGCTAAGGGTGGTAGTAGTGGTAGGCATCCAGCCCCCTGGGTAAGGGTGGTAGTGGTGGTGGGCATCTGGCACCCCCTGGCTAAGGGTGGTAGTGGTGGTTGGCATCCGGCCCCCCCTGGGTAGGGGTGGTGGTGCGCATTCAGGCCCCTGTGTGCATATGTGGCATTGGTGATGGGCATCCCGCCCCTATGGTGCTGCTGTTGCTGGTGTAAGTAAATTCTGCATCCCTCTGTGTGTGTGTGATGTGTCGTGTACGTGTTGTATGTGTTTTGTGGTTGGTGTCTGACTTACCTTCTGCGCCGTACGCGTCCGTGCCTGTTCCGGTAGTAAATGTAGAATATTGGTATGATCGGGACGAAGGGATTCATGGTTGGTTCGTGTCGTTCGTCCTTCTCGTTGCTTCGCGTCGTCCTCGTCGCTGGCGTGTTCGTCTCGTAGCCGTGGATTGTGTTGTGGCGCGAATCGGAGCTTATGTGCGCCTCTCCCGGATGCTTTGACGTGCCGTGCGTAGCGACGGGTTCGGCGCGTACGGGAAGCGCATCGTACTTGTTCGGCCGGACGGAGCTGCATTTTCCCTTCCGTGCGACTCGATTCTGCGTTTCCGGATTCGCCTCGGTCGGAGAACAGGACCTGGATTGGGTGAGTACGACTCGGCCGGATTCTGTGCTGTTGTGCGCATCGTACTTACTCGTTCGGTCTGCTGTACGGATCGGTCGGGAAACAGGCATTCGCATGGCTTTTTTCCCGACCGAATGGTATTGGGTGCGCCTCCGACCGAGATCGGAATCGGCCCCTAAGTGTAGGAACAGGAATGAAACACCACTAGATTTGAAAGGCGTGTAGGGGAAGATCTGTCTTCAGGTGGAAAAATATTTTCCCTGCAAAGAAAAAAATGACAAACAGAAAAACTTCCCTTTCGGTTTTAGCAGGTTAAGAATTCAAGCCCTGCAATCTGCACTTTTTGCGTTCTAGGTTATTCCTTAGGTAATTATGAAATATCAAATGAGTGACATAAGGTTGCTGGGTCCATCACTACCATAGCACTTCCATCTCACAGTGCTTAAGCGGTATGGAGGAAAGAAAGTGCAAGGACAAATATAAACATACTGAGGTGGTTTGCACATATTAGTGGGTTATTAATTTTCTTGGAGCCTAAATTGGAAGTACCAGGTGACGTCCGTGCTCAATATGAAACTCCCTCTACAGATTGTTTGTCTGTCCATTGGATAATTGATATTATTCAAGTGTTCTTTTTCAGCCTCCATTTTTTTTTTATTACGGCCACACCATGTTCTGTTTATGCATCCCAAGCAATACTAAAATACTTTCAAACACTTTTTGATACTTCACAACAAGAACTTCCTGTCTGATAAAGGGGTATAAGTATTGCTAGTCCCGTCACCTGCATGACATAACATTTAACCTATTATGGTCCACCACGGCAGCAGGGGCCTCAATGACAGCACGGAGGCATCTGTAGATCAGGTTATGGAGAGTAGAAAGAAGGAAGTGCACACTAATTGATTACCTCCCATTTTTGGAACAAAATTAATGTGGATCCAAATGAAATGATATAATTCAGAAATCTGAGGAAGAGAGAAAAATCCTTCAACCTTTTCACAGAGGGTTGGGGTATGTTCTTTTGCTCCAAGGCAACTACCCAATAGATCTCAGGATACGCAATGTTCTATTTGAGGCCAAGTCTGGGGGGCTATGCTGGCTTCAAAATCTCAGTCCCAATTGCAGCACAGCAGCCCAAATCTTTACTATTCTAGAGTGGTAGGGGACAAATACAGCGTTGTCTTTCTTTTTTTTACAGTGCCTGGTGTCCACTAGTCCAAGACAAGTAGGCACTCAACATTCAAATAAAAAACCCTACATTGAGCAGTGTCCATTCCATTGCTTCCATTCCTTCCTTGTGTGGTATGGAAACATATAAAACTTGTTACATCCAGTGTACAAATCAAGGTTTGTTCTCCTTAAATGGTTGTTCCAACTTGTTTAAGAAGTTACTTGCATCTCTGATATCTGTAAAAAATAAAATCTAAATATTGACCAATGGGTTAAAGTGCAGAATTAAAGATTGAAATGATTAGTCTGATAACAGATTTGTGAGGGTTTTATGAACTTTATGGAGCATGTATATGATCGTGCATCTAGGATGGCCGTGTGTTGGAAAAAAAAGTTTTGCTTTTGTTGTTATTCATCCTGTTCAATTGCTGATTCTAGAATTGTCTCCAAGATTTTTCTTAAATTGCTGCATTGGGTTATCATCAAGTACTAAGTAGATTTCTCTGTCCATGAAGAGTTCAAATACTCTTCTTGCGTAATATATGGTGTATAGAACTACCAGTGCTCCCCCATTGCCTCCCTTTTTCACGGTTAAATTGTGATTATTGGTGAACTTGTTCAGAACCGCTTTCTCTTTGTTAGTCAAGTTGGTGTGTTTCTTTTTTTTACTTTTGTCCTTTGTGATCCCTTAATACTGAAGAAGAGTAATCTTAATCCCATCTGAAGATAATGTAGGAGTGCATCATATTCACACATAGTCAGCACTCAAATATACTCTGTTGTGACTAATGTACTAAAAGGAGAAGAGTATTATATGCTAAAAGGTGTTTTGTTTGAAATACATGTATTAAGAATGTGATTAATAAAGTTGTGTGGCAAGTTAGATATTAACACAACAGGAGAAAATAACACGAGATGTTGTATTGTGAGATACTTAGAATGTGTGCAACTAATGTTTAATGTTTATACGCATATTTTGAATTTATCAAGTGCAGATGCGTTTACACTGAACGTTTATAATACATTGCACTTATACGTGCTTTAAGCAGTTGCATTTATTTTTCTTGTAGAAAGGTGCACATATATTGTAACCCTGTGCACGTTAACTTAGCAAAACTAGGCATCGAGAAGAAATTAATTCAATTGCTGCTTACATTAAGATTTGAAATGTAATTCACGTTTAGCTTTCATTATGGAATGTATGTTGCTGAGTTGTTTCTATTGCAGTTGTGGATAAGCCTCATTATTTAAAATAAAGGAGTTTTGTACAAAGGGATGGCAAAGCACGAGAAGAAGCAGTTGGCCGAGGGAATCGCGGTAACGAGTGAGGAGAGGAATTCTCATAGTAGAGGAATGGCCAAGGCCGAGAAGAGATAATGTGTTATCTGGCTGGGAAAGGTATTGAAGGTTTCCAATTGTGCCAGAGCTATGGAAATTTCCCAAGGAGGAGCAACATGAGAGTGTCACGTCGACTGCAGGCGATATTATGCGCTGTGTTTAGTTAGGAAGAGAGTCCATCTTGGGTTTTCTTACGGAGCAGACCTATGCTACTGCTGCGTGGCTTTAAGCTACTTGATCCATTGTCTGAGTTTTTCTATTGAAGACTCTGATGGCTGACACCTTTCTTCTTTCCTAATTTGATTACATCCTTATTCAAATTCTTTATTTTAGGGTTGCCCTTTTAGGTAGAGTAGGGAAAGTTAGCTTACTCATGCTTGTTAAAGAGAATCATCTGATGCAAGTTAACCTTCATTTCTTCTTTCTGATTACCTGCGTTTTTATCTTAGAGTTAGTCGTTTGCTTTGTACTATATTCGGTTCATCTCTGAAGGAGTTTTGGACTTAGTCGGATCTCTTTGTATTTTTATACGATTATGTTGACAGAAATCTATATTTGAACTTATAATTAAACCTACTAAACCCAGATCAAAGAGTCGAGTGGATGAATGTGTAGCCACATTGGTTGCATTGTATTGAAATGATAACCAGTGATTTGATTCCTTTCCCCGCTCACTCTACTAGAAAGACCTGTCCCCTCTGGAGAGAATTGTGTAAATGGACCTAGACTTTAACAATACTGATTTTGAAAAGGTTTCAAGATCTTTGCGACTTTCTAGTGGACAAAATGTCAACTTGGGCCGAAGTTCTTTGCAGTTAGCAGTGTTGGTATCAGCATTGGGGGTTAGTATATTGGTGGAATATTTTTTCAAGTTGAGGATACTCATGAATTTGTTGAACATAATTTCTGTTCTGCTTATATATTTTTTATTGAATGCAGAGACAAAATATATATACCCTTTTTCTCTATACTTATTTGGGAATATTGATGAACAGGCTTTGTTTTAACTTTGCTTATTTCTTCTTGTTTGTTGTTTTTTGCTAGACACGTCTCTCAAAAGGAAGTGTTTTTGCTAATCAAAATGGTTGCTATTTCAGTGTCTTTCAAAGTGATTGTTCTCATTGTTATTCTGATTTTAATTTCTTTGTTTCTGTGAAGGTACTTATGTCTGTAGTGTGTGAATTACTACTTCTGTCTTTCTTTGTGTTGCCAGAGTAAATCTTAAAACAAGCTCGGTGGACCTTAGGCAGCCTGAGACTGAGATCAGCCCCAGCGTCCAATTAACTGCTTCATAGGCCCAGCACTCCCAATAAAGCTGGGCTTGGCCAATGGTTTTCTCATACAGTCTTTGCGCTATAGCCCTGAAAGCACAAACCTATCACACTTATGCTATGCTCACCCATGCAATGGCATCGTATGTCGCATGATGTAGTGGGCATTCTTGGCAATCTTCTAGCTAGTGAAGAAAGAGGCCATACATTTTGATAAATGATAGGTCATGCAAAATTACATAACCACATTTGCATTACTAAATGCAATAACCACATTAACATTTTTCATACCAAAAAATACGACATTTGATTGAGAGAGTTTACTGCTAATACATTTGTTATGCAGTATTTAGCCAGACCATGGGAGTGTGCAGACCTGTGCTGGTTCTATCCAAGATGCTAATGTTGTCTGCATTTTGTTATAATCCGAATATCCCTGAACCTAGCCCTATCAATCAAAATGTTTTGTTCTATATCATCCACATAATGATTAAGTAGTGTTAGAACCAGTACATCTCTGTTTCAAGCCGTTTTTGTTGATATTTTATGTGAGAAGGAAGAGTTGTCTCCTAATCTATCATGAATCCAAGTATTGTCACATAAAGATTGGATTGCTGTCAGAAGCAAATGAGCGATTCTCCAGGAGACTAACGTTTACCAGAGTCTGACATGGATGATCTATTCAAAGGCAGTTTTAAAATTAATAAACACAGCATAAATGGGTAGAAGACCTGACTTCGTGTGACATTCCATTAGTCGGAACATCACATATCCAAGATACTGCTATAAGTTCTGAAGCTGGTTTGGAATCAACGAACTAAAGCTTTTTCAGTAGCCCATGCATAAAGAGATGTCTAATATTTTTTTTTTTTGTAAAACATTTTTTATTAAACAAAGAAAAACACGCATCTACAATTTCAGGACAATACAAAGGGAGCAATACACAATGCATCATTGGTTCACTAAGCGATAATTCAGAATTTACTCATACATGATGAAGAGTCTGGGGAGACTGGGGGTGGTCACGGACAGGGGCAAAGGAGGTTGACATATTTCTCCACGATAAGAGTTCCACTTGCCCCACACACGAGACCACTTTTTGGGACATCCGCGCGATATATACACAGTTTTCTCTCTAAACATTGCCCAGTCCATATCTTTTTCCCATTCTTGTGTCGTGGGCGGGTTACTCGCCCCCAACGTTGTGCAATATTCCTCTTAGCCAACATTAGCCCCAGCGTTACCCACTGCGTCAAACCGACATTTAAATTAGTTGGTTCCCAGATGTTAAGGAGACATCTACGGGCCTCCACGTGGAGCTGCACCGACAATACATCATTAATAATGTCATGGATGTCCCGCCAGTAAGTTTGGATCTGGGTGCATTCCCAAATTATGTGGAAAAAGGTTCCCAGCTGGTCACATCCCCGCCTACAGGTGCCCTCCCCCACCCTCCCCATTCGCACCAGTTGAGGACCCGTTATATAAATACGGTGGAGAAGTTTTAGCTGGACGAGGCGGAGACGAGCAGATATTGCTACTACTCTGGGAGAGGAAACTGCCTCCTGCCATTCCTCATCATCCATTTCTATACCATCCCCTGTCCACTTTTCTCGGAGGGCCTGGAGAGGGTCCGCGATGTTGTTGACCAGTTTTCTGTATATCAGGGAGATGGTACTGTCAGGGAGATGGCCATCTAGTACTCTATCCTCTAGTGGGGATGTTTCTGGCAGTGTGGTCCCGGGTTGTAAGTGTGTGCGGAGCGCGTGTCGGACCTGTGTGTATCGGAAGCGTTCTGATTCCGCCATGTTATATTGTTGCTGCAGCGCTGCAAAAGATTTAATGTCAGACGTGTCCCACAGATCTCCTATTCTTGCGATACCTATGAGTTCCCACTTGTCAAATCCTTTACTCTTCCACAGGTCCCCCAGTTGTTCGGAGTCCCATAGTGGCGTTGCGAGTGTTAGTTTTCGTCTCCAGCCCAGGCGAGTGGTTGCTGTGTGCCAAACGTGTACTGCATGTTTAGTGGGGCCCGTTAGTGGATAGCGCCGGGGTTTGGAGTAAAGGGCTCTACTGAAAGTCCCACCAGAGAGGAGCCACCTATCCATGTTATATCCCGGGTCGTGCTGCTGGGCATAGGTGCAGTGGTTAATGGCGGACAGATGGGACGCCCAGTAATAGAGCTGTATATCTGGGAGGCTAATGCCGCCATCATACCAGTTCAAGGAAAGTTTGCTGAGAGCAATACGAGGTCTACCACTCCAAAGTAGTTCTCGTTGGAGGCTCTCGCCCTCTCGGAAATATGACGCGGGTATCGGATCCATGGAGTTTTGCAGGACGTACAGGAACCGGGGCAGGGACATCATCTTAAAAAGGGCGGCCTTACCTAACAGGGAAAGAGGAAGCGACTTCCACCTGGCTATATCTTTGCGCAGCTGGATCAACGGGGGTCGAAGGTTACGGGAATAGCGAAGAGATGGATCCAAAGACAGAAAGACACCCAGATATGTAAACCCTTCAGTACAGGTTTGTAAAGGGCACCCACGTGGCAGGAGCGGAGGCTCACCTGTCACCACGAACAGTAGGGACTTGTTCCAGTTTATGGAGTAACCGGAGTATCGTCCAAAAACCGTGAAGATATCCAAGACCACTATTAAGGATCTCCTAGGAGAGGCCAGATACAGGAGGATATCGTCCGCGTAAAGGGAAATCCGGTCATCCCACTCCGAAGACCAGCGCATACCCCTGATCCTCGGATCCCCCCGTATCCATGCTGCCAGTGGCTCAAGCGCTAAAGCAAACATCACTGGGGACAGGGGGCAGCCCTGACGGGTTCCTCTGCCCAGCTCGAATGCGGCCGACTTCTTATTGTTGACCACCACTTGGGCCATAGGTTGGGAATATAGTAGCTTCACCCATTGAATGTATTTAGGACCAAACCCCATTTTTTCCAATACTGCCCACAGGTACGCCCATTCGATAGTATCGAATGCCATAGCTGCGTCCAGGGAGACTATAACTGCTGGTTCCAATATAGAGGCCGCCCTACCCAGGACCCCGTGCACCCTGCGTATGTTCAATGCCGTGTTACGGTGCGGTATAAAACCTGATTGATCCGGGTGGACCAGGGTTTCAATCACTGTCACCAGGCGAGTAGCGAGTAGCTTAGCTAGGATTTTGGGCTCCGCATTTAACAAGGATATCGGTCGATAAGAACCACATTCTGTCTTGGGCTTACCTTCCTTATGGATGGTAACTATTGTAGCCGTACGCTGGTCTAGCGGCAATACGCCCGCCTGATTCGAGTCCTCAAACATGGCTCGCAGATACGGGGCTAGTACGTCCGGCTTAAGCTTGTAAAGTTCTATTGGCAGTCCGTTAGGGCCAGTGGCTTTACCCGGCTTGAGTGACCGTATTGCTGCCGCTATTTCATCGTTGGATATGACCCTGTCCATAAAGTCGTGTTCAACCCCCGACAGTTTAGGAAGAACAATATCGGTAAGCATCTGGCGGGAGTCCTCCATAGGGTAAGGGGCTACCGATGTATAGACAGCCTTAAAGTGGGTCGCGAAAGAGTCTACAATTGCCTGCGGGTCCGACTGGGGGTTCCCCTCCTGCCCCCGGAGTTCCGGTACTAATCTACTTGCCCACTCTCTCTTATCCAACCAGGCCAAGAGTTTCCCGGCCTTATCACCCATCTCATACATCCGGCCCTGGACCGCTCTCCCCATAGCCTGCGCCTGATCTGTCGCTAGTGCCCTGTATTCCTGTTGTTTGAGTTTGAGGAGGTGGAGTTTATCGGGTGTAATGTCCAGTTCCAGATCTGCCTCAAGTCTCCCAACCTCCGTCTCCAGCGCCACCAACTCTCTACGCTGCTCCCTCTTTTTCCCGATATTAACGATAGAGCCTGGCCCCGTATCACTGCCTTAAATGCCTCCCAAAGTACCCGAGGGGACTCCACCGATCCTTCATTCTCCTGAAAATAGTTATCAATGGCCGTAAGGAGCTCCTGTCGGATATGAGGATCGCGTAGGTACCACGGATTGATGGGGGCCACACGTCCCACTTGTTGATATCCGATTGACAATTGGAGCCACAACGGCGAGTGGTCTGAAATGCCCCTAGCTAAATGTTTTATCTCACTAATTTGGGGAATTTGGGATGCAGGTAGTAGAAAGTAATCGATTCTGGATAGACTCCCGTGGGCCCCGGAGTGGAAGGTATATTGGGAGGTGTCAGGGTGGAAAACCCTCCACCCATCTGCCAGCCCCAAGGCGTCTAAGAAGTCGGGGAGCCAGCCCTGCGTTCGGGGGAGATCCCGCGGAGGGTAGCGATCCAGACCTCCAGAAACCACCGAGTTGAAGTCCCCTCCCAGCACCAGGAGACCCTCCGGGACCTCTAGCAGCAGCCTACCCAGGTCCCCAAACGTGGTTGCCTGAAGGCCCGGGGGGACATATACCGATAGGAAGGTGACAGGGTGGCCCTCCCACGTGCCCGAGACTCCAACATATCGCCCTCTATTATCTGACCAAGTGTCTTGTACCACCAGGGGAAAAGTTTTTCTCATCAAGATACCAACGCCCCGGGAGCCCGTGGTGAAACCCGCATGTGCTAGCAATATGTAACCCCCTCTATGCAGTGCTCTACATGTGTCTCCAACTAGGTGTGTTTCTTGCAGTAAGACAATGTCAGGTGCCCGGCGCCTGACCTCCTGTGGAACAATATTTCGTTTAATCTTGTCCCTCAACCCATTGACATTCCAACTCAGCAGCCTAACCCCCTTGACTCCGACTGGTGCCATATCGCGGTTTACTGAAATTCTCTAAGTGCATTGTTACTCCCCCGATCCGTATGTCTGTGTCACTTTCTGATGCAATCAAAACTTCAAACAAAAAATTTAACAGTCCCCCCCCACACCCCCCACCCTGCCGCCCTGCCCACTGGGCTTAGAACTGCCCATGAAGTTGCAGAGTGCCTGTCGCCCAACAGAATAATCAAGAAAGATAAGAAAACCCTAGAAAAAAGGGGGGGGGAGGCAGAGTCCGCCCCATCCCAGCCCACATTATCTACTTTGTACCCACACATCATAAACGCCACATTTCCATTTACGTCCACCTACTATGCCACTTTAAATCTAGAAGTCCTCGACCTCCTGTCTGCATTCACCCCAGACTGCAAGAAACATCCGTGGCCGGCCATTGGTTACGTGTCCTCTCAGGCCGGTTGACTGTTATCCGTGCCCCCCCTGCTGTGCCGGGTTTCTCCCTCCCCTGCTCTCAATCCAGTCTACCGCTGCCTCAGGGTGTTCGAAAAACCACACTCGCCCATCCGCCTCGACCCGGAGACGGGCAGGGAACAGCATGGCGTACTTCATACCCTGATCCCTGAGGACCCGTTTAACTGACATGAATGATCGCCTTTGCCGCTGTACCCTTTGGGTGAAATCCGGAAAAAAGGAAATGTCTGAGTTCTCGTAGCGCAGGGGGTGCCAGCTCTAGCGTTCTGAAGAATAACGTCTCTGTCCCGGAAGTTCAGGACTCGCGCCAACATGGGCCGCGGGGGAGCGCCCGGTTTGGGACGGCCGCCCGGGACCCTGTGGGCACGTTCAATGACAAAGAACTTACTGAGGCCCTTGGGTTGCAGGTGTTTAAGGATGAGGTCTTCCACAAAGAGGTCTGGAGTGAGCCCCTCCGCCTTCTCCGGGACTCCAAGGATGCGCAGGTTATTGCGACGCATGCGGCCTTCGTAGTCATCCAGCTTAAGGTCGGTAAGGTGGCGGAAGTCCTGTAGCTCCTTAATCGCTCCCTGCATTTGTGAGACATCCTCCACGAGGCTGGCCGTTGTAAGTTCCACTTGCTTAACCTTTTCGTTCAGCTTGCCCATATCCGCTCTGATATGGTTGACCTCTATAGCCACCGTGTCCAGAGAGGTCTTGACTCCCGCTATGGCGGCCATAACGTCGTTGAGCGAAATTTCCTGCTCCTCCTCAGCTGTTCCGCCGGAGTCTCTGGGTGCCCTGGTCTGTTGTGAGTCTTTCGGGACTGTATACCGGTCTAGCTTGTTTGACTGTGTTGCCTTGGGACCCCTGGCCCCCGTAGTCTTGGCTCGTTCCGCCATGCTCCGCCTCCAGCTGCTCTTGCTGATATAGTCTGTGATGTGACGCGGTCTCTCCTGGTTGGTATGGCAAGCAGGGGGTGCTTTCCGCCAACGGGCTTCAAGTCCCCCACCCGTCTCCCTTCCAACTAATTAGTTCTCCTGTCCGAGTTGGGTGCTCCTCTGTCTTTGCCGGGGCGTAGAGATCCGGCGGTGGGGGCTGCGGACGCCTGCACAAACGCCGCTCCCTGGGGGTCCCTGCCAATATGGGGTATGTACTCAAGGCCCCGGTACCGGTCCAGGCATCCCTGGGAGACTCGGGACTTCCGACCGGGCGCGGGAGCCAGTAGGTATTCAGTGCCAAGGGTGGGGCACCGCCATTTTACTTCTCGCGGCCCGCCACTCCAGCACTTTGGTACGGCGCCCGCTCACCGCCGCCGTCCCAAGTCCCCCACCTGTCCCACCTCCAGCCGAGGCGTTCTCCTATCAGTGCTGGCTGCCCCTCCGTCTTTGCCGGGGTGTAGAGATCCGGCGGTTGGAGCTGCAGTTACCGGCAAAACAGCCTTTCCCTGGGGCCACCGTCGACGGGAGGTATACACTCAAGGCCTCGGTGCGCTGGGAGATTCGGGGTTTTCGACCGGGCGGGGGAGCCAGTAGGTGTTCGGTATCTCGCGGCCCGCTCCCCTCGCCTCGCCCTTATCACAAGGTCCACCGTCACTCCAGCCCTGCGGTATGGCTCCCCGCTCACCTTCGCCACCTCCGCCGCCCGTATGGTTGCTGTCCGTGTGATGACTGTCAAGGCGACCCAAGGCTCCAGAGTCCCTCCGTCCGTTTCTCCCGTCGCCGCGCCGCCGCAAGGCAGTAGGGGTCCGGTCGCAGCCCCTCACCCGGCCTGACTCGCCACTGTGTGTCCCGGCCGCGGGCCTCACCGTAGGCCGAGACCGCCGGAGCCGATATCTCCGCTTCTGGGCGCACCTCAGACACCGGAGTCGGCTGGATGAGCCCCGGAGGTGATCCGGTCGCCGAATCTGTCGAGGGGTACCTCGGATCAGTACTCAGGATAGTCGTGGGCTAGAACGAGCGGCGGAGCCTTCTTACAGCACGGCCATCTTCAGTCCGCGCTTGGCCACGCCCCCCGAGATGTCTAATATTGAAGAAAATTATATTTCGCCTCCATGTCTATTAGCGCGACCATGCGGTAATTAGTTGAATGAAGTTTTCCCATTTTTTTGTGCATTGTCCACAGAATGGAGCCATTCATGGTTTCCAGATTTGTTGCGGTGAAATTACAGTCATTAAACATAAGAAAAAGCCATTGAGCCCAAGAGGCTTGATTAGACTTGAATATATGAGATGGTTGACAATTGGTACTGAGTGCACCATCTGCCCTATCCTTGATAGCAACCTTTTTAAAAAAAACAAGCTGTTGTCATTGAAATGTTCAACATGTACATACACATGTGAGGTGATTAATACCTAAAGCACTTTAATGTGATGGTCATCTTTCATCTTACAATATCGCAGGTTTAATTGTACCATATTGCTTAAGAACATAGGGCCCCCTGCATCAAACTAAAAACCGATCGCAAACGGGCAGATTCGCAGAATCTGCCCTTTGCGATCGGTATTTTGCATTTGGGATGCATCATCCCAAATGCAAAAATCGCAATTTAAGTAATCGCAAATTTGCGATTACTTAAGTGCGATTGCATTTAAGGAATCGCAATTTGCGATGCCTCAAATGCAATGCATGAGGATATTTAAAATAGCGATTTCGCTATTAGGGGACGCTAATTACCGTCAAATGAAACTTGATGGTAATTAGCGAAAACTTTGAAAAAGCACTAAAGTGCATTTTTCAAAGTTCAAGGTTACACACACACATGCCCTTGGGGCATGTGTGTGCGCAACATGGATTCACTTAGCAATTTCAGGGGTGCTACAGGGTGTCATCTTGGCACCTAGCACCCTTGAAATTGCATGACAATTTGCGAGTACCTATTGGGTACTCGCAAATTGCGCATTCAATTCCCAATCATTCCTATGGGCCTCCAGGCCCATAGGAATGAAAGGAAGCAATTCCTTAATTGCGACTCGCAATTTGCGAGTCGCAATTAAGGAATTTGTAGGAATCGCTAATTTATTTGTGATTCCTACATGCATAGCCAATAGCGAATCTTTAATGGCGATTCCTTAAAAATCGCAATTAAGGATTCGCTATAGGCTATTTTGATGCATGTGGGGGTATATTCCTCTCACCCACCTCCAAACTAGGCGAAAAAAGATAGTATTGAGAGTCAACAAAACTAATTGTTTTAAGCCGATTTAAGGTAATTTCTAGTCAAAACAGGTCTGGTAGGTTAAAGGTTCAAATTATTCTCCTTGTGGGTTAGAGAGTTTACTCAATGTACCTTTTTCTATACACAGTAATATTTCATTCTTTATAACGAAACATATTTAGAGCTTGTTGATGTGCTTAGCTTAAAACTTTGGACAAACAACCTTATTTTACTTGGTTGGCTGATTAGCAATAGCAGCAACAGCAATTGCAGAGCAATAGTACTCTGCAGCAATGACTGATTTAGTGGAAAAAGGATAGGGCTAATCCACTAAAGTGCAGAAAGTAGGTTTGGTCTCGTTGTGGTACAATAAAGTGATATACTATAATGCACTGTTGCCTTCAGGATTTCCCTATTTCCATTCCATGAGTTTTACAAAATTCCAGAATTTCCTCCCATCTTTGCATTTGGTGATTTCATGTGAGGGTACCTAATTCCTGTTCAATTTTTCTTGTTTAGCGACCCAAAATACTTTTTAATTCTGTTTTCATCTGAGTTGGCCTAGGTCTATGGTGTGTGTGTCATGTCTAAGGGCCTGATAAGATCCCGGGGACAGGTTACTCCATCACAACGGTGACGGATATCCTGTCTGCTGAAATATTAATGCTGTAGAATATAATGGGATTTATATTTCGGCGGATGGGTTATCTGTCACCATTGTGAAGGAGTAACCCGTCCGCCAAGATCTAAAACGGGCCGTAAGTCTTAATTTAAATTGATCTTTTCTAATTCACATTTTAAGCTCTTGAGTATATTATTGTACCCACCATTTAAATCTGGTTTGGATTTGATACCAGGTAGACCATGTCAAGCAGGGGAAATCGTTTTTAATAAATATGCCCGTACGGACGACCAGTGGCTGCCTTTTTCAATATTGGGAGCATTTTTTAAGAGGGCCAGCCTGTTTGTCTTTATTAATGATCCCATCCGGGTCACCAAACTTTTGCTCGCTGATGAATGCCATTTAATATGTCTCAAATTACAAAATCCTGAAGGTGCATCCTCTGTACAAACCATATTAAGGGGCGGAAGGACTGCAATTAGATAAACACCTGAGGAAAGTAGTCACTTTCTTGCCTTTTTTTCTTGCTTTTTAAAATTTAGTATTTTGGAGAATAGAGACAAAGATACAAAAGTGTAATCCTATAACAGTATGACATCCTCTCCCTCACCTACTACTGCATTACAAGATAAGCATATAGTTACTCTTCTTGCCTCACCCATACTTACCTTGGGCGAAAATTATTTAATTACTGTTCTTACCTCCATCAATGCGTCCTTGTGATTTAGTGGTTAGGTCGATGTAATGAAGGCAATATTTTTTTTTGTAATATAACACATGCAGTGTAGTGGGGGTGTACCATAACATCACATATTCCACAGGATTTCCCTATTTCCATTCCATGAGTTTTTGCAGAATTCCAGAATTTGCTCCCATCTTTGCATTTGGTGATTTCATGTGAGGGTACCTAATTCCTGTTCAATTTTTCTTGTTTAGCGACCCAAAATACTTTTTAATTCTGTTTTCATCTGAGTTTGCCTAGGTCTATGGTGTGTGTCTCATGTCTAAGGGCCTGATAAGATCCCGGGGGACAGGTTACTCCATCACAACGGTGACGGATATCCTGTCTGCTGAAATATAAATGCTATAGAATATAATGGGATTTATATTTCGGCGGATGGGTTATCTGTCACCATTGTGAAGGAGTAACCCGTCCGCCAAGATCTAAAACGGGCCGTAAGTCTTAATTTAAGTTGATCTTTTCTAATTCACATTTTAAGCTCTTGAGTCTATTATTGTACCCACCATTTAAATCTGGTTTGGATTTGATACCAGGTAGACCATGCCAAGCAGGGGAAATAGTTTTTAATAAATATGCCCGTACGGACGACCAGCGGCTGCCTTTTTCAATATTGGGAGCATTTTTGAAGAGGGCCAGCCTGTTTGTCTTTATTAATGATACCATCCGGGTCACCAAACATTTGCTCGCTGATGAATGCCATTTAATATGTCTCAAATTACAAAATCCTGAAGGTGCATCCTCTGTACAAACCATATTAAGGGGCGGAAGGACTGCAATTAGAGTAAACACCTGAGGAAAGTAGTCGCTTTCTTGCCTTTTTTCTCGCTTTTTAAAATTGAGTATTTTGGAGAATAGAGACAAAGATACAAAAGTGTAATCCTATAACGGTATGACATCCTCTCCGTACTACTGCATTACAAGATAAGCATATAGTTACTGTTCTTGCCTCACCTATACTTACCTTGGGCGAAAATTATTTAATTACTGTTCTTACCTCCATCAATGCGTCCTTGTGATTTAGTGGTTAGGTCGATGTAATGAATGCAATATTTTTTTTTATAATATAACACATGCGGTGTAGTGGGGGTGTACCATAACATCACATATTCCACAGTTCAGCTATTCTCCAATGCTTGGATTTTGAGAATAATGCTGTCCAGGGTCTACAAGTTTCCTACATTTGTAACACTGCTTTTTATTGTCCCCAAAGTTACCCATCAGTCCTAAAGATATCGCCGCTGCATACAAGAGAGGTGTGGTGGAGAGGTGTGGTGCAGCGGCCAGGGCAGCTGACTTCGGAGCACAGGGTTCACGGTTCGATCCCCGGCTCCGGCGGCAGCTCAGCTCAGCACCATGTGACTCTGGGCAATAGCTCACTTAATTTCCACTCCGGCCCCCAGCGCCTTGAGACCCGTAAGGGTGAGTAGCTGCGCTATATAAAAACGGACTTACTTACTTACAAGGATCTCAGCCAGTATCCTTTGGTTTCCAAAGCCTATATTGGACCAGAAGTCTCTGCAGGTCCTTGTCACAAATACTGCAACATAAGTACAGGTACTGCTGTAATGTATTACTCTGCTCTCTTCTCCGTATTTTAACTATTATATGGCAACCTTGCAATTGTATTTTTTAAATCCTACTCTGGAAAATAACTTGTGCTTAAACAATTCAAAAGGAATGAATGTAATTGTAATGGTGGAAATATTATATTTTGCTTTCCACCATTATAAACATATATAATTACAATGCAAGCTTAGTACTATCTTTATTTGATAAACCAAGAGAACCACATTGGTAATTCAAATATCACAGATTATCTATCACCTTTGGTTTGCTCTTTCACATATTCAATTCACTCATTGTCCAATAGCCCAGCTTAGTTACAACCACTGCATTTGCAAGAATTTCCTATATCTTGAATCTCACATTTGCTTAACACCCAACATCACAGTTCACTGCTGGAACTGTTGCCACTAAAACAAACTGCAACTGAATCTCAGTCTTAATCCTGGCCCTATTGAGATTATGTGTATGTGTTTCTCATGGAGGAAGTTGTGATAGGTCCTGAATAGTAGATGTTTTACTCCTGCCACTATAAAGTTACATGCATTATCAGTTCTCATAGAGTCTGACCATTTACATAGCTTATCTGAAAGTAGCAGAAGATTTATGCTTTCTCATGTTAGAACCCTTGTGCCTTTGGGGACTTCATTTCAATCTGTTAGCCCTACTTTTCACAGGGATTCCCTGAGTACACATTTTTGTAACCTATCCCAGCCGGTTTCTTATTCTCCCTGAAGATGTTATCATTTAAATTCGTTTTGACCATAATATAGCTGCATACTCCTTTTCTAGTCCACAGTATGGGATCCTTACTCTATTTCATCAGTCTTCTTTCAACATGACTGGTTTCTTCTTTAAAAAGAAGTCGAACAAGTGAACTCTATTCGCTAGCATCGTTCTTAGTAGGGTGTGCCCCCACCATTTTTCCTTGCATCCGTTTCTACAGAAAGTGACATCATTAGTTTCCAGCAAAACATGTCCATCATCTATTTCAACAAGATGTGATATCACCACATTTCCCAGCAATCCTTTTTTCAGGAAGTGACATTATTGGTTTCTTGCCAAAATCACCTTTTAAAAAAAATGATCCAGACAACAGGACCACATTAGCGAGTATCCACCTCTAGAGGAAGTGACATTACTAGTTTTCCACCTAAAATCCTTGCTAACTTCTCTACTTCAGTTTGCTTCTCAGGGTGTTCCCAAGTTAAGGGGACACCCCCTAATGGGACATACAGACATGGGTGTTCACTGTTTGTGTGTGCTAGGGACAGGAAGGGCCCTAGGGCGAAACCTCTTCTCCCCTGCAACCTCATCAAGCACCTACAAGGTAAGACTTCATCTTGTGCCTAGCCCAGCAACCCTCACTACCTATGCCCACAATCACACCCAGACTGAGACTAAACAAATGCTCCAGACACCACAGACCTCATCACCTATTGCAACCTCACAAGATTCTTCATCACAAAAACACGGCTCACTCCCACATCCTCATACATCCTAGATGCCATTCTTCCCACAGACTACAGCATCCAGTAAGTGGACAGTGTTCATAATAAGGGTCACCTTACACCCAAGAGAAACAAGCAATACTCAACCGTAATGCTGCATGTCACGTACCACTGCCCTCTCACTGCAAACTGGTCTGCCACCTTCCACCTACAGGCTTCTCGATCAGAACAAGGACTTCATAGGCAAATTCTTGGACCTCCTCACCACCTCATTCATCCGACATGCCTGCACACAACACTCATCTCTAACTTCTGCTAGGAATATAGGCATTAGATAAGTGGCTAAGACTCAATTGCTGAGTCATATGAAGTTATTCACTCATATGCTTGATCTAGGTTGATCCCGGAACTCCAACCCAGAAGCTTCTGATTGAAAACAAAGAATCTTTTATATCACAAAAAAACTCAAATAGGTCGGAGAACCTCTAAGTCTTTCTAACCTATAATACCAAGGAACTATTTCAATCCTATCTGATCCTGTTGGTTCTGCCATGCACCCATTAACTCCTCATGTGCCTTCACTTCAGTTCTTCTGGCATGGATTGTGTTATGTGGAGAGAGAGATGGCTTGTGCATGTGTGAATGTAGCCCAAGTTAAAAAAGAGTATATGTGTCACTTTTGTTTAAATTGCATGCAATGTCTGAAATATTTGAGATATCGTTCCTATTAACATTATCTTATGGGTAGGCCTGTGGTGATGAGAGACACTCTAAAGTTCTCTACTTAAGGGTCGAGCACTGTTGTTTAGAATACCTTATCCACACATTTAACGTTCATGCTCATCTAACATTTGTTTTTCATAACAGATTTTATTGAGTTTCTTGCCATCATACGGCCCAAAGGACCACATATACACATACATATTAATGCATACAGCGGCATGACATTGCATATTAGTGATAGAAAAAACAAAGCAGTGCAACACGCTGCGATATAACTTGTTTGCGTCTCTCCAAATCTGTCCTGGGCAGTGCCCGATAAACCTAGATAACATTCCATAAAATACATCACTATGGGCCAGATGTACGACCTGCCAAAGAGCGCCTCGCAAATTGCGTCGCATTTGCGACTCGCAATTTGTGAGGCGCTATTTGGCATGTACAACAGTGTGTTTAACACTGTTTGCGATTCCCAATGGGGTCGCAAATTGCGAGGCTCATGAGTATTAATGAGCCTCTCGCAATTTGCGAGCCCATTGGGAATGACAGGCCCTCCCAGGGATGGTGGCCTGCTGGGCTCAGCAGACCACCATGTCTGGGGCTGCTTTGAAATAAAGCAGCTTTTTTTAATTAAATGCAGCACGTTTTCCTTGAAGGAAAACGTGATGCATTTAAAAAAAGAAAAAAATGAAACTTTTCGTTTAATTTTTAAGGGCAGGCAGTGGTCCCTGGGACTACTGCCTGCCCTTAAAAAATAATATTGCATGCATTTGCAAAGGGGAAGGGGTCCCCTATGGACCCCTTTCCATTTGCGAATGCATTACCACCTACTTGAAGTAGGTGGTAATTTGCAGTGTTTTGCGACTGCAATTGCGGTCACAAAACATTGGTACATTGCTTTATGGTCGCTATTAGGAAGGGAACGCCCCTTCCTAATAGCGAGTCGCAAAACAGTATTTTGCGAGTCGCAATTTATTTGCGAGTCGCAAAATACTGTTTGTACATGGGCCCAAGCTTTTAGCGTGCGCAAACTGGTCTAAGACCCTTTGCGCACGCTAAAAAGTGGCGTACATCTGGCCCCACATCTCGACCAAAGGTCTGCAGTTCCACATCGATGTTGTTGGCAATCGACAACGGTAGGTCTAGGGAGAGGCCCTGGTAGTCAGCCTACCGCTGCCAAATTTTCGTATGTTTCTGGGGGCATTCCCATTCTCGAAAAACAGACACCTCCAACTCCATAAAAAGTCCATCCCACTCCTCCAGGCACCCACCAGGAGCGGTGTATCAGACCTCCATAATCTAGCTATGTCTCGTTTAGCAAGTGTGAGCAAGTGTGAGGCCCAAAAATAAAAGATGGTGCTTATTTCTATCCCATCTGTAATATGGAGTAGGGTCAGTCTGGGTGATCTAGGAAGCTCCCACCCCAGGACCTCAGCAAGGCATGTGATCACCCCTTTCCAGAATCTAGCCAGAGCTTCACAGGCCCATACCGTATGTAGGAAAGTGCCCTTGACATTTCGGCAACCCAGGCACACAGGAGATGTTATCAGTCCAGCCCTCCAAAGCCTGTACCGCGTGTAACAGGCCCTGTGCAGTTATTTGAATTGGTCAATCTTAAGCGTGACAAGATAGCGCCCACCTGGGAGACTCCGGGCCTCCGTCCAATCATTGATGGGGCCTAAGTCCCTCTGCCACGTCGTCCTTAGGGTCTCAAGAATGGTCTTGCTGTGTGTAATGAAAGATTGGTCTCTCATCAAAAGCATTCCCTCTAGTCGGTTAAAAGTTTTGAGAGTCGTAATGTTGGTTATGTATGGCGGGAGTGCATGGCAGAATTGCAGAAATTTGTAGAACTGGCAATGCGGCATGGAGTATTCCTCTATTAGTTCTTGAAATGATTTGAGAGTGAGGCCATGCATAACATCTCCAATAGAGGAGATCCCTATCTGGTCCCAGCCGCGAAAGCCCTGGATGTCCGCCAAGTGGGGTAGCAACCAATTGTGCCATAGCGGTGTCTTGCGTGTAAGACGGCCCCACCAACCCCTCCGGCGAAGAGATTGTCACCACGTACGTATCACGACTCTTGTGGCGGGGGCAAGATCTGGACATCCGCCCTACTATATAGGTATGACTACATAGTGGGGTCTTCCAATAACCAGTGCTCTACGTCATGGGCTGAGTTGTCTCTAGATCCGTACCACGAGTTACTAAGCACCTGGAGGTGCGAGGCTGCGTGATAGGAATGCCGCCACAGTATGTGGATTGAAAGCACGTGCATAGCACCACCTGAGATGCTCTGCCCCCCCCCATGGAAACTGACCCAGCGAAAAACATGACAGTGGGACCGAATAGGGGTGGTTCTGTAGATGGTAGAATAATCGTGGGATGGAGACCATCTTAAATATGGCAGACCTCCCGTATAGAGACAGTGGCAGTCCCATCCGAGATCTAATTTCAGTCTTTACCCTTTCAGTCGCAATGCTTAGATTACGGTCCCAGGATATCTTTTGGTTGTCTGACAGAAAGACCCCTAAATATTGCAGACCCTCCATGGCCTGTGACAAGTCCACAGCCCATCGGCCGTTCCCGAGTGTCCTCCGCAATGGCCATATAGTAGATTTATGAACATTTATTTAGAGGCCTGACGTTTCTCCGAAGATTCACTTAATCTGCAAGATTCAGGGACCCGATTTATGCGGGTCTGTGAGAAAGAACAAGCTATCGTCTGCATATAACGCAATGCGATCAGAAATTTCCATTGTCCATTCAAAGCCTCGGACCAGGGCATCCCTACGGACCCAGACAGCCGGGGCTCGATGGCCAATGCAAACAACAGGGGAGATAAGGGACATACCTGTCGAGTGCCACGTCTAACTGGGAAAGGGGGGAAGCACGGTCTGCTACCCACACAGACACGGTCAGATCCGTGTAAAGTAGTCGGATATATGACAGGAAGCGCGGACTGAAATTCAATCGTTTCAGTAGTGCGAAAAGGTATGTCCAACTAACCGAGTCTAACACCTTGTCCATGTCCACTAGCAACAGGGCAGCCGGCCTGTCCAAGCAATCAAATGTAGCTATTGCGTTGTGGGCCCTCCTGATATTATGACGGGTTGCCCAGTGGGGCATGAAATCCGCCTGGTCTGGGTGGACCAGGTCTCACATATGTGGCATGAATCTGCTAGCCAGGATTTTTGCCAGCAGTTTCGCCTCTATGTTTAGGAGAGATATTGGGCAAAGTGAGGCGTGATGTTCGGGGGTGGGCCCAGTTTTAAAAAGACCACAATCTCCGCATGCCTCCAGTCAGGGGGCATACTAGCCATCTGGACCGCCTCGTGGAAGGCAGTCGGGTAGTGTGGTCCTAGTTGGGACACATATGCCTTGTTGAATTCGCACGGGTACCCGTTAGATCCAGGTGCCTTGCTGGGCCGCAGCTCCGAAAATGCGAATGTCAATTCTTCCAAGGTGAAGGGGTTTTCCAAGGAGTTCCGCACTTCCATCGATAAGGCCTTCGGGGGTATATCCTCGAAGAAGCTCTCAATCAGCGGGGCACTGATTACCTCTTTCTGTGCGTAGACGGCCTCATAGAAGTTAGCAAAACTACTCGCTATCGCGGCCGGATCTGTAAGTACCACCCAATTGGTGTCATAGACCGCCGGGAGTTGAATCGGCGTCGTGGCCTGTCGATATAAGAGCTTCCCCGACTTGTCACCCCACTGGTAGATTCTACTCTGAGAAGCCAACCACGCTCAGTGCGCTTCCTCCATCGATTTCCCCTGATACTGCTGAGCAAAACAGAGTTGTCTACGTGCCGCACGTGCACCATCCCTCTACCCCTGCCTCCTATCGTTATCCAATTGTAATAGGTTATGTTTGCGGCGCATGCACTTCGCTGCACAATAGCTGATATGAACCCCTCGGATCGTGGGTTTCATCGCCTCCCATAGCACTTCTGGGGAAGAGGCAGTCTCTGTATTAAAGGTAAAGTACTCTGTCAGAGCATTGTGAATGTGGGTCCGATAGGATTGATCCTGTAGGTGCCATGGGGAGAGCCTCCACCAAAATAGGGCCGGCTCAGGCCAATTATAAGCCGCACAGCCATCGAGGAGTGGTCCGATAGCCCATGGGGCATTATTGTGGCTTCCGGCAGCCTATGTATGTAGGTGCGTGGAACAAAGATGTAATCGATCCTGGAGAAGGAGTCATGGACTGGGGAGTAGTAGGTGTACCCTGTGTCACGTGGATGATGGAACCTCCATGTGTCCTTCCAACCCACCAAATCCACCAGGGATTTCAGTCGAGACCCTCACGTACCCCCCACCACCACGGAGGCTCGCTATCTGACCCAGGTCGGGCATAGCACATCGTTCCAATCACCTCCCATGACTGCAAGCCCTTCGGGTAGAAGCCCCCATACATCGACCAAGTGGTCAATAAAGCCTTGACTAAGAGAAGGGGGGCGTAAATGCTGCCAATCACCACATGTTCCCCAGAAATGATCACATGAACCAGGATGGATCTACCCTGTGGATCTACCCATGATTGGGTAAATATAAGTGGAATTCTGCTGTGTATCATGACAGCAACTCCTCTGGAGCCCCTCGCGAATCCAGCATGAAATGTGTGTATATACCCATAGCGGGCCAGACAGGGAGTTTTAGTGCCCATGAGGTGTGTTTCTTTCAGTAGCAAGATATCTGCCTTAATGCACTTTGCCTGATGGAGTATGGCACCGTGCTTAACTTTATCATCTGGCCTAGCCGCCTCCGTGGTCAGTAGAGAAGCCCCCCCGCCCCTAACGGGTGCCGCTGTTGTTCGTCTCGGCCTCACCGGCGGGCAGATGGTCGTCTCGGGGCCATGGGCTCAAATCCACGCAGCCAGGGACCAGCGAACAGAGCGGGACCCGCCCACCACCTGGCAGACTGCAAGCAGGAAATCCCGCGGTCCCTACTGCCAGGCCTGGCGAAGGCGACCAGGGCCCAGCCATGTGCTTCTTCGCCCCCACAGCCAGCAATCCTCACACGGCCAGCCGACGCAGGCTCGAGGCCCGTCTCAGCTGCCAACTCCAACCCCGCAGGAGCCACAAGGCCCACCTCCAACTCCGGCCATGGCGCCAACAGATCTCTCTCACCGTGGGGAGGGGAGTCCCATCCGGCCCGACACTCGGCATCGGCCCCGGCCCACCAGCACAAGGTCTCCGTCACCGGCGGTCCGCCATGTTCCACCGAACAGCATCATGGCCAGGCCTTCGGTAGCAATATTTCGGTAGCATGGCAGCTGTCTCAGCCCCCTATTCACCACACAGCAGGTCAGTAGATCAGGGTCCACCCTGGAGTCCCCACAGTGGTCCAACAGTCTATCCGGGGCTAGGATCAGCTTAGAAAGCAAGTATCTGGTAGGATTTTTCAGGATATTCTCGTGGGCTGGTGGAACCTGCCTAGAGCGCGTCCGCCATGTTGGACTGCTTGGCCACACCCCCCATCTAACATTTTTGACCTCACAAAAGTTGTAAGTAGCCTGATGTGGAGAAATACTAAGCCTTAGCCAAACAGAACATTTACAATAACAACTATGTCATTGTTTTTTGGTGAACGACATCTGTATTTGTGCTCTGCTGGCTTGTAGATGCCTTGCTATTTTTTATACACTAAAGCAGTGCTTCCCAAACTTTTTAGAACCATGACCCAATTTTTAGAATGACAAACTTTTGTGGCTCATGTAGTTTTAACGGATATGATACATGGCAATTTTTAATGTAATAGTAGACACGCTTTCAAAATGCTGGAAATTACCAAAATAACATATTGTTTACAATTTTTTATATTCCTCTCTAACAGCAATTGTTTGTAAATGTCACGACCCTGACCATGCCTTTGATATGTCTTTAGCGGACTGTGGCCAAGATATTGATCTGCCCATAAAAGTGGGAAGTGGTGAGCTGCACTAGAGCTGGAACACTTTTTGGAGTAGGGTGCTGGCTTGTGGCATCTGTTCATTATCACCACAAGGCTTCTGAAAACTCTTGGTGTTGCTACCAGTGATTTTAGCAAATAAAAAAAAAACCTTCTGCAGCAGAGTATGGGATAAGGCCTCACTTCCATTTTTGTATTAAAACAAGGCACAGTGGTGCATTTTCAACTCCATATATATATATATTGCAGTTTTATATGACGCAAACACTGCCCAAGACCATTGGATGCTTTACATGCGCACCAGATTACATTACATAAGGTCAGATTCATTTCAATTTAAAGCACAGGAGATTAAGCGATTTGTCCAGAGCCAGAGCTGAGACTCGAAGCTGGTTGCCTAGATCCAAATTCAGCAGCTCTGGTCTTGAGGCCACATCCATATTTATATGTATGTGTGAAAGTCATAAATAAGTGGGATAATTGTGTATGAATATGTATAGTTAACACATTGAAATCGCTTTGTGAAGTGAAATAACATCAGCAACAAAATCTTTGCAGTTCCACCTAGCTGCTTGCTTGGGAATATTTACAAGGGTTTGTTTTAAAACTGGATTTGGGAACATAGTTTATTTAGCTCCTTTGCACCAGTGGTACTGGGTCAGTTTTCAGATCAGGGGTGCTGACATCAATGTTACATTACTGAAGTCATAGGGATTGTGAAAAATCCTAGCTTCACACAAAGTGTAGCAAATGTATTCAGCAGGAGAGTGGTTAAGGTGTAGTATGTAGCTGGTGGTGCATTCTGGAGCACACTGTTGCAAATATATTATTAAAGTATCGTGCTGAAGTGCACTGTCATTTACAGACAGCACATTTTCCATTGAAATGGCCACTAAATTTGCACAGCCATGGAGTTTTACTGGTATAACTATGTTGCTCACAAATGATAATGTCTGGAAATCAGGTTTCAGTGAATATTTGTCATCTGTGCATCACCAATAAAAATGTCTTGATTTGTTTTGATCCTAATAAAATCTTTGTGTGCATAACACTTCAGAATTACAAAAAAAGTGCCTCATTTTTTCTCTCCTAACAGCTACTATAATCTGAAATATGTGTACAGTTCATTAATGGGTATTTAGATTTTGTTGTGTATTATATAAAAAATAAATCCTACAGCCTTTCCTTTCACACTCCATGTACCCCAGCAAAATTGTCACATAGTTCACTTTAAAACCTCCTCTCACTTTGCAGTCAGAGAAAGAAAAGTAAACACCAATCCCCATGTTAAAAGAAAAATCAGCAATTTATCAGAAAAGTTAGCCTGTCTTTGAAGCACAGCAAATGTGACATGATAAATACAAAATATAAAGGCATCTTTATTTATTGCTCTTTTGCGACCCACAAGAATTCAGCTGGCGACCAATCACTGGGTTGTGACCCCCAGTTTGGAAAATGCTGCACTATAGCAAACAATGTTATGTGTAGCTGCCTACGCTGGCTCAGATTACATCTCTGGTGCAATCGTGAGTGCAAATTCTGCACCCCACTAATTAATGGTACTCCAGGGTGTGTTATTTAGCACAAGCACAACTTGCACCATGTTCTGAGTTGCACTACCCGGAATGGGGAACTACATGCTATTTGTGCATGAAGTAACCCAGTGCGGGAGTGCAGAAACCAGAATTGTGCATAAATTGAACCCTCAACTTGTAGCAAGGTTACCTGGTACGGAATGTGTGGGATCAAATTCTCTCATTTAGCTCAAAGTGTGCCTGACTTGTAATCTTGTTTCAAGTGCAAATGAAATTGGTGCTTGAAAAGGGATCAGCCTCAAAGGTCAGAGGAGCGGAATCAATGCAGGAAATTCTGTTCCACCTGATTTTATGTTGATCATTTTTCCCACACCCCTTTTTTCTGGTTGTGGGAAAATTATACCTCTTTTTTTTAGGCTGGTAAATTTGGCCAGGAAAGTTTTATGGGACATTGCAGCAGCCACCAAACCTCATTCCCTGTTTTTTGTTTTCTGATAGGAGGATGCATACAATGTCCCCCAACCCCAGTGCTTAATATGAGCCAATGGGTTCCGGTGCTCGGCACCCGCACTTAATTGTCAACACCGGCACTTATGACAGCTCCCACATGGTGGTACTGTGTAGAATTTAGAGATGAGCAGAACAACAGTTGTTTATTAATTCAGTATACATTAAAAACAACTAATATCTGTCGACCAAGCCATATTTTTTTTTTTAACAAATCTTTTTATTACACATAAAATAATGCAGTATGCAGTACAGTACAGTAATCGACCGAAGTGGATAGTGGAGACATTGTAGTATACAGTTCTGGGTTACAAACAATTAACACTATAGATTGCAGGGCATACATCACCAATAGCTCTCGCTCAAGAGTTCCTACACATTCCGGTGGCCTGCCCGCCCCCACCCATCCTCCCTCACTACTTCACAGACCCCTATAAGCTGACCCACAGGTGCCACACTTTCTCCCATTTCTTAGGGCAACCTCTGCCTTCGTACACTACTTTTTCAGTTGCACAGCACCAGTCTAAATCAGTCGTCCATTGGCTCACTCTCGGTGGTAGGGCAGCCCCCATGCCCGGGCAATATTCCTCTTAGCCTCCATAGCCGCCACCATAAGCCATAGTTTCTGGTATTTTGGCCAAGTCTGCTCCCCGTTACACACAGTATATGCCATCTGGCATCCATGGAAATATCTTGTCTCAGGACCTCTGACATCACTCGGGTTACCCTCTCCCAATAGTGGTGTATACGAGGGCACTCCCATAGGATATGGAAAAAGGTACCTTTACTATCACAGCCCGAACACAGGCGTCTGTTTGTATACGTCTAAGTTTGTGCATGAGCGTGCTCGTGGAGTAGGGTCCTATGGAGGATCCGCAACTGTATTAGCCTGAATCTAGCCCTGAATGCCACCTCCCTCGGGCTTTGTATGGCTTCCACCCAATCATCGTCCTCCAGCAACCCAACGTCAGCCTCCCAGGCCGCCCTTAACAACCCCAAGGGGTCGGGTGAATTATTAACGATCTTTTTGTATGTTAGGGATAGCGCTTTTTCAGGCATAGGATCCAACAGAAGCCGGTCCTCCAAGGGGCCGTATTCCGGGATACGTTCCCCCTCACAGATGTGTGTGCGGAGTGCGTGCCCCAGCTGCATGTATTTGTATCGTTCTGTTTCCGCTAGTTGAAATTCAGATTGTAAGTTATCAAACGGAATGATCGCTGGACCCCGCCACACATCCCCTAAGTGGGCAATGTCCAGCAGCTTCCATTTGCCAAAGCCCTGCAAGTTCCCAACCTCCTCAAGCAGATCACTGTCCATAGTGGGGTACATTCCGTTAATCTATTATCCCACCCCAGGAATCTGTTTGCTCCATTCCACGCATCCAACACCGCTTTCGTGTGGGAGGGCATGGACTTCCCAGCGCGTTTGCGGTATAGAGCGGCAGGATAGCGTTGGTGCCCATCACTAAGTGATCAACTCGATATGCCGGTCGTTCCTGTCCCCGAAGACCCAGTCATTTATCACCAACAATTGCGACGCCCAATAGTGTTTCTTAAGGTCCGGCACTGCTAGGCCCCCTCATATACTCCGCGCTGTAGTTTAACTAATGCTATTCTCGCGCCGCCCCCATCCCACAGTAACTTCCGCAGTTCACTATCGACCTCTTTAAAGAACCCTTCAGGTATCTTATATGGGGTGTTTTGGAGTATATAGACCATTCATGGTAACAACATCATTTTAAACAGGACAGCTCTCCCCTTCAGGGAGATTGGCAACGTCCTGCAGTGAGCCACGTCTCTCCTCAGACGTTCAAGTTGGGGTAGCAAATTTCGGGCCATGAATTCTGCTTCTGTTTTAGTCACCACCACGCCTAGATATTTAAAATGGTCATGTACTTGAAGCTGGATCCCCTCGGGGAGAACAGGCGGCGGGCTGCCCAAGAGCATAAATAAAAGGGACTTAGCTCAATTAATTCGGTAACCGGAGTATCCCCGATCAGGTGACAAATTTGTAGGAGTCTGCTTATTGTGAAGCAGGGCCTGGTCGCATATAAAAGAACATCGTCGGCATATAGGGAAATGCCCGAGGCCACCGGGTCCGCCCGCACCCACGCCGCAAGTGGCTCCAGAGCCAGCGCGAATATTACAGGGGACAATGGACATCCCTGCCTCGTCCCCCTGTGCAAGGTAAAGGAGCGGGAGACGGAGCCATTCACAAGTACTCTGGCCGATGGGCAGCTGTAGAGTAGCCTGATCCAGGATTGAAATCAGGGGCCAAACCCAAATCTGTCTAAGACAGCCAACAGGTAGTGCCACTCGATGCTGTCAAACGCCATATGTGCGTCTAAGGACAGGAGCACTGCGTCCTCGGTCGGTCGGGACCCAGTCAGGTGCATCACGCCGTACAGACGGCGTAGATTTAATCTGGTGCTTCGGTGTGGCATAAAGCCGGACTGGTCAGGGTGTATTCATGAGGTAATCACTCCTGTAAGGCGATTCACCAAGGCCTTAGCAAGGACCTTGACTTCCATGTTCAGTAAAGATATGGGCCTGTAGGAGCTACAGCGGTTAGGCGGTTTACCCGCCTTGGGTATAACTACGATGGAGGCCATGCGTTGGTCAAATTGCAAGCAGCGCTCGTCCCTGGCCTCTTCAAACATGGATAAGATATACGGCGCCAGGACGCTCGTCATGTGCTTGAATAGCTCCGCTGGCAGGCCATTCGGCCCTGGGGCCTTCCCAGACTTCAAATCTTGAATTGCCCCTTCAATTTCCTCAACCGTAAAATCTTTGTCCAAGCTTTCCCTATCTTCATTGGACAGCACAGGCAGCCGGACGTCAACCAGTAAGTTTCGGCAGTCAGTCTCCGTTCTAACGGGGTTCGAGGAATAGACTTCCTCGTAGTATTTCGCGAATGCCTCCGCAATCCCTTCCCCCGTCACCTGCGTTGTCCCCCTCAAGTCGCAGATCTCTGCCACCCAATTACGGTCTCTATCCCTCCTCTCTAACCAGGCGATCATTTTGTTGGCTTTATCGCCAAGGTCATATACCTTACGCTGTGTTGCCAGGGCGACCGCTCTCGCAGAGCAATCAGCGAGGCTCTTAATCTCCTGCCTTTTTAGCTCAAGTCGGTGGGTGAGCAGCAGATCCGTCTCCTCCCCAGCCAGGATTCTGGCATCCAAGGCAGCAACCTCGGCCTCCAGCGTACGACCAAGCCATTTTTATAGCTTTGGGGGCGTCGAACAGTCTGAAGTGTCACACTTATAGCAATGTGATGGTTAGTAGTTCTGTGGGTACTGTCATTGGCAGTGCTGTCAGTGGCAATGTGTGGTGCAAGCTGCGGTGGCCTCCTGGCGAGGACACTGGCACTTACTTCTTTTACAAATTAAGCACTGCCCAAACCACCAGAAATGACCTCCCCTTCCCTCACCTACTCCCCCAACCTCCTCTCTGCCCCTCATACCGTCCAGAGTACCACACATACATTTACCATCTGCTCAGAGCAGATGGTAAATGTATTCGCATGGAATTGGCAATTCCATGTGCACTTACAACCAGAAAAATCTGCTCCAGATAATAATTCCCCGTCCAAGGGGGTTTAACTCATAATTGGTGGATGCTTGGGTGGATTTAACACATAGTAATGGCTAATTCACATGCAAATGTACCATTACCCCAGTACCGTCCAACTCGTAATTAGGGCCAATGTTGTCATCAGGGCCTTTAGGACAATTATGTAGATTGGTTTTCATCTTACTGCAAGGATGATTTCAAGCAGAGACGAATGGTAATTGGTGTGCAATAAAGGACGTTTCTGATATGCCACAAATTACCACCCTCATGCTGTAAAAAAACGGTAAGGACTTTCCAGTAAAAAGCGCTTTCATGTAAACACCACCAACCTTTGAAGTGTAGAGAAACTTTATTATTAGGCCTCAAATTTGTAATAAAGGTTTTATTTCAGAATCGTACCTCAAGCAATCAAACCGGTTCAACCGGGTCTCTTCCAGGCTTAGGCAAAGATCTGCATACGAATATTGAACAATCCCGGTCAGGTTCTTTCCGCCTTGAATTACAAATTGAGGGCCTCATTTACAAGGAACTGACTCATCTGCATAGATGCGTCAGTTTCCTTGCTCCAGCGCCAAATGTCCTTGCGCCACCAGGGATACGCTGGGGCATATTTACAAGCCCCTTGCGCCACTTTTGCGTCACGCATGTGACGCAGCGGCGACGCAAACCATGCGCCGCGTTGCGCTATATTTACAACGTGACGCATCTAGGGAGATGCGTCACGTAGTAAACCCCTGCGCCACATGAAACCTGCGTCAGGTTTCATGTCGGCATACCGGCGCAGGGGGGCTTTCCGGCGCAGGAACGCCTCGAAAAGTGACGTAGTGAAATCTACAAGATTTCACGCAGTCACTTTTCGGCACGCTGGTGCGTCAAATCCTTACGCCTGCTTCAAGCAGGCGTAAGGATTGACGCACCATGTTAGGGATAGGGAAGGTTGGAACAGTGCTGGAGTTGCGTCGCGCCTACGACACAACTTCAGCACTGCGCCAACCTTCCGCCGGCAGATGCGTCACGCATCTGCTTATCCATGCGCCACGATGCGCCGCATTGTAAATGCGGCGCATCGGACGTGGCGCAAGGGTAAACTTGCGTGACACATTTTCCCTGGCGTATCCCTGCTGATATGCAGGGATGCGCAAGGAACGTAAATATGCCCCGCTGTATTTACCAATACAGTGCTCCATGGTGCAAGGATTAACAGATGCGTCAGAAATTCTGACGCATCTTTTGGCACAAAGTGACTCATTGCTGGAGTTGCTCATGAAAGTGACGCAACTCCAGCACTGCGCCACAACAGATAGGTGAGGCCCATTCAAAAAGCCCTGCGTCATTCCTTACGCCTGGTCTGAGCAGGTGTAGGGATTTTGACGCAGTGAAGGTGTAGAGTGACGCAGTGAAATGTAAATTCTCACTGCGTCAGTTCTACATGGCTTTTTGCGGTGGAACGCCCACCCTGCATACATTATACCTGACGCAGGTATAATGTGGCACAGGGCTTTACAACGTGACGCATCTCTCTAGATGCGTCACATTGTAAATGGGTCGCAACGTGGCGCATTGTTTACGCCGCTGCTGTGTCACAAAAAGTGACGCAACTGCGGAGCAAAAGTGTTGCAAGGGGCTTGTAAATCTGCCCCTTGGTTTGGGCCTAGTATCTGCCCATCTAGATTTGTTCTGAGACAACATCCGAGTCTGCCTCTGGCGCACTTTACGGAGCCGAACTATTCCATCATTTAAACCTAAACATCTGTCTAGAGCAGTGGATAGGTTTTTGAGGAAGGTATTTAATCTTCTCTAATGAATCCCTATGAAGATACTAAGGGCGGTTCTATGGTGCAATGCATGGAAACCTGTTGTGTGTGACTGAGTGGTGCCATATTATAAACCTACTAATAAACGATAAAAGATTTATTAAAGGTGAAATATGCTCACACTGTCCCTTGGGTCTCCCACATCGAAAAAATCCTAAACTTAATGTGGTATGATCCTTGTTTGCAAGGGAGTAGCCAGAAAATAAAAATTCCCCCCACTTGAACAAAACATCTAATCACACATCAAGCACGCAAGGCGAGCAAACCTGACCATCCTTAGGAGAGTTACCTTCACCCTTTCACCCTCCTTCTATCTATTCATCTATCCGTTCCCCTTCTATCTCGTCATCCGTTCATCTGTAAATCTATTCACCTTTCCATCCATCCACCCTTTCATATATAGTTATTCTTACACACATCCACCAGTCATTATATCCATGTATCTGAAAGAGACAATTAGTTATAGATTACTTACCTTAGAATTACCCCCAGGCGTCAGACTGGATCCGGAGAATTTTTTCATCAGCAGTACCCCTGCGCGTCGAAAGGTGGCGTCGGTCGACTCCGCGTTCGTCGTTGGCATCGTGGTCACCGGGATGACGTCGCAGTAGCTACTTAGACGCCGCCCTCGCACGCTGATGTCAGTTCTTTCTTTTTCCGCGCCAGCCAGCGCAGATCCGGAGAGAGCGATACCTCCAGCCACTTTTTGACTGACTTTTTGCCGACTTTTGTCGACATCGTTTTGAGTCTTCAACTCCTGGTGCACGTCAGGGAGGCCTGGTTTCAAGGCTTGCGGTTCCTGCCGACGGCTGATGTCGGTGACGGATCCGCACTGTGTGTGCCTGTTCTGTCTGGAACCCGACCATGACTCCAAGTCATGTTCCGACTGCCGGACCATGAATCCGAAGTCTTTGCGGGAGCGGTCCTGAAAGCTTCTCGAGGCCCCGCAGTCAGCTCCGCGTGGTTCGAGGTCCCGGTCGCGTGGGAGGTCACCACCACCACCAATCTTCTTCCAAGTCTTCGCACTCCTCCGGTAAGAAGAAGTCAAAGAACCATCGACGCTCTTTGACTTCTCCCCGTCCGTCGGCCGATGCGACGAGGGATGCGGGTGGTGCCCCTCCCGCGGCTCCGCATGCGGAGTCCGCTGGGTCAACTCCGGGCTTCCCTCCCTTCCCGGGACCCCGTGCGACCCCTGCCCAGCTTCGGAGTTTCTACGAAGCGATGCATGCCATCTTTGGGCAACCCGACTCCGCCGGCGCACCTTCGGGCCCCGCGGACTCGGCTGGGGGCCCTGGGCCTTTGACGCCGGCGGCTTCGGCCCCGGCACCGCAGGGTCCCCTTTGATCCAGGCCTGGATCCGGATCGGCTCCGCTCGACCTGACTACACCTCCCCCGGCACCGACTCCACCGGCACCACATCCGCAGTCGATGCCGGCTGTGTCCCCAGCCGGTGTCGACCCCGGCCTCCATCCCAACGTAGACACGGCGCAGGATCGGCATCGACCGATGCCGGATCGGGCGCCGGCGGGTACTTTTGTGCCCCTGTTCTACCCTGGTTCTTTTAGGCCAGATTGGCAACCAGAGGAGGGTGAGGAGGACTGGTAGGGGTCTGGAGACCCTTTGACTGACCAGTTGGGTTACAAACCAGACTGGAGAGAAGAACTGGGGGAAGCCAGTGGTCTGGATACCTCACCAGACCTTGGCATGTTGTCTCCTCCTACCGTGGCTACGGAGGAGGGAGCGTCTTATGTAGTGGTGTTGCATAGGGCGACCGAGGCTTCCAACCTCGAGCTCCCTACGGTGGCGGTCAGGACTAACCTCCTGACAGAGGTGCTTCAACCGGCAGCGAGCTCTTCGGAGCCCCTGCTGCCATTTAATGAAGCCCTAACCGACGTCCTTTTGGGCACCTGGTCCAGGCCCAACACAGGGGCTCCTGTGGATAGGATGATTGCCTGACACCACCGACCGGCCCCGGGCGACCCCACTTTCCTCTCCCAACACCCCACCCCTGAGAGCTTGGTGGTCCAAGCCTCCACGTCCAAAGGCGCATTCCCTAACGCACCACCTGATAGGGATTCCAAAAAGCTGGACCACCTTGGGAAGAAGATGTTTTCTTCCTCCAGCTTGGGACTGCGGTCGGTAAACACTGCATGTCTGTTGGGCCGTTACACCCACTCCGTGTGGGATACGGTGGCGCAGGGCTGCCCCAGTGCCCGGAGGAGGCCCGGGCCGTGCTCTCCCGTGCAGTTGCCATGGGGAGAGACACAGCCAAGTTTACCATTCGCTGTGGACTGGACACCGCCGACTAGCTAGGCAGGACGATTTCCACGTCGGTAGCCCTTCGACACAACGCCTGGCTGAGGTTGACTGGTTTCTCCGGGGATGTCCAAGCTACCCTTATGGACATGCCCTTTGATGGCCGTCACCTGTTCGCCGACAAGGCAGACAACGCGGTAGAGCGCTTCAAAGACTCTCGGGCTACGGCCAAGTCCTTGGGTCTCTCCACCACCCACCCTGCGGTCTGCCTTTCGCCCCTTTCGTGGCTACGGAAAGGGTGCCTCACCACGTTCCACCCAGAGCCACAGGCCGGTGCAAGTGGTTCAGCCCCTGCGCGGCCTGGGACATGGGAACCACCGCCGTGGTTCTGGGGGCCAGCGAGTGGGCCAGTCCACCACAGCCGCCTCTGCAGCAGCCTCCAAACCCTCCTAGTCTGACCTTTCAGGGCCACCGATCGCCAGTGGGCGGCAGGATTCGCCATCACCTCCCCCACTGGCGCACCATCACGTCGGACAGGTGGGTTTTGCAGATAGTCCAATGGGGCTACTCCCTCCCCTTCGAAACTACCCCCCCAGCCATGCCACCTCAGTACCATCGCATGTCGGAGGATCATCTGGCCCTTCTCCAACAGGAAGTTACGGCTCTCTTGGCCAAGGGAGCCATCGAGCGAGTTCCTGCCCCAGAAGTAGGTTGCTATTCCCACTACTTTCTGGTGCCCAAGAAGGACAAAGGCCTGTGTCCTATCTTGGATCTCAGGAATGTCAACCGCTTCCTCCGGAAGGAGAAGTTCAAAATGGTGACGCTAGCTCAGGTCCTTTTTGCTCTCAACCCTGGAGACTGGATGGTAGCGTTGGACTTGCAGGACGCTTACTTTCACATCCCCGTCCTGCCGGCCCACCGGCGCTACTTGCGGTTCACGGTAGTCCACGAGCACTTTCAGTTTACCATGCTCCCCTTCGGCCTTACGAGCGCCCCTCGGGTATTCACGAAAGTGATGGCGGTGGTCGCAGCTCATCTGCGCAGATCAGGGGTTCCAGTCTTCCCCTATCTCGACGACTGGCTGTTGAAGGCGGGCTCGTCCCAGGCTGTCATCTCCCACCTCCAGACTACGGCCGACCTCCTGCATTCACTGGGGTTTTCTGTCAACGTGCCGAAGTCACACCTGACTCCCTCTCAGAAGCTCCTCTTCATTGGAGCGGTTCTGGACACGACGCAGTTTCGGGTCTATCCTCCCGAGCAGCGAGTCCGGGATATTCGGGCTATGCTTCCTATCTTTCAGCCTCTGTCCCGGGTTTCGGTCAGAGTGACTCTGCGGCTCCTGGGTCTGATGGCCTCCTGCATCCTGCTGGTGGATCATGCCAGATGGCATATGCGGGCTCTGCAGTGGGACCTGAAGTTCCAGTGGGCACAGCATCAGGGGAACCTGTCCGATTGTGTCCAGATCTCGGAGGGCACTGCACTCCACTTGCAGTGGTGGCTAACGAACCGGGATTGGGTCAACGGCAGATCTCTCTCCCTTCCCCAACCAGAGTTCACAGTGGTGACGGATGCATCCCTTCTGGGGTGGGGCGGCCACATGGGAGAGGCAGAGATCAGAGGCCTCTGGTCTCCGGCGGAGTCCGGGCTCCACATCAACCTTCTGGAGCTTCGGGCGATCCGTCTTGCACTAAAAGCATTCCTTCCCCCTGTCCGGGGAAGAATAGTGCAGGTGTTCACGGACAACACCACCGCCATGTGGTACTGCAACAAACAGGGAGGAGGGGGGGTCGTGGACCCTACATCAAGAGGCTCTCCATCTCTGGACATGGCTGGAACATCAGGGCATATCCCTGGTGGTTCAACACCTGGCAGGTTCACTGAACGCCAGGGCGGACGAACTCAGCCGCAGGTGCATGATGGATCACGAATGGTGTCTTCACTCGGAGGTGGTGCAAGGTCTCTTTCAGCAGTGGGGAGAGCTTTGGTTAGATCTATTAGCCACCGAAGAGAACGCGCAATGTCAGCAATTCTGCGCGTTGGAATTTCCAAGGCGGCACTCGCTAGGCGACGCTTTTCGTAGCGAGTGGAGTTGCGGTCTTCTATACGCCTTTCCGCCTATACCACTTCTGCCCAGAGTGCTGAAGAAGATCAAGCGTGACCGGGCCCAAGTCATTCTGGTGGCTCCGGATTGGGCACGAAGAGTCTGGTATCCCGAGCTGCTACACATGGCCATCGATCCTCTGATCAGACTGCCTCTTCGGGAGGATCTTCTGTTGCAGCAGCAGGGGACGGTCCTCCACCCAAACCTGTCCAGTCTCCAACTCCTTGCGTGGAGATTGAGCGGCAGCAGTTGATGCCTTTTGACCTGCCTCCCGAAGTCTCTGATGTTATCTTGGCAGCCAGGCGTCCCTCCACCAAGACGGTATACGCCTGCAGATGGAACAAATTTGTGGCATGGTTCACAGCAAAGGCTGTGGATCCCCTTTCTGCCCCTCTTTCTGAGGTTCTCTTGTTCCTCCTTTCTTTGGCCCATCAGGGCTCTCTTCTGGGCACTCTTAAGGGCTCCCTCTCAGCCATTTCAGCCTTTCTTAGGCTTCCTGATCAGCCTTCTCTTTTCAAGTCCCCTGTTGTAAATCGCTTCCTTAAGGGCATTACTCATCTTTTTCCTCCTGTTCCCTTCGTAATGCCTCAGTGGGACTTGAACTTGGTTCTTACTTACCTTATGTGCGCTCCCTTTGAGCCGCTTCATAACTGTCCTCTCAGACTTCTTACTCTAAAGACTGCTTTTCTAGTTGCCATCACCTCTGCTCGCAGGGAGAGTGAGCTCCAAACTCTTTCTTCAAAACCTCCTTTTCTGGCTGTTCATCCGGACAAGGTCGTCCTCAGAACCAGACCTTCCTTTCTTCCCAAGGTGGTTACTTCTTTTCACATTGGTCAAACCATCACTTTGCCTACCTTCTTTCCGCCTCCTTCTAAGGAGGAAGAGAGGCTCCACCGTCTGGATCCAAAACGTGCGCTTTCCTTTTATTTGGATCGCACCAAGCAATTCCGGGTGGATGACCAACTCTTTGTTGGCTACGTGGGCGCCATAAAAGGTCGGGCCGTGCACAAACGGACCATCTCCAGGTGGGTCGTTTTGTGCATAAAAGCTTGCTACTCTTTGGCAAAGAAGAAGCCTCCAGTGGGACTTGGCGCCCATTCCACCAGGGCGACGGCCGCTACTACTGCTTTGGGACGGGGAGTCCCCCTCAATGACATCTGTCAGGCAGCTACGTGGGCATCTCTGCACACGTTCACAAAACACTGCTGCCTGGACAGCCAAGTCCGGAGAGACGGCTTCTTTGGCCGTTCTGTTCTCCAGGACTTTCTGGTGTGAACTTAGTTCGCAGACCCACCTCCGGGGTTGGTATTGCTGGGGTATCTATTCTAAGGTAAGGAATCTATAACTAATTGTCTCTTTCAGATGAACAAGTTACTTACCTTCGGTAAAGATATATCTGTAAGAGACATAGATTAGTTATAGATTCCTTACCGCCCCACCCATCCTCCCCGTTCTGCGAACTGACTTCTAGGGTCAGGGAATCCCTATCAGGGCCCTAGTTTTGTGCACCATTGGTCAGTGTCTTGCATGGCTCTGCGCTTCTGGTGTGGAATGTCGTGTAAAAGAACTGACGTCAGCGCACGAGGGCATCGTCTAAGTAGCTACTACGACGTCATCCCGGCAACCACGACGCCAACGACGAACATGGAATCGACCGATGCCACCTTTCGACGCGCAGGGGAACTGCTGACGAAAAAATTCTCCGGATCCAGTCTGACGCCTGGGGGTAATTCTAAGGTAAGGAATCTATAACTAATCTATGTTTCTTACAAATATATTGTTACCGAAGGTAAGTAACTTGGTCATTTATCTATCCATCCTATCAACTATCCATCCTTTCAGTCTTCCCCATCTGTTCATTCTTCATCCTTCCATTCATTCACCTTTAGCCTTTCGATCCTTTCACTCTATCATCCATCCTTTCACCCTTCCATCCATTGTTTCACCTTTCCTTTACCCTTCCATCATTCTTTTCACTTTTTCATCCTTATTTCTTTTCACTTTCTTTCCATCTTTGTTTTCACCTCTCATTCTTTCTTTCCTGTTTCAATCTCCCCATTTCTCTCCTACTCACTTGTTATATATGTGTCTCTCTGCGGTTCCCCTATTGTCATAATTTCTCTTTTTGTATTTCCGTGCTCTCTTCTGTATCAGTCCACTTCCCACACCCCTCTCTGATGGTATTGACTAACAGAATTATTTATGAGATATTTTGTCTGCAAACCTCCAGACAGAAGAAGCCCAGAAACAACTAATTGATGTTTTAATGGGGCCCAATTCATGAGCCTATGGGGCCCAAAAGCAGCCCCTGCTTGAGCTGCTTAAGCGGAGGGGGGAGGGTTCCTACACCACTGCTTGTTTATGTACCCAACACTCTCTTGACCTGGTCAAGACATTTTTTTGAGATAAAGTTAAATGTGATAAACATATCTCCACCCTTGACAGCTCTTTCAGTCCAACCTACTTTTGCCATAAAACAGTCAATAGCTTTGAAGGCTATCTTGGTTTTACTTGACTACAACATGCACAAAATAAATGATCCTTTAACGTTATATAATAGCAGGAAAGTAGTAAATATGCATATTTCGCAGCTAACTTTATTTGGAAAGCTTGGAGAATGCAACACTATTGACTAGTTGTTTGCTGGCGTTTTATTGGCCCATGCCAGGATAGTAATGTAAATCCATGTAAAAAAAATAATAGTTTTTATTTTTTTGAGATTACAAATTTTGGAAGGGGTAGCTGTGTTTATTTGTATGCCTAATGTTAATTCATGTTATGTGCATTTTTTAATAAATGATATTCTGATTTTAGAGAATACTATGCAAATTTTGACTCTCATGGGTCTTCTAGTTCTTGCCTTCTGCTACACTCTAGATCAGACATTTAGCTGCATTTGACTATATTGTGTTTTTGACAACCAGGTGTGTAGACTGGCTTTAGTTTTCATGTATGGTTCAGACAGAAAGGTAAGGAGAATAGTCAGCTGCAAGGACTATTTCCGCCTTGAATAGATGGCCGCCATCATTCATACCTTCAACATGCCATAAAATACCTCTATATGCCAGGCCTAATGTATGTATGTGGTATTGTATATTGCAAACCTAGCCCAGACTGTAGAGGGGTGGACACCATAATGCCAAGGATGCCCAAAGTGTGATGCCATGAATTACCACCCTTATGCCTGGGCCAGCATTAACATCATACCATCTCACACACACTAAATAAGCAGCCATGCAATCACACAAACACATGCATTCAAACGTTTTTAACTTTTTTGTTGCAATGCAGTTATCTCTCTCATGCTTCAGTCTGAATCGTGTTCATACACACAAGACTAACACTCAGGCAGGCAGCCCATCGCTGGAAAGCCGCCAATCACCTTACGGCCTGATCTCCATAGTGATTCTCTGTGTTACAGGCCCTTCAGTAATGATCCTACTGTATTGGAGGCTCTGGCATTGGTTTAAGAGTGTTGACCTATAGTATTCTGCTAGAGAGCTGCAAGTCTAGATTTTTGACCCACCTTGATAAAGGATTTCTAGTGCATCAACTTCCTAAATAAAACAAACTATGCATGTCTGGTAGCCCAAGTGTGGACTTGCACAGTTTGTTGTTCCCTCATCACTATGAATGTATTGCGCCACATCTATGAGGTGGTGCTGTACAACTTCAGACCCTAAGAGTGGCTATGTAAAAAGCAGGTGGGGAACCATCCAAACACCCACATGGATGAGACATCTCTGTTGTCCACTCCCTTCTAATGATTTCTCTTGGCATTGATAGTACGACCTACACACAGCTCTCCTCAAACTTAATAAACAGCTCATTTTATGTCTCCCGGTGCTCATCTTTTTCCACACCTAAATTCCAGCCCCATGTGGGTGTCCCCAATGGTTCAGTCCTTGGTCTAGAACTTTTCTCAATACACATCTTCTCACTGAATGCTGTTAGTTTCTCCTTTGAGTTCTTTTGCCACTTGAATGTTGATGATTATATCCTTTTCTCATTTCCATCCTTATCACAGCATATTACACTCAGGTATCTAATAGCCCCTAAACCAGCAAGTATTGATTAACCTTACACTGACTCCTCCTCCACTCCATTTTTTCTCCAACCCTTCTTCAATTACTCACCTCATCTCCTATCTGCTTGCACTCTTTCTCACTCAAACTATCAGAACTTTGTAGTGTTGTATGACTCTCACATGCACCTTAATTCCTTCATCACGAATAGAGCTACTGCAGTTAGATTTCAGTAATGAAACATCAGAAAGATCCGCGCTCACCTTCCATTTGATGCTTCTAAGTCCCTTTTCAATTCTTAGGGGGTCATTACGATGGCGGGCGGACAAAGTCCGCCCGCCACCCTAACGGAATGCGGGACCGTCCGCAAGAGGTGCGGCGGTCCCGCACCTGACATTAGGATGCCACCGCCACCGTGGCGGTGGGACACCCTATTCCCAGCATTGTGGCGGGCGGTGCTCACAGCACCGCCCGCCACAATGCTGTGAATGCACGTCGTGCATTTGCATGCTCAACGTGACAGGCACCGCGCGGTGCCTGCCACCTTGTGCATACAAATGCAGGTGGGTACCATAGGTACCCCCCATGTGCACCCCCCACCCCCTCAACACCCTGGGGGCCCGCAACGGGCCCCCAAAAGCAAACATGGAAAGGCTGCTCTCCGCATTCATCTTAATATGGATGGCGGTGTCTTGCAGACACCGCCACCATATTATCCTTGTTTTCCGCCGGTCGACGAGTCGACCGGCGGAAAAGCGGCGGACGGTCTTTCCGTCCGCCGCGGACCCCCCAGCCATCATAATATGGCGGGGGGTCTTTGCTGTGTGGATGGCGGGCGGATCGCCCCCGCCGGGCCGGCGGTGACTACCGCCGGCCCGGCGGGGGCAATCCGCCCGCCATCATAATGACCCCCCTAGTTACGAGAAGGCTGAACTATACAAGTCGGACTTCCACACTATGCTTTCATAACCAAAGGTACTTGGACATCATCAGTGGAGCACACTTCTTTTGGATCTTAGGGATTCAAAGCTGCCCCCTCAAGGTTGTGTTTGGTAGAATTGCATGAATCCCAGCCTAATCTCCTTGTCCAATAAATGTTTTTCTTTTAATTCAGCTATCGCTTAGAATGCACATTGGGTGTGAAGCAGATTTGGTCAGTTGTTCACCCCTGTCCTCACCCTCCTTCGTTGGAATTATCCATAATCATGGTTTTTGTATGTCCACCTAAGTCTTTAAAAATGACTTAGATACTTTATCACTGATACATTTGTAAGAGCATCAAAAAGTTTTACTACTTACAGCATTCCAAGATCATCACGTCTCTGTTCTTATACCCCAAAATTAAATCAACTGGAAAAAGAGAAAAGGAAAACATGTTTCAATATTGTGGTGCACAATTTCCCATTAGATTCCAAGATGTAAGTACATTGTGTTGGGACTTGGGAAAATAGACCTCACCTTGGACTCCGCTAGTATAAAGTTTATACAGAAGCTCGATATGTAAAACAACTGGACTTCAAGACAAAAACTAATCATCTTAAAAAATCTGAATGTAAATTGGTTGCAACCAACCATATTTATTTACCTATGTAAGGATCTTCTAGGAAAACAGTTGCAGGTTTCATTTGTAATATTGTTTGGTGGAGCCCTATGTAAATCATTATGATGGGGCAAACACCCATTAGAGAGGTTTTCTAATGGTAACTATGAGGGGAGTTTGTGATCATACCCTGTAGGGCTGTAGCAGTTACCAGTCAAACTTCTTCAAATCACCCCAAATGCCCCCCACCCACATGTTGTATAGTTATAACATCTAGGCCTTCTTGTTCCTATGGCTGCTTGAAAGACTATAAGCCTCAATTTTAAAGTGACTATAGTAATAGCAATGCACATAATGAAGCTGAACTCATGGTACACTTGATGTCTATACACAGTCCTCCTTTGTCCCATCACTTTGCACGTACCTCAAGCTCCAGGGCCAAGTCTGCACACAAAGACCCATTGAGGTGGTGCCATCAGACCTATCTCTCCAGATAAATCATTCTGATTTCGCAACGATGTGTTTACTGTACCTCCACAAGAATGCATTTAGCATTTGCCTATGTCCACTTATGGTTCCCAGACTGACATTGCAAGATCCAATGAACTAGACCCTATGTCTTACTACTTATGACGGTAGATCGCAATTCAACACCCATTCCTAACAGATTCCACTTTAGTTATGTCAACTGATTAAAGCATTATAGTGAGGCCACTGGAATTATGGGAAAATGGATGACCAAATTAGGCAGCAGGGTTATACCTGTTTAACACTTGGGTTGCGTGTGTTTTTTCAGGGTAATTCATTACTTCAGGATTAATCTTGTGAGATTACTCTTGTAGAGAGTAATCAATTTCAAGTCCTGATTGTTTCTGTTTGTTTTGGAAATGACATTGTATGAAATATCTCCCCTTCACCTGTTGTTAATTTAGTTTTTGTCTTTAGTTGGCAGTGTTGTGCATCTACAATTATTTTTCTTTTATTAGATCTCGCCTACCAGACATCTCAAACTTTCTGTTGATGAAAAGACCTATTGTCTGTGTTAGACCTGTCAGCTTTAGGGTGGTCTTCACCCAAACTTTTTGTCTGTGTACCTCCTCTTTTTGCTAATTCTTTTTATTGATCTTAGAACTCTGAGCACGTTACCACTGCTGACCAGTGCTAAAGTGTTTGTGCTTCTCCCCTAAAACATGGTAACATTGGTTTATCCGCAATTGGGATATTTAATTTATCTGAAAGTCCTTAGTAGAGTGCACTACCTGTGTCCAGAGATGTTAACTAAATGCTACTAGTGGGCCTGCAGCGCTGATTGTGCCACCCACACAAGTAGCCCTTTAAACGATGTCTCAGGCCTGCCACTATCGATCCTGTATGTACAGTTTTACTGCCACTTCGGCTTGGCATTTAAAATCCTTTGCCAAGCCTTAAACTCCCCGTTTATTACACCTAAGTCACCGCTTAGCTAGGCCCTAGGTAGCCTATAGGGCAGGGTGCTGTGTCAGTAAAAGGTAGGACATGTACTTTTAAGTTTTGCATGTCCTTATAGTGAATAACACTTGAATTAGGAATTCCGTATTATACTTTTAAGCTGTAATTCCTGATTGGAAAGGAGTAGCTCTGTCATGTTTTATATCTTTTTAATGGTAAAGATATATCCTCTTTACTTATAAAGTTGGATTTAACATTACTATTATAGAAATGCAACTTGTAGAAAGTGGACATTGCTCTGCTCTTAACCGCCACTGTTGGACGGAAGTCAGATCCGATCCAGTTCTTGCGGATCCAGTTCTTGCGAATAGCCGCTAGCTGCCTGTGAGAGGTACCGCTGCCGAGAAACGCCGCTCCGAGAGAAACGCTGCTGAGCAGCTCGTGTTCCCTCTTCACTCCCCCCTCAAGCCCGCAGGGCAAGTGGCAACGGGGGTTGAGCGAATCAGAGCGGAACTCGGCGCGCAGAGCTGCTGCGGTGCTGCAGTTCTGCGAGGAGGACCCGCGAGGGGCGAGGGGAGAGTGGCGCGCGGTGAGCCTGGCCATAGCTACCGTACCAACTACCGCACCGCCGCCCCCCGAGCAGCGGGAAGAGCTCTGCTGTCTGCCTTTACTACCAGGAGCAGGAACTAAGGAACCTCTGAAGAACCAGAAGGTAGGAGCGAGAGAGCGCCCATTAACAAACAGCAAAGAGCGGGTGAAGAGCGACTGCTGATAGCCTGACAGCTTGTAGCCTGGGCTTTGAGGTCAGCGGTGAGTGGCACTGGAAGTTACCCCCCCCCCCCTAATGAAATAAGGGAAGGTCACGGTGGACGTGAAGGGGGGGGTGGCGGAGAACTGACTGATGCCAATGCCAAGCCTAGTTTAGAGCGATACAAAAGGGGATGATGGACGGAACGTTTGAGCCAATCAAACACTCACCCCCAGTCAACTGATCTGGGTTTAATCCATCATCATTCTTTAGCTCACTCCACCACCCCAGTTCAGACATGGCCATATGCAAATCAGTCTGACCCTGTGCCTCATGGGAACAGTCCAGCCTGAACTGCCAAGCCATGTCTTCCCTGGACCGGAAACAAGCATCCTAGGACCGGTTTCTGGCATTCCAGCCATCATCAGCCAGGCTTTCTTGAATCCAGTGGCAAAGTGAGCAAGGGACCCACGTCTGGGCATACCCCCGCCAACTTAGGGCGACCAAAGCGATACAAAAGGGGATGATGGACGGAACGTTTGAGCCAATCAAACACTCACCCCCAGTCAACTGATCTGGGTTTAATCCATCATCATTCTTTAGCTCACTCCACCACCCCAGTTCAGACATGGCCATATGCAAATCAGTCTGACCCTGTGCCTCATGGGAACAGTCCAGCCCGAACTGCCAAGCCATGTCTTCCCTGGACCGGAAACAAGCATCCTAGGACCGGTTTCTGGCATTCCAGCCGTCATCAGCCAGGCTTGCTTGAATCCAGTGGCAAAGTGAGCAAGGGACCCACGTCTGGGCATACCCCCGCCAACTTAGGGCGACCAAAGCGATACAAAAGGGGATGATGGACGGAACGTTTGAGCCAATCAAACACTCACCCCCAGTCAACTGATCTGGGTTTAATCCATCATCATTCTTTAGCTCACTCCACCACCCCAGTTCAGACATGGCCATATGCAAATCAGTCTGACCCTGTGCCTCATGGGAACAGTCCAGCCCGAACTGCCAAGCCATGTCTTCCCTGGACCGGAAACAAGCATCCTAGGACCGGTTTCTGGCATTCCAGCCGTCATCAGCCAGGCTTGCTTGAATCCAGTGGCAAAGTGAGCAAGGGACCCACGTCTGGGCATACCCCCGCCAACTTAGGGCGACCAAAGCGATACAAAAGGGGATGATGGACGGAACGTTTGAGCCAATCAAACACTCACCCCCAGTCAACTGATCTGGGTTTAATCCATCATCATTCTTTAGCTCACACCACCACCCCAGTTCAGACATGGCCATATGCAAATCAGTCTGACCCTGTGCCTCATGGGAACAGTCCAGCCCGAACTGCCAAGCCATGTCTTCCCTGGACCGGAAACAAGCATCCTAGGACCGGTTTCTGGCATTTCAGCCGTCATCAGCCAGGCTTGCTTGAATCCAGTGGCAAAGTGAGCAAGGGACCCACGTCTGGGCATACCCCCGCCAACTTAGGGCAACCAAAGCGATACAAAAGGGGATGATGGACGGAACGTTTGAGCCAATCAAACACTCACCCCCAGTCAACTGATCTGGGTTTAATCCATCATCATTCTTTAGCTCACTCCACCACCCCAGTTCAGACATGGCCATATGCAAATCAGTCTGACCCTGTGCCTCATGGGAACAGTCCAGCCCGAACTGCCAAGCCATGTCTTCCCTGGACCGGAAACAAGCATCCTAGGACCGGTTTCTGGCATTCCAGCCGTCATCAGCCAGGCTTGCTTGAATCCAGTGGCAAAGTGAGCAAGGGACCCACGTCTGGGCATACCCCCGCCAACTTAGGGCGACCAAAGCGATACAAAAGGGGATGATGGACGGAACGTTTGAGCCAATCAAACGCTCACCCCCAGTCAACTGATCTGGGTTTAATCCATCATCATTCTTTAGCTCACTCCACCACCCCAGTTCAGACATGGCCATATGCAAATCAGTCTGACCCTGTGCCTCATGGGAACAGTCCAGCCCGAACTGCCAAGCCATGTCTTCCCTGGACCGGAAACAAGCATCCTAGGACCGGTTTCTGGCATTCCAGCCGTCATCAGCCAGGCTTGCTTGAATCCAGTGGCAAAGTGAGCAAGGGACCCACGTCTGGGCATACCCCCGCCAACTTAGGGCGACCAAAGCGATACAAAAGGGGATGATGGACGGAACGTTTGAGCCAATCAAACACTCACCCCCAGTCAACTGATCTGGGTTTAATCCATCATCATTCTTTAGCTCACTCCACCACCCCAGTTCAGACATGGCCATATGCAAATCAGTCTGACCCTGTGCCTCATGGGAACAGTCCAGCCCGAACTGCCAAGCCATGTCTTCCCTGGACCGGAAACAAGCATCCTAGGACCGGTTTCTGGCATTCCAGCCGTCATCAGCCAGGCTTGCTTGAATCCAGTGGCAAAGTGAGCAAGGGACCCACGTCTGGGCATACCCCCGCCAACTTAGGGCGACCAAAGCGATACAAAAGGGGATGATGGACGGAACGTTTGAGCCAATCAAACACTCACCCCCAGTCAACTGATCTGGGTTTAATCCATCATCATTCTTTAGCTCACTCCACCACCCCAGTTCAGACATGGCCATATGCAAATCAGTCTGACCCTGTGCCTCATGGGAACAGTCCAGCCCGAACTGCCAAGCCATGTCTTCCCTGGACCGGAAACAAGCATCCTAGGACCGGTTTCTGGCATTCCAGCCGTCATCAGCCAGGCTTGCTTGAATCCAGTGGCAAAGTGAGCAAGGGACCCACGTCTGGGCATACCCCCGCCAACTTAGGGCGACCAAAGCGATACAAAAGGGGATGATGGGCCTGGTTTAGAGAGCAGAGA